>JAOQMR010000007.1:2431613-2482022 GCA_027563865.1 Erythroxylum pelleterianum | reverse complement strand
GATATGTCCCGATGAGATCGCGACATCAATATTGCTAAGAAAGGTTTCCGGAGCTGTTTCAGCACCGGGGCCTGGTAGGCCGGTAAGACCGACCCCAGTTTGACTGGACCTCTTTAGCAAATATATATTAATTAATTAAGTAAATTAATTAATTAATATATATAATATATGAATGTCGTGGACAATGGAAGAAGAGAATGAAGAGATAAGTTCATTTGACTTTTCAAAGATGCTTTAATCATTAATTTGATTAATTAATTAAAGCATGGTTCTTAAGCCCACACTTGTCATCTTCTTATGTAGTCTTGAAAATGTATAAGACATAAAAAGATGATGGATGATGTGTGTGGTTCGGTGGTGTTAGACGAAGAGGAAGAAAAAGCTTAAGAGTTAAGTTAGTTGAAAAATTTGATTTTCAAGTCTTCTTCTTCCATCACCTACGGCTCTCTTCTTCTTCAAGCAAGATTCATTGTCAATCCAAGCTCTCCAAGGACAAAGGTAAGGTCTAGCAGCCTTTAATTTGTTCTAGCTATTCCCGGGTCAAAGGGGTTTGTCCTGGTTAGGTTTTCTGATCTCTGCGTGGATACCTTTAGAGATAGTCTCTATTGGCTATTTAGGTTTGAGTTTACATACAGACACATAGATCCTGGCTTTCGGGAAGGTCCCGGCAACAAAAATTTTTGTTTTCCGCACCTTGTACATGTGATGTACACCCCGGGATTTTCCTACACACCAAACCTCACGACCTATACTCGCCCTTACATGTACCTAGTCACCCTTAGATGGACATTTCTATAGACTTTGTTGTAGGGTTGTCGAAGACAAAAAGGGGTGCAGATAGCTTTTTTGTTGTTGTGGACAGGTTTAGTAAGATGGCTCACTTTATTGCTTGCAAAAAAATTGATGATGCCTATATGTTGCTGATTTGTTCTTTAAAGATGTCGTGAGATTGCATTGTATTCTTAGGTCAATAGTTTCGGATAGGGACACCAAGTTTTTGAGTCATTTTTGGCGTGTTTTGTGGGGAAAACTGGGAACAAAGTTGTTGTTTTTTACTACTTCACCCATAAACCGATGGGCAAATGGAAGTAGTGAATCGAACATTAGGGAATTTGATGCGTGCTGTGACAGGAAAAAATTTGAAGACGTGGTCTGATTGCTTGCCATTTATTGAGTTCGCTTATAATCGTAATGTGCATTCTACTACCGGTTATTCTCCTTTTAAAATTGTTTATGTCTTTAACCCTTTAACATTATTGGATATGGTGCCTTTACCTTTGCTTGAGTTAGCTAGCCTAGATGGAGAGAGGAAAGCCGAGTTGGTTCAAGAGTTGCATAAGAAGGCTAAGCAACATATGGAGCACAAGAATGAGATTTATGCACGCCAAGCCAACAAAGGACGCAAGGAGGTGATCTTCGAACCCGGCAAGTAGGTTTGGTTTCATCTTTGCAAGGAGAAGTTTCCTAACCATCGACAGTCCAAGCTTAATCAGCGGGGAGATGGTCTTTTTCAAGTCTTGGAAAGGATCAATAACAACGCCTATAAAATTGACTTGCCCGGTGAGTACAACGTGTCCACTACTTTTAACATTGCTGACTTGTCTCCGTTTGATAAGCGTATAGATTCGAGGACGAATCTTTTTGACGAAAGAAGGGCTGATGTGAGCAAGGCTGCACATGACGGATATATCGACAAACACCGAGATCAACGCGGTGCTAATCGAGACTTGATGTTGCCTCCTAGCCCCGCAAGTCGGACTAGGCTTAAAAGATTCAAGACCACGTTAAATTCATCCGTGGCTCGCATGGTTGATGATGGACTTTAGGAGAATTAAGATCCTTGCTCGAAGCTCCAGTTTGTCAGTTTCAGCCAAGTTCTGTGCCCTAGCGGCCCTTGACGGGTGCACACGCTAGGCGTGTACGCCAGCGCCCACTCGTGCAGGCATCCCGCTAGTCACGCCACCTGGCTTCTTTTGTTTTAGGTTGTTTTCCTTGCTGTTTTTAGACGATTTGGGCAGTGTTATTTTACCTATTTAGACCAAGGATGTTGCCCCAATTTCGAGTTATTTTGGCAACTATAAATAGTTGCCTTGACATTAGTTTTAGGGTAATACATTTTGATAATTTGAGAGCTTTGTGAGGAGCTTTCTTCATGTTCTTGTTGTTCTATGAACCCTAACTCTACTTATCAATTAATCTCAATTGTTTGGTTCAATTTTTCTTGGTTTATTGCTTGGTCTAGGTTGCTTGGACAATAACCATCCTTGAGGTCTAGAAAAGTATTGAAAACCTTGCGTATCTAGTTTATTTAAAGGCTATCGAATTATATCAAGATTACTCTCCTTCCGTGCACGCATCATGTTGATTGTCTGAAACAGCTATATCCAAGTGGATGAAACTGAATACATAGCAAGGTGATTGAATACGGTTGTGGTAATAACATTGCAAGTCTATTCAGACGAAAATAATCAGTAGGTTTCAATAATTATGGATCGTAACTGATCTTACAATGAATTGCAGTTCTATTTAACACTCTGATTCGGTATTAAAAGTTGTGGTCACAGAACTGCGGCTCTTCTCAAGTTTTTTCTTCCAACACTGATGCTTTCCACATTGGCACTGACTCTTCTTCGTCTTCCAACTCAGCGACCCTTCCTCTTCGTTTGCGTCAATATCAACTTCCTTCTTCTCTGTTCTTTCCATAGAAAGTTCACTCCTCCCATTACTAATCAAGTCAGAAAACGCACCTCTTTGCTGCTGCGTGTTACTTTCTCTCCATAAATCTCTCATTTTCTCTCTAAACTTGCAACTCTCCTCTTCATGAGGTCCCTCACAAAACCCGCATGCCACTACCCTTCTACGCGCATCCCTGACGCTTCTAATTTGCTCAAAACTAAATGCAAGCTTGAGTGCCTCATCTAACGAACTGGGCTTCTGTGGAATGATCCAATCTCTAAAATCCTCCATTAATCCATCCACAAAAACCCCTTTAAGCAGCTCATCTGATAGTCCATTTTCAGGCCATTTTTTGAGAATCCCCTGCAGTCTCAAGAAATACGAGCGCACAGATTCGTCCTTACCTTGCTTTACCATCATAAGATCTTCTCGCAGTTGATCATCAACTTCAAACTTATGATACGCTTCTAAAAAGGACAACTTTATGTCTTCCCATGAAAGAAAAGAATACGGTTCGACATTGAGATCATACCAAAGAAGAGCTTCGTTTTCAAGAGTAACCGGGAAGATTCTCATCATCATATCAGATGAAAGTGCGTTGTTTGCTCTACAAACTTTGACGAATCTGCTTAAATGCGTAACTGGACATTCATTTTTCAGACCGTGGAACACAGGCAAGGGTGCAACATTCACGTAGGAATTCGGTAGTTGGGAGTGGGATCTCTGTTCGGTTTCTTGTACATCGTCACTGTTAGCAAGTTGATTGGTGATGGAATCAGGTTCCTCGTATGGGGCATCATCGTCGCTGTTCGGGAGTTTTTGATCGAGTTCATCGTCGTTTGATTGGTAATCATCATCAGGGTCGTCATATTCTCTACTGTACGAGATTTGTCGCCGAGATTTGGAGTGTTTGGATTTACGGGTCATTGTTTTGATTAGTGGGGAAAGAGAAGTTGGTTGTAGGTAGTTAAGAGAAAGGAAAGTTTTTAACTTTTAAGGCGAATTGGCGACGTTATGAAACGAAATGAAACATAACCAAACGTAGTGAGAGAGTGAGCCAAATATAATAACTGCCCACCTCTCTCCACGTCCTTTACCAGATTATAATTTCTTACCTCGTCCACATCGTAATAGTACCTTTTAATATGAACTCTTTAAAATTAGATTGCAAATCCATACTTTAATGGATAATCTTATGTATATAAATGTCTTAACTAGGATGATTATAAATTTTAAAAGGAGATTAGGAATAAATCTTGAAGGCATCCTGTTTAAGATATACTTATTAATTTTTAAAGCTTCACTTAATAAATTTAAAGTAACATTATAATTATCAGTTAAGGTCCTCATCATATTAATTAGGTTATTCTTTTCTTCTCTGGTTGCACCATTTTGTTACAATGTACTTATCATTAAATACTCAACAATGATAGCCTATTCTCAAAATAATATTAGGAATGGACTCTTTTTGTATTATTTTGTATAAGCTTCATTGCATTTTTTTTAATCTTATTAAAATCTCATAATTTTTGTAATATTGTGTTAGTTCATGCCCTATAATCAATTGATTGATTGTAGTTTAGTGACATAATCATTTAAAGGTGTATATATATATATGATAAAGTCCATGAGGTAAATGTACATTGCAAATATAGTTATGATGAAATTATAATTATGATATTTCTATTGCATTAATATATTTTCGCTAAATTATTTCTAGTTATTGCTCTATTGAGACTGGACATTAATACAATGTAAAAAGACTAGCATATGTTATGTTTCTTCTTTATAAAAAAAGTAGTCAATCTCACAGAATTGTGATACTTAAATAATCACGTAAGTGCTTATTAGAGAACAAGTATGGTGATAGTGCTTTTACTCTAGGCTTTCATTATAATTTTATTAAATGCTTCACAAAGATTGTTATCTACGATGTCATACTTGAAAGGAGTATTGAAAAATGCTCATACCCATTTTTCCTTTGGAATTTTTAGACGAACACTATGAGCATTTTCTGACTCCTGCTGTAACTCCCTCAAGTTATGAAGTAAGTCAGGTTCACTGGATGACTTACCGTATTGCCAAAAAAGTCTCCAATTTGAGCCTCTTGTAATTCCTCTATCTCTAATTGGCAAACGTGTCTAGTGCACAAAACCTTACTTCAGCCCTTATAAGCCGCATATTGAATGCCTCCATAAGACCCTATTTAATAATCAATGAATATTTTAGTAAATTAGTAATAAGAGTAAGTATATCCACAAAAGCATATGGAATTTCATAGTATACTTTTTGTTGATAAGAAACCACTACTTGTCCACCTCCATCTTTTAAATCCAAATCTTTATTCAATAACCCTAAAAACCAATTCCAAGTTTCTATTGTTTTATTTTGAACTACAGTCCATGTCAAAGGAAACATTTGATTATTATCATCTCTTCCAACTATTATCAATAATTCACCTTTTATAACCCTATTAAGAAAGCAATTATCTAGTCATATGAACCTTCTACATCCAACTAAAAAGCCTTTCTTGCAATATTCAAAACATAGATACATCTTATCAAATAATGGCAGCAAATCTTCTCCAAGTGATGGCCTTTCAACAACCAATTTAATTATTAAACCAAGATTTGGCCTTAATAGTTCTTCCATGTAATCCCACAACTTGCTATATTCCTCCCTTACACTTTCTTGCATTTCCCTCTATCACCAACTTCCTAGCCCTATAACAAATAATGCAACCAACATCAACTCTCCAATATTTCTTCATAAGCTTCCTAAAGTCAATTAGCTTTAGTGTAGTGAGTCTTAAAAAGTCTTTAAAGTACTTATTTGCAATACAATTTGAACCGACACTTCTATTATGAAAAGCAATATTACATATGTGATTCTTTTCATAAACTCTTACCTGCATACAAATCCAAAAGTAGTCAGTCCACAACATTTTCTTTTCATAAACTCTTACCTGCATACAAATCCAAAAGTAGTCAGTCCACAACATTAATAAAGGGTAAATTTAAAATTACAAGAACTTTTTTGAGTACTTACTTGAAAATAATTTAAATTTTGACCAAGCTTGCCAAAATATACCATTTGCAATACTTGTTCACAAATCTGATTCTCACCAATTGTTTGGTGTTTCTTAAAAAGTAAATTCCCTTCTTTCATTAAAAGCCAACTTGTGAAGTGCTTGCTTGAATTAGTTGGAATCATTAAATAACATATTAAGCTCAATCTTAATATTTTACTTATGAGGGTTGTATGCCATCATAATATATCTTTTTTAATGCAATTTCTTCTGCATCTTTCCATTTTTCTATCTTGCCTTGCAAATGTTGCTCTTGATTTCTTTTCTTTAACTCTCCCTTTTTAAATGAATCAACTAAATGCTTAGATAATTTCAAGTCTTCGTCATCCAAATTCGAATCAAACTCCTTTCTAATCTTTAAATCAACAAATAAATTCTCTTCTTGTTCTTTTGGGTCAACTTCACTTCCACTTATACCTACATCTTCTTGTTCAGCTACTTCTTTAAACTTGGGTTACACTAAAATGGAATGGGTAACGTTGATGGGGACGTGAGTTTTGGAAATTCAAAGTCTTTAACTAATAAAATTCACACACAATAGTAGCACCAACGATGATCGGGTTTTTGAAACTCATTAAGTGCATAAGGTAAAATAAGTATTGTTGAAGCTGGATTTTAGAATCTGAGTTTATGTTTGTGAAATAAGTTGAAGTTTTAAGACCTCTAGCCAGTAGTGAGTTAGGGTGGTGGCTGTGTATATGATGGTTATCTTGTGTGATTTTTGGCAATCATTTTTCAAGTTACCAAAGGAGAGCATTATTGCTTAATGTTTGGCCTGACTGTGGTTGTGGCGTCGATCGGTGAACCAATCGTGCATGAAGAGAAGATGACTGTGTTGACGCTAACACGTCTGCCAAAATCTTTGGATCACTAAATCATGACAAGCCCACTCCAGTAATTAAAACCAACACAACAAACATCGGTGGACAAGCCCAGCTCATCTCTAGCTCACTACAACATTCTAGAAGGAACTCTATGAACCAGCAAAACAGAGAAACATTTCTTTGTTAACCGATTCATATATGTAAAATATCTATTGTACAGTTAGTTATAGCTACTGACCATTATATCAAAACAATATTTGATCTATGGCCAAGATAGACGATCAAGCTTGTATATATACATGAGAACAAAATAGTAGAATAATCAAGCATTCAATCTTTTCTCTCAAATTTTCATGGTATCAGAGACTTATTGACTAATTGTCACCATGGCTCAGTCTTCTCCTTCTTCTTCCTCTGCCACTGGCACCACCACATCTTCCGCTTCTCCTATTGAGTTCTCTGCTCTTGCAAAAACTCTCAACTTTAACCTTCCTCTCAATCTTGATCAAAATAATTATCTCAACTGGTGTCCCCAGATTTTAGCAGCTATACGCGCTTTGGATCTTGAAATCTATATCTCACCGATCACACTCCTCCCCCAGCTATGATTTTAGCTCCTGATTCCGGCTCATCATCAGTCCCCTTGCCTACTCCTAACCCAGCTCACAAAGCTTCGTGTTGATCTGCTCCTCCTCTGCTGGCTACTCACCACTGTCGGTGACACTGTTATTGGGCAAGTTAATCATGCCACCTCTTCCAAAGAATTATGGCAAATCTTGGTGAACCTGTATGCGCAGACCTCTCTTGTCAAGGTTTTGCAGCTGAAGCAACAATTATCGTCACTTCAGAAAGGAGCTCAGTCTATTACTGATTATATTCAAAAGATTAAAACCATTGGCGACTCTTTGAGAGTTGCTGGCCATCCCGTTTCAGAACAAGAACTGATCCTGAGTGCTCTCAGCGGCTTAGGAGGTGAATATGACCTGGTTGTTATTTTGCTAACAAACTCTATGACTTTATCTACTCTTCAGGATGTGCAGTATACTTTGATGATGCATGAAACCCGATTGGAACAGCAACATGCTCACTCTCAACTCCCTCTCAACACTGCTTCAGCTAATATGGCCTCATATAGCCATAATTCTCATCGAAATCCTAATGGTGGTCGTAGCTCTTACAGAGGACGGGGAGCTCATGGTCGAGGGGGTAGATCCCATTACCTATACTGTCAACTTTGTCACAAACCAGGTCATGATGCACTTAAATGCAGCAAACGATTTGACGTCTATTGGCAAGGCCATCAACCTAATCACCCTACTCAGCAGTATCATACTCATTCCAGTCCGCAAGCCTACTTGGCTCACACCAACTCAGAATCCCCTTCCAAGCCACTCTTCCCAGCAAGCCTACCTAACTCAAAATCCATCCCAGAATTTCTCCTCTACCTCCGTCAATGACTCTGCTTGGCTTGTGGACAGTGGTGCCACCAACCATGTGATTGCCGATCTATCCAATCTCACCATCAATGATGACTATAATGGCAAGGATACTCTCACCGTTGGTAATGGTAATCAACTTTCTATCTCTCATATGGGTTCCTCTTCTATATCTTTAGGCTCTAAACACTCTCTCACACTCAACAATATTTTACATGTTCCTCAAATCACCAAAAATCTTCTTAACATTTCTCAAATAACAAAAGATAATGGAATTGTTGTTGAGTTTACTGATTCTTGTTGTGTTTTTAAGGACAAAGTTATAGGGCGGATCCTTCTCAGGGGGCTGCTCAGGGATGGTCTGTACAGCCTTAATGTCTCTACCAAACCGACCACCAAGCCCCTTCATTCAACGCCATCACACTCACTCAATTCATCTTCTCACTATGCAGTTTTTCTTTCTGAACAAAATGCAAATATTTGGCATGCTCGACTTGGGCATCCTAATGCTCTTGTACTTCGACAAATTATGAATTCAATGAAGTATGTTTTCAAACCTCATACACTGACATTCTGTGATTCATGTAAAATGGGTAAACATCATAAGTTACCTTTCACTACACATCCTATATCAGCTAGCAAACCACTTGAGATTATTTATACTGACATTTGGGGACGACCAAGTCCATTGCCTTCAACAGAGGGGCATCGGTACTACATCATTTTCGTTAATGGTTTCTCTTGGTTTACTTGGCTATACCCTCTAAAATTCAAATCCGAGACACTGGGAATATTTTCCAAATTTAAAACCTTTGTTGAGCTACAATTCAGTCACAAAATTAAAGCCTTACATAGTGATATGGGGGGTGAAGATGTTGCCCTGTTACCATTTCTTGCCAAACATGGCATCCAACCACGTTTTAGTTGTCCTTATACACATCAACAAAACGGCGTTCCTGAAAGAAAACGATGTCATGTTACTGAAGTAGAACTTACACTTCTTTCCCATGCCCATTTACCTCTCTCCTACTAGCTGATAGGCATGGCAGTTGCAAGTGGATGAGATCTTCTGAATTTCGATAGTTGAAGTTTCATGAGAAGGCACAAGCGTGTCTGGGCAGCAGCTGGTCGGAGAAGATGCTCATACAGGCAAGTGGGCAGCGAGGCATAAGCTGATGACAGTCGAAAGCAGAAGGTTGATCGCAACATTGGATTGTTAGAGTTGGCAACATCAAGCAACAACGATAGCAGCTGCTAACTTGAAGAAGGTGATGACAACAACATAGAGGGAAGCTAGGGTTTAAGATTAAGATGAAGAAAGGATTGTTTGGGTACATAGATAAGACTATTATATGGCTATAATAGTGGATGTTTGGACATTAGATTGAGTTATCCTAATCCAAGAATGAGGAGTATTTTAATATTAGAATATCTTATTACAAAGATAGAATAACGCATATTTGGTTATAGGGACAATTCTTTTTGTTTATCTTTACAATGTTCTATAGGTACTATAGAGTACATTACATATTTTTATATTTCTATTTGTATGTATTTATTTACATTTTATATTGTCATTATTTGCATTACATGTGAGTCTATTGATAACACCTTATCTACCAGGTAAAGTAAGATTACATACTACTAGACCAACCTAAATTTCGCATTTCAGCAGGACTCTTACTGAGTGTTATTGTTGTTGGTAGTGTTATTATTATTATTGTTATAGGGTTAAAGTAACTTTAGAATCAAATTAGGGATGTTTAGTTTCTTCAATAAGACATTCCAAGTATGGAGTAATATATATCTAAATGTCAAACATAATTTAAAAGAGTGTTAAAACCCAAAATCAATTCTAAACTCTATCAATTATTTTCTTATCATCATTAAGATTAATAATTAGATTAATTCTTAAATTTAAATCTTAAAAATCAAATTTTAAATTTAAATTATTTTATTACAATTAAAACTAAAATTAATTAATTATATTCTTAAAATTAAGAAAAATGTTTTCTTAAGTAATTAAATTTTATTTATTTCAATTTGATTAAAATAAAATAAATGTATTGTTTTATTTAGAAGATTATTATTTTATTAATTTAACAATTAGTTCTTATTTATGAATAATAAGTTTTTTATTTATAAAAAATATTTTTCCTAGTAAAATTTGAAAAGGTGTTTTCATTAATTAATTGGAAAAGAGTTTTCTTTAATATTTTTAAAAATATTTTTCTAATTTATTAAGGAAATATTTTCTAATTAATTAAAGGACGTTCTTAATTAAATTTAAAATTTTTTATTTAATTTTGAAAGTAAGTTCCTCTTATATTAGTAAATAGTTTTTTAATTAAATAGAAATTTATTTCTAATTAGATTAGAAATAGTTTTGTTTTCTAATTGGATTCAAATGTCTTACTTATAAAATTTTTCAAAAAATATTTTTTAAAATTATAATTTATTGATTTTTCAATTAATTTATTAAAGGAGTCAAGGAAATAGTTTTCAACTGAATTTAAAATTTTTAAATCAAATTAAATTTATATCTAGAATAGTAATTCAATTTATTTAGGTCGTTTAGTTTAATTTCTATTTTCTATTGTAACTTTTAGTTATTGTTTTCCCCATTTAGTTCTGTTTTTTAAAATAAAAATAAAAATGTGTTTGATTGTTAATGTTTAATAAATATCTAATAAAACTTAAAAATAATTTTATAAATAAATAAATAACTATATTTGTTTTAGTATCTTATATAAAATATTTGTTAATAAAATATTAGTAAAAATTAATATATTTTATTAAAATAAATAATTTTATTGATAAGCTTATTTATTTTAATATATTTAAATTATTAAAAAAAAATTATCTAAAATTTATATATTTTAAAGATATCTTAAATTTTAATTATATTTATTAATGATTGTTAAATTATTATTAAAATTAATTATTAAAATTAAATTATTGATAATTCTTATTAATATTAAATAATTATGATTTAATATTAAATTAAATTATTCACAATTCTTATTAGTAATTAATAATTATATAATTATATATATTAAATTAAAATCAATTTTCACTTTTTATGGCTTTCATGAGTTATAAAAAGTGAAAGAAACCAAAGCTAAAAACTAAAAAAAAAAGATTTTTTTGTTACTAAACTAGAAAACAAAAGCTAAAAACTAAAAGAAATATAAAAACAAACAAGTCCTAAGAATCAATGAATTAATCTAATTTAATTATCCAAAGAGATGCAAATATTATTTTAGATTGTGAAGACCAATAGCTAAAATCAAACAAGGTTTAATATTTTTTGCATATAATTTGATTTTATGTGCATAAATTGCATGTTTTAATATGATTGATATATTATGCATATATGATTGCATATTTTATATGTTTGATATTATTACATGTAATTTTATGTTTGATAAATCGTTAAGATATCAAGTATAAGTTGAGAGCGTGATTGTTAACTACCATTATTACAAGAATAAACCATAATTATATTTATTGTTAGGTTTGTTAAGTAAATTTAAGGTCACTTTAACCTAAATATATTTAGTCTTATAACAATAAGTCCTGTATAACTAAATTTATGTGATTAAGATGAGGAAACTCATGATCACATGAATTTAGAAGTAGGATTATGAATAACTTATAAGATATATTTTAGTAAGAGTTATCTCCTAATGAATCTAGGAGTGACATAAGGTATGATTGATGATGGTGTTATGAACCTAATTTAAGTTTAGTTGATTTGTTAAGAAAATTCAAGGTCAACTAAATTTGAATTAGATCTTAGCCCATTAGAGAGATTATAGTAATTTTTTAATAATGGTGAGAGTTATTATTTTGAATAAAATAATGAGAGTAATCAAATACAAGATTAAAATCTTCATCTTTTTTGTAGACATAGCATATAACCTGTTACTTGCTATCTTACATTTATATTTTCTTATAAGTAGAAATTATGCACGATTAATATAGTTAATGCCAAATTATTAGTGAACCAAATTTCTTAGACCTAGGATTAGGTTTAAGAAAAATTCTCAAAGTTAAAGAAAATTGTATGTCCATTATGTAATTTTGTTATAATCTCTGTTGATGATTCAGTAACAAAGTTTTAGAGATATGTCAATATCATATAGATGAAAAAGTGTGATGGTATTTTAAGTTGATTAATATCTTATAAACTTTAATGACAACATTTATTATAAGTTATTATTCAATAATAATTAACTTATAATCACTTATAATTTTTTAGAATTAAATGGAATTTATTGTCTATAGTGAAACTATACATAACAAACCGATGTTACTACAGTTTGAGCTATACAATGAGTTCTTCTTAAAACAAGGCCAAAAGTAGCTTTTTACAAAGTCAAAATACTGATTAAGTTATGTCCTAACCACTAAACTATACATAACAAACTGGTGTTACTACAGTTTGAGATATACAATGAGTTCTTCTTAAAACAAGGCCAAAAGTAGCTCTTTACAAAGTCAAAATACTGATTAAGTTATGTCCTAACCACCAGCCAGTAGCGAAGCTACTGCCCACCCTCAAATTTTTTTTAAAAGAAGATATATATGCATATAGAGGTTTCCCACCCTAAAAGAATGTTGTTGCCTATGGTGGATTGGATAAAATGTTTACCATTATTAATATATATATATATACATTGCCCCCCTGAAACAAATTCCTGGCTTCGCCACTGCCACCAGCCATCCCGTAACTGTATTATAAATGCCAGTGAGCTTTCATATTTTCAAATAAACAGAGAGTTACTTCCTCCATAATTACAAGACAATGAACCTCATTAGAAATATTATCGGCTAGCTGATAATATTTCTAACGAGGATCGTTGTCTGATAATTGTAGAGGAAGTAACTCACTGCTTAGAAATATTATCAGCTAGCTGATAAGGGCAAGTGCTCTCCTTTCTATAGATCCTTCTGTTCCTCCCTCACCATATATTGTAAATTGCTTTATTGCAAAATGCTTTAAAAATCAAACTATCCTTCTTTTGAGGTCTGGAGACATTAATAATCCAATCAAGAGTGGGAGTCCAATCATATACATAGCAAGACAGAGCGAGTTTATGAAGCAGTTGACTCCAAACCAAGGAGGAGAATACGCTGTTGAAAAATAAGTGGCTTTGGTCTTTAGCTAACATATGACGTAACTCACATATGGGGTTGAAGGATTGCCATCTATCTTTAGTGCTCAATCTGTTTATAGTAACTAGCCATGTGAACATAGATGCTTTAGGGATGATACATTGCTTCCACAAAAGAGAGTACCAAGAAACCATTGGAAGATTAGCTTGAAGATTAGTGTAACATGATTTATTAGTGAATAGACCTAAAGAGTGTAGCTTTAAGATAATTGTGTCTGAGAGATGAGAGTTAGGCAGATTAGGGAATATCTGGATGAGTGTTAGGCTGACCATCCAAAATCAATGTTGATACTGTGACATTAAGAGGAATTCGACATCTATAACAAGCAAATTCAGTTTTAGAGATTAGTGGACAGGGATATGTCCAATTATCATACCAAAAATTAATGGAGCTACCATTTTCCAAACAATAATCTATATTTCGATAAATTAAGTCTCGATTCTTTAGTATCTGATGGAATTCCTAAGAGTAGCTCTATAGAACCGATATTTGCCAAGAATTCTGAGATGAGAGGTAGAGTTTATGAAGCCATTTAATCCATAGAGAGGATTTATCCATAAGCAATCTCCATATTTTTTTGTAAAGTAGAACTTGTTGCATGATGTTGGTAGAATAAATTCCTAAGCCGCCTTGTTGCTTAGAAAAAGTTACCTCAGTCCATTTAGCTTTCTTAGCATTAGAGGAAGAACTTGCCCAGAGGAAGGCTTTAATTATTCTGTCTAACTCCTTAATCACCTTAAATGATTAACCCAATGTATATGTAAGTTGCTGAGCACTGAGATGGAAAGCGTGACTCTTGCGGCCAAAGAAAGAAATCGATTTTGCCAAGCTAAAATTCTAGAATTGTATCTTTTGAGGAGTGGAATACAATATGAGTATGTGAGTTTATTATGAGAGATAGGAACTCCCAAATATTTAAAAGGTGGTCGATGTAGCTCCATACCAAGGGAAGCATCAAGCACTCTTAAGTTTAAGACATCCGACGAGCAATAAAAGCTACTTTTCTTGAAATTGATCTTCAAACCTGACCAACTAGAGAATCTGGTCAAAATATCCTTAAGAATATTAATGGAGAACAAATCAGCCTTGGATAAAAGCATTAAATGATCTGCAAATAGCAGGTGGGTGAGCTATAAGGGTAGACATTTATGATGATAACAAAAGCAACCATTATGGGATGTCAACTTCTGTAGCATACGAGATAAACCTTTCATAACCAATACAAAAATGTAAGGAGAGAGGGGTATCTCTGTCGCATTCTGCTAGCACATTGCAGGGGTTTAGTTAGAATTCCATTGATAAGGATGCTGATTGATGAGGTATAGAGACATGACATAATCCAACATTTGAATTAAGTAGGAAAATCCAAAGCATCCATACAAGCTTGAATGAAAGGCCACCTCACTATATCGAATGCTTTGTAAAACTCAATTTTCCAAATACTACTCTTCATATTTTTCCTGGTATGGTAATCCTTCAAAAACTCCTATGTGAGTAGAAAATTGTCGCTAATGGAAAGCACCTCGATAAAGGCACTTTGAGTTGGGCTCACAATATCTAGCAATACTTTTTTCAATCTTTGAGCTAGAAGCTTTGCAAGAACTTTATATATAGTGTTGCAACATGAAATATAATGATATTCGAACAGAGAGTTAGGATTAGCTTTTTTTGACATAAGATAGATGAATGTGTGATTAATCTCCCTTAACATCTTACAAGAAGCTCTCTCGTGATGTGCCATGTTTGTTGGAAAAAATGAGCTGTAAATCTATGAGGACCCGGGGACTTCGCTGGATGTAGTGAAAAAAGAACTTGTTTTATCTCAAGTTTAGAGAATGGAGCCATAAGGAAGTCTTTCAATGGCTGACTAATGGGACTATCAAAGAAGCTACGTAGATTGGGAAGCTGATGGACCTGGTGAGGACTTCCCATTAAATTATTGAAGTAATCATAAGAGAGGTTCAAGAGAGCTTGTTAATCTGTATAGTAAGTTCCATTTTCATAAATAAGTTGCACAATGTGATTCTGGTTTCTTCTAGCAAGTATAGAGGCATGAAAAAATTTGGTGTTGTGATCCCTATCCCTCAACGAAGCCACTCTTACTTTTTGATGTTGAATGAACTGATTCAAGGAGAATGCTTGTTGGTATTCATTGAGCCTCTATATTTCAATTTTCCTTAAGTGAGTATTGTGTGAGTAATGGTAACAATCTGCTTGTTCTAGTTGCAAGCAGGATTTGGATTCATGAATCTGCTTAATGTGTTGAGAATAGAAAGTTTTAAGAGAGGCTTTAACCTTACGTAATTTTTGCATGAGTTTGACATATTTGAAGCCTTCATCTTATATTTGCCAACTTATTCGGACAAGCTTTTGTAAACCTTTTTGTTTTGTAAGACCATTGAAGAATCTGAAGGGCACACCTTTGAAGGTCAAGTGGGACAAGTTATGTATCGTGAAGCATGAGGGGTCTGACAAAAAGTTATATCTAAAGTGAGCGTAGGAGAGAGGAAAAGAAGACAACCATAAAGGATTGACCAATACCTGTCTAACTTCCTTCTGAGTAAATAGGAACCTTGCTGGTTGTTAGACCAAGTAAGAAATCTTCCATTAAAATGAAGATCTCTCAGTCGAACTTATTGGAAAAAACTTCCCAGCGCATACCTGATATCGCTGTTAGACCACAACCTCCCTCAGACTCAGCGAAATTTTTGATACAATTGAAATCTCCTGCTGCTATTTTCCAAAAGTTGTAGAGTAGACCATAACATATCTCGTTGAAATTGGAAGTTGGATGCATAAACAAGAGAGACCACAAAGTTGATGTTGCTACTATGAAGTGAGTAACATAGTTGCATGTGTGAATAGAGATCTTGGTTGTATCATAGTAGCAGAATATCCAACCATTATAGTAAGAAGACAAGTTGGTACTAAAAGACCAGTTGGACCCCAGAAGTTTAGCTATTGTGGGAATTTTTAAGCTTTAATTTTGGTTTCTAATAAACCGATTATACATGGCTTGTTATCCGAGACTATGCCTTTAATCATAGCTGCTTGTGAAGGTCATTAAACCCTAGGACATTCCAGATAACAATCATAATTGAGGGGTATCCCCTCTGGGGTTGTTCTTCTTCCGAGATGATATTCTTTTGGAACTAATAAAAAGGGCCCATTTTGTGTATCTTAGTTGGCTGACTAAGTTTGTAGTTGGGAAGTAAGCAATTCCTCTGCTAAAGAATTAGAGTTGTAAGGCAATGCAGGAGAAATTGCAGTACAATTCGTATTAACAAGAGTACTTCCACACAGCTTAAAGGTATGGGAACTGCGACATTGTAGTTATGTTGAGGGAGATCACTAGACTCATTAATCTCCACTGAATTGGTAGAATAGGATGTACTATTATGAGGTATAGCTGCCTCCATCCTGTTTGGTGCTAGAGAATCTATAGTATTATCATCCACGGTAGATACAATATGTTCAGGTATAGCTGATTCAATACTGTTTGGTACTTGAGAATCTGCAGTTTTAGCCTCCACAGCAGATACAATATGTTCAATGTAACATCCCGTTTCTATACTAAGAGTTAGAACCTTAGATTTCAGTAATTGAGAAAATATCAATAAGAGATTAGGAAAATGCATTTCATGCTCATACATAATATTAGTGTACACGTATGTGGATTTGATTATTGCACACATTACAATGAACTGTACATGCATTTATTGACATTTTCTGGGTATAATTGAGTTGTAAATGTGATTATATTAAGAATTGTGGTTTATTTGTGTTGAAAAATTGATTTGGAGAGTATATTTATTGACTTAGAATTGTTGGTGAAATATGTGAATTTTCCTAAATTTAAGGGTACTTTTAGATTAGGAAAAATGCTAAGTGGCAAGTCAATTGATAAAAAGAAACAGAAATAAGAGCCAAATGATATTGAAGAATTTTATAGTTGACTTTAGAATTCGTGAGAAAATGTCATCGAAAAAAATTAGAGACAATTGGAATAAAATTTGAAGTTGATTGAACTAGTTAAATGGGAACCTAGTTTAAAGCCTTGGGAATTGGACAAATGAGCAAGTGACTTTAAAGCCACATTTCTTTTAACTTGAAAGACCAAGTTACTATTTTGTTTTGTCTTAAAATATCTTCTTCGTGGTTAGCTTCTTGAAGCTTATTCTTCTTCTCACATATTTTCTTACCAAACCTTCATCAACATTATACCTTTCTTTCATCTATCCATTGCTACTCCTACTTTGTTCTAAAAAAAAAAAGAAAACCTAACTCAATCCACCTTCAAGATGATGTACGTGGGTTGCATGAGAAGTTAGGGCTTCTTGATTTTTTGAAGAATTTAGAGTTTTAGCAAGTAAGTATCATGTTTAGTCCTTATGAGTTGTTCGTATATAAGATAAATATGGTGATGACATTTCATAATCATAAGGAAAAATGGTTATTTTTCATGAACACCATGGGTTGCGTATGATAAATTAGAAAATTTTGTATTGAGTTTCAAGTGTTTGACTGTTATAGCATGTCACCCTTGTGGGTACTCACTCGGACATCACTCAGGATGTCGGGTACGAGTCTTGCGAGCGTGGAGTGGTATATTTAACATAAGGTTGTTCACCACATTCTCGAGATAAACGAGAAGCCAAAAAAATCTCTTGGAGTTGACAACAAGGATTAGATAAGTGAAGCGCCCTAGGCTTAGCTAAATCCGGTGAACTGATAATGGGAGGCATGTTGTTATGGGTTTGAATAGATCAAGATTGCAATTTGCTGTTGTAATTGGAATGTTAATAGCATTATTAGAGGAAACATTGGTTTCAACAAGAGGTTGGTCTCCAGATGCTATAACTCTCAGTCCTTCAGAAGCTGATTGATTAGTTGGCAGTGGTAGGTCTTTAGCAGTGACAACAGTAGCAGATTGAAGTAATTCATCGTGCCATCCATATTTGAACATTTTCCCAGTAGCTTGCCATTGTTTAGTTAGAGTATTAGGTCTCCAAGGATATGAGATTGGGATTTCAATATGTCGAAATTCACCAGTATCCTCCAACTTATGGAGAGGAAGGGTATCAGAAAATGGTGAGTGCTTGACACCTCAACGCACATCTTTGCATATCAAATTTGCTCCATGTGAGCGGTTTGGGAGTCCATGCATATAGGTTTACCTATAGAGCTGGCTAGGTAGCTTAGACCATCGATAGTCTAAAATTCCAATGGAATACGGTGAAATTGAACCTAAATTAGAGGGACATCAATACTTCCCTTATCACATTCAATACCAAGTTTCCACATTTGAAAAAACAAAGGTTGGCCTTCCACATGCCAGGGACCATTTTCCATAATTTCTAGTAAAAATTGCTCAGAGCTGAATTTAAACAAAATGTTACCATCCTCTATGAGCATTGTCTTCTCCAATCCTTTTTACTCCAGCATACTTCAGCCCAAGCTTTCATAATTAGAAAGGCTGGGCATTGTTCCAGAAATAGCCCACCAAAGATAAAGACCAAAATTTGGCACCAACTTGCATTAATTCTCAAGGAGGAGTAAGGACACCGTCCTTCATCACGTTAGAAAAATGCTTTAGCTTACCTTTATTGTGTTGAGTTGTAAATTTGTTCTGCCATGATCCCTGGATAGGGGAGGACTATTTGAAGGGTTCAGCTTCAACAACATCTACAAACAGCACAGAGACAAGGTCTTTTCCTTTTACTGTTGATGCCAACTCTGAAAATGCTTCAACAGCTCCTACAGATTGAGTTGAGACTAGGTCTTTTCCTTTTCTTTTGATCCCAACGTGGGGAATGTTTCAGCAACTCCTACAAACTGAGTGGTGACATGGTCTTTTCCTTTTACCGTTGATACCAAAGGTAGGAATGCTTCTAGGTCGATAATGTGGGGATCTTCTCCTGCCATGTTTGGTGACCAGGCCTTGATAGGCCTTTATCCAGTGAGAGGGTCAGAAGGAAGAAGAGGTTGAAAGTGCCCAGTAAAGAGTGATGGGAAAGAAATTTCAATTGTCCTTCGATCATCCTCTGATTTGAATAGTTCCAACCAGTATTGCTATCCCGCCTGTGATTATTTCCACTTGTAATTTTATATGTACGTTAGTCACCTTTTAGAGACTCAAGCCACATTTAACTCATATATATCACTTTCTTATAAGATCTATATGTCAATTTGATAAATACTTACTCATCTAAAAAGGATTACGAAATTGAATTATGATCCTCATTTACATAGTTCCTAACATAGCATAATCTAAAACTACAATAATAACTAATAATTTTATTTTGTTATCTACTTGTCATTTTAAATTAAAATTTTAACTTCTTATCCAAGATTTAGATTTATAAATAGTCTTTTTTGCTTACTTTCAATTCCTATAACAAAATTTAGTTCCAAATCACCAATATTTGGAAAATTACGATAAATTAGTTAAATTCCATATTTTATAAACCTTGGATAAGTCAAATAACTCCTATAAGGTAAAATGAAACTCTTACATTAAAAAAAGAGTTTTAAAAAAAATGAAAATTTATAATTCTATTCAAAATTTTGAAAATTAACAATAAAATACTAAAATAGGTTGTCGTGCTAACGTTGCTCACGTGGCATGCTATCTCAACTCATCTATATAGACTTTGATTTCTATATTAGAAAATTAATTTTTTAAATAAAAATATATTATGAAAAAACCTAACTTTCTCTTCTGTCTCTCCATAACAATTCTCGCCAACATCTGGCTTCACAGGTGTTGATAACTTAAGATCACTTTCTCTTCCGCCTCTCCTCGCACTAAATTCTGCCTCGTCCATTATTCTTTATGCTGCTCCACTGTCACTACTGCTCTGCCACTCTGCCACCAGCGCTACACTCGTTGTATGCCATCAGAGATTTCAATCTCCACCTTGGTTCACTACAAGAAAATGGGTGTTTACCGACATTAATTACCGACGAAATAATGCAACTTTCCATCGTAACATACATTTGCGACGGCCTAAGAACGACATACATCACTGTCGTTAAATAAGTCATCGGTAAATTTTTCGACGATACATATTTTCCGTCGGTAAATATACGGACAAAATTGTCTTTTGTTGGTATATTTACCGATAGTACATAACATTTCCGTCGGTATTAATCACCGACGAAGTATCACTTTTCATCGGTGAATATGGAAACGTTTACCGATGGAATGGGTAAACCGTCGTCCAACCTTTTCTTCTTTACCAACAGTTACATTATTCCATCAGGAAGTGTAACTTCAGTTATCAACAGAATCCTATTTCCGTCGGTAACGGTCATCATTCATCAAAACTCAACCTCCATTGTCTTTTGTCCTCCCTTCAATGTTCATGATGGTATTGAACAAATTGTCAAAAAAGATTTTTTCAATATGCATCACATCTAGAATATGACGTATCAAATTCGTTTTCCAATATGGAAAATCCCAGAATATGCTTCATTTTCTCCAACCAAAGTTTTTACTTATGGCTGTGTTAACTTCATCAGCTTCAAATTCTGCAACTTTTAGCAAGCCTAATTCATCAACTTCCTGCAGCATCTCTTCACTAGCTTTGTAAGAGGGAGGAGGTGTTTTGACCATCTTATTCTTAATGAGCTTTTGTTTATTGCGTCTAAATGGATGCTCTGTAGGGAGAAATTTCCTATGATTGTCAAACCAATACACCTTGCCCCCGTTCGGAAGATAAAAGGCATCATAATCATTGACATAATAAGGACAAGCCAGTTTTCCTGCTGTGGCCAATCCAGACAACATGGAATATGCCAGAAAATCACTAAAAGTCCACATCAATGCCGCTCTCAACACAAAATTCTGTTTCTTAGACACATCATATGTATGAACACCATATGCCTAAAGATGCTGCAATTCTGATATCAATGGTTGTAAGTAAACATCGATTTTATGCTTCGGATTTGAAGGCCCTGGCACAATCACTGTCAAGAACATGTATGCGTCCTTCATACACATCCATGGAGGTAAATTATATGGAGTTATTATGATTGGCCAAGATGAATATTGCTGACCGGATTGACCAAAAGGTTTGAAACCATCCGTCGACAATCTCAACCTTACATTTCGACTTTCTGCTGCAAAGTCAAGACGGGTGTCATTGAAATGTTTCCATACTAGTGCATCTGAAGGATGACTCATTATTCCATCTTCCTGTTCGTGTTCATGATGCCATCTCATGTGTGATGCAGTTACATCAGAAGCATAGAGTCTTTGAAGTCTCGGAGTTAGCGGGAAATAGTACATCCGCTTTTAGGGTACTAATTTATGTATCATTGAACACTTTCTAGGCTTGAACCTTGGTTGGACACAAAATTTGCAATCTTCTAATTCCACATCATCTCCTCAATACAACATGCACCCCAATTTGCAACAATTAATCTTCTCTACAGGCAAACCAAAACCCTGAGTAAGTTTTTTCATGTCGTAAAAACTATTAACCATTGTATGATCAGGAGGTAATGATTCATTATACCACTTCAGAAATTTATCAAAACTTCGGTCCGATATATGAGCTTCAGACTTGATGTTCAATATTTACACAATTGAAGACAATTGGGTCATTGTCTCACAAT
The DNA here is from genome assembly GCA_027563865.1 of Erythroxylum pelleterianum. Classification (NCBI taxonomy): domain Eukaryota; kingdom Viridiplantae; phylum Streptophyta; class Magnoliopsida; order Malpighiales; family Erythroxylaceae; genus Erythroxylum; species Erythroxylum pelleterianum. The sequence continues at coordinate 2,460,195 of JAOQMR010000007.1, read as the reverse complement.
TTGGCCGTAACTCTTGGCCTACTGACTGAAGTAAGTCAAAAAACTGTTTTGCCTGTGGGTTAGGATCTTCTTCAAGATTTTCCATATTGTGCTCAAAGGTGTTACGACTTGCATAATATACCATTTGCATGTACGGATTGTCAGTCTCATCCAAATAATTTGTTTGGTATCCAATCCCCCTTTCAAACTTATTGAAGTTGGCAAACGATTCTACTTGGTTACCCCTTGAGGTGCTATAAATGCCGGGTTCCTCATGTCGTGTCCACTCAAAATAATTGGGACAAACCCCTTCTCAGCATATGCCCATTAACTTCATCACTCGGAAGGAAACATTTGTGTTTACACTTTCTACATGGACATCTGATGTTCAGCCCATCCATATATGCAGGTTGAGAACATGCATAATCAATGAAAGCTTCAACTCCGGCAACAAATTCAGGATTAATGTAACCATCAGGAGTTGATCGTCTATACATCTAAGATCTATCAACATAACTCATAACTGCAAAATTGTTAATTTTATACAGTCAATCATGAGTTAGTATCATTCATGTCCAATAAATTAATAGTACTAGACATCTACGATAAGACATCTGACTCGGCACAACAAGTTTTGGTTGTGACTCCTAAGTTCATCGTATTTTGCACCGATAAGACTCACAGGAGTAATCAAAACAGATTTTAGGTTACAGTTTATAGGTTCAAATCTAAATAATGAACCTATACTAAAAATCTCACATATATGTTTATAGTCAAATATATATGTGAGAAGATATTTTCAATAATTAAAAGTCCTATATTAAATATTTAGTACTGCAAAGTATAATAAGTATTCATCAATATATGAATACATATTGTAATTAATTGTTGACACATATAGCTAGTTTTCAAAATAATACGTGTTAAAATTTGCACATGAGAAGTAAAGAGAAGCTAATAACAACATATTAAGAATCAATGCAATAACATATTGACAATTTAAGGTCATTTGAAATTCACACAATATAAGACACACTCATCCTATATGAATTCAATGATCACCCAAAGTTCATTCGACAAACACATTCCCAAATTATCACTAATGCTAATTCACTTACCTTAACCGAAGTGCAGACAAATCTTCCTGAAGTACGTGAATAGGATGATAATGACGAAGCACCAATGGAAAAAATATAGAAACTGCAACAAATGTCATTAAAATGTGTGAAAATGCATTATTGACATTGTGACACCATAAACGATTATGAATGCCATTTTAATACTTGCTAAAGCTTCTCTTTAATCTCGCACCAAGTGAATATACTAGAATGTGTGCAAGTTCCTACAGCCAATAACAAATTCGTTGATAGGTTAGCAAGCGGGAAATATAACAAATAATTTGTCGTGAAATATTATAATCAATCAAGGTCATTAAATGTATTTTATTAATTGAATCATCATTTACTACTAAGGAGCTCTTGTTTTAATTTAAAAATGGTGATGTCACATTTTACGCCGACCCTATTTAAATTTGGCAGAGTTTCCCTTATAAAATAAGCATCCCCTTTTTGGAAAAAGAGTCAATCCTGCAACAAGCAATACACTTCTATATCGATCAGTAATCACAACTCATATTGGGTACATATACATATTATGTCTATTCTCAATTCAGTCCATATTTACATCGCAAAATCTATAATTATGCAATTCACAATTCAAGTATATATATTTGTAACCTATCACACTCTCATTTATAGTCAATACATCAAGATATTCTCAATACCAAGTGTAATAGAATGTGTGATCATCGTCATTGTTGTTTGATAAAACTTACAATACTTTTCTTATAAGAGTTAATAAAATCAAACACTATGCATTTTGTCAAACACATGGTATGCATAAACGAATAATATTTTATAAATTTTAGATCGTATTCATTATTAGATAATTATTAGTACTATATATTTTTATTATAAAAAGTAATTGATATTGATTCAATTTCTTATAAATTTTTAAGAAAAATGTTAGGGAAGAAGTTGATAAAGAAGTTAAGAAGAAGTTTCACCTACAAAAATAAAAATACAATATACTTTTGTTTTAACAATTTAAAATAATAATAGATTTTGCAATAGCCAAATCAACATCTATGAGTCCAAAATTACACAATTGACATGTCACGTATCAAGAATTAAGGATGTGATCATAACAAAGATCTAGTGGTTTGATAGTGCAATTTATGTTATTTGTAAATGTTATGCTACAAACTAGTATCATAAATAATGGTACTAGTTACTTTAAACCTTATGCAAAATATTGGGAACGAATCACATTTTTTACCTTAAATTTTAAATTGTTGCTTGGTTAAACCTTAAACATTTTAATCTTAACTTCTCGTTAATGCCTTTTATTTTTTATAAGAATTATTGCTTGGTCACCTTTGCATCATCATTGAAGACAAATTTTATGAATTATACATTCTATATATATCAACATATTTATTAACAATTGTTATTTGTATGATGCCTAACTAACCATTAATATAGCTATTCATTTAGCTATGTACGATATATTACCTTTTCCCATTATAGCTTAGGAAAATCTATCAACATTTTTCAACGATACTAAGGTTGAAGTGTTTGCATTTTGTTATTGCAGTAATCAACATTGTTTCATGTTCAAGAATTAAAAAACAAACCCAAAAAAAAAGGAAATTCCAATGATAAAATTCAAACCTTCGTATACCCCTAAATTTCTCTAATATGGATTGATTCACTATTATAGAAACTCAATCCCATACTCAAACATGTACACATCCATCATTTTCTAAATGAAACAAACCATAAATCAACCACAACAATCAACAAAGGTGTTATCAATTTAGGTTTATATTTGAAGGGGAGAAACATCGACATACCTTCACCGACAGGGCAGCTCGACCACTAGAGAAGACAGCGGCAACGATTGGAGAAGATGCGCCACTTGGACGGACAAGATGCTGACGAACACGAGGGAGAATAGCGGCGGTTCTGAGGAAGACGGAGGAAGGTTGGGTCGAGTAGGGTTTAGGGGGGGGGTCCTGGCACTGGGGAATCGAATAAGAACCAAACGACGTCGTTTGGTTTAAACCCTCCAGGTGACCCTCAACGTCATTTGGTTCTTATTAAAACTCTCCCAACAATTACGAAACGACAACGACGTCATTTCCTTATCATTTTACTTACTCGAAATGAAAACCAAACGACATCGTCTCGTTATTAACAACCTTCAGCAGTAACCAAACGACGTCGTTTTTGAAATCTCTCACCAATAACAAAATGACATCATTCACCAAATGATGTCGTTTCGTTAAAAGTTCAACACCACCAGACGAAGTACGACAAAGTTTTGATTCCCGCAATACCGATGGATTATGGACGGATATTGACACCGTCAGTAATTCATTTTCTTCGAATTTCTGCGACGGATATTGACACCGTCGGAGAAATTCAAAGTTTCCACGCTATATTTTTTAACGGTTTGCTGCCGATGGTTACCTTTACAGTGCTTAAATTCTGTCGCTAATTTCTGGTGGCAAGGTTTTCCTCCATTTTTTCCAACGGATACTACAACCATCGCGAAACTACATTTTCCCTCACAAATGAGCAACGGTTTTGTTTCCGTCGCTCATTTTCGGTCGCTAATTCTGAGTTTTCTTGTAGTGGTTCTCTTATGAGGCTAGGAGACTAATTACAAAGCTTATGGATCCGAATGCAAAAACCAATTAGTGTCCAAGGCTACGGAGTTTTCTTGGTCTAAAAATTTAAAAAATCATTACCTAAGATGGTGGAGACAGATTCCGGGATGGAGTTCGATGCATTCAATATGCTGAGGAAGGCACGCTTAGGGAAAAATCCAAGCAACCTAAAGCGTTGAACGCATTTCATATAATATTTTTGTTAGAACGTTTCGATTTGTCTCCTTTGTTTGAAGCAAAACAAAGGAAAGAGAAAGAGGAGTTGAGATTTGCCATATCAAAGCTGCAATTAGTGTTATTTTGAGGATCTAGAAGGTGGCTAAAGCTGATAAATTTAGTGCCAAGAAAAGCGAAACCAAAGTGAAGTTACAAGGACAAAAAAGTAGTCAGAAAGGAAAACTGGCGATAGTCATTGAGATTTATGCCAGGACACCGTCTTTTATGATGGTGGAGGTGAAGAAGGACAACAGTGACACTTTAGAGTTCAACCAAGCAAAGAAATTTAACAGAATATAAAGGACATCGAGTGGATATCTCTTGCTGAGAGCTCAACGATTGCTTGAGATACAGGACTTGGGATCTAAAGAACGAGTCAAATAAGACTTGATTTCTCATTAATTATTCCTTCCCTTCTATCGAATGTTGCAGTGATCTAGATCAGAAATTTGAGGTGGAAATAGAGCTGACAAGCTTTAGCCTTTCAGTCACTTTGTTTCATCTTACGCTCAAGATTTTTCAGCTATGAATTGTGAAAAGTTCTCGATCAACTTCTTTGTTGATGATTTTTTTTTTTCTGTTTCGATCTTTTCAAGCTTTCTCCATATAACATTTAAAACAAAAGAAAACAGAAAACAAGAAGTGAATTAAATATGGAACAAAGATATTAAAAGTTAATCCCTCTTTTATACATGGGAATGCTGTGACTATTTACATAATAGAGCAACCATGAGGGTTTTCGTCGCTGAACACAGCACCTGTCTGGTGGGGGAAGATGGAGGAATGCACAGGATGGCCATAATAGGCAAGGTCGCTGCTATCATATCCATGCTTGTAGTAGTTGTATGAAGATGAAGGCTGCGATGCATAATATGGTATTGAACCATTAACTTGGTGTTGATTGTAATAATGGTTTGAGTATGGTAATTGCCAAAGCTCAGCCCTCCGTCCAGTCTTACGTACTGCTTTAAGAACCTTTTTCTGGTCAGCCCATCCACTCACAGTCACCTTCTGGGTTCCCATATCTATATCAACGTCTTCAACTCCTGAGAGTAATTTATACAAGAAATGATGAATTGACATCTTTCCTTTCTGACTCATTTTGAGTCTCTTTCAAGATTATGATATCCTAAGGAAATCGATGTATTAGTTGAAGTACTTACCTTTGAGGTTTTGAAGAGCCTGTTTTACTTTGCTCTCACATCCAGCGCAGTCCATATGCACTCTCATTTCAATGATCTGATAATTACAAGTTCTTGCATTAGTAAACCCTTCAGTCGTCTACAATCTTTTTGTTCCTATGTGATGCTTGATAGATGCATGCATTATAACTATATAACGTAGAAAAGGATTATTTAGGAATGCAGATGCCATAGGAAAGGAACGAATTGCATACACTTACCGTCATTTTTGTCTCCAAAACCGTGAATTTGGGTATTAGGCGTCTAAGGCTGTGGAGTATCTGTATATGATTATGAGTTATGACCCAGCAGGAAGGAGACGTTGTTATATAGACAAGCATAAGCTACACAACTTCATAGATGCATGTGCATAAAGCCTTCTCCATTTCTTTGACTCCAAGTTATTAAGTTTTTGGAAAGGACATGTTATGTATTTTATTGCGCATGTATAGTTGACAAAAGCTCAATAATTATACGAGATAATGCTAATGGACCGACTTTTCTTTTCAACTAGCAGTACTTGCTTCCCATATGAAAAGTAATGAAGTATAATTGACCCATTATCAAAGATGAACATGGGAATGCACATGACATAGGGCGTCTCTATCGGATCATGTTGATGCCTTTGGGCATCTATAATAAGAATTTTCTTATCAAATATGAGTAATGGTCAAAGACGCTGGAGGAAAGCAGGCAGATGTGAATTGAGTTTCCAAAATTTTTATTCCTTTTACGAATTCATCAAATGTTATAGGAGTGTAAATGCATGGAATGCTAAACTCATTCAATTGTACTAGGGCTCAATTTGATGTATAAAACATTGAATGCTCCAACAAAGAACTCAATATTTTATAAATGCTCAACCTAATGTCACTAATTTCTTTAAAACAACTAAAAACAAAGGAATTTATATATACCTAATCTTTTTTTTATTAGCCTGTAGAACCAAAGCAGGTAAGGAAGTCAACCTAAAACTACCCACTTCAACAATCAAATTTTGAGTATTCAACTTACAAGATCATTTAGTGAACAAATTAGCTGATCAGATGTCAATTGACATGTCAATCAAATAGCCCTTCCAAAACTATGCAAATTCTATGGAAGACATTTCATTTCAAAGCTACGAAATGAGTCCAAACGAGCTTTAAAAGTCTCAAAATATACTTTGGAGATTTATGTGATACTTTTGAATGCAATCCGAACAATTTTGGTGACATTCGGTATAAAATGCCCTTTTATTGAAAAATAATGGGAATTGGTAATTTTCTCCTATTTAATTTTGTTTCAGGCACCCAATTTAAATGTTTTATGTCTAATTAGAGTATTTAATAGTCAATTTGAAGTTAGGGTGACAATAGAATATATTTGGAATGTATTTGGGCATAGAGTGCATTAAATTCAAAAAAAAGGGGGCAAAATGGTCTTTTTGTTAAACCAAACGCATCAAAATTACATATGTGCATTACATGGAAAGATTTCCATGAGATAAGCATGAATTAATTATTTTGGAAAGTAACCAATTAAATGGTGACAAGTGGCATGGATTAAAATGTAAATATGGGAAGTTTTGGTAAAGGTGTAATTATGAAATGTTATTATTGGAAATGGTGGGGCAAAAGAGTAATTAAGCAAAATTTTCATCTCTATAAAAGGGGTGTGGTGGACCATTGTTGAAGAAAGGAAGAAAGAGAGAGAAAAAAGAAAATAAAAGAAACAGGAGAAGAGAGAGGCTTAGCTAGGCCTTGGAGAAGTGATCCAAGGAGTTTGTCGTGCTCTTCTAACTCTAATCAAGCATCTAATAAGATCCCATAGCTATCCAAGTGAAGAGAAAGAAGAAACTGGGCTAGTAAGCTTACTAGTTTTGTTGAAAAATTGGATTTTTGTGCTATAGTTTAAATTTGGTTTTGATGGTGTGAATTGCACCCTTATGATGTGATATCAAGATTTTATTGCACTAGAAGTGATTAGAAGAAGAAAATCAAGAAAACTAGTGTGTAGAACCTTGGTCAAACTTGGCCAAACCTTTACTTGTCTTCAAATGTGAGAAACAAAGAAGAAATCAATAAAATGATTGGTATGTGCTTACATCCCCATTCTTTCAAATACCTAAAAGTCCCCATTACTTTTTCTAAACCTAAATTTTCTGACTGCATCCCTCTACTTGAAAAGCTCAAAGGCAAGATTAATGCATGGCAAAACCAACATCTAACCTATGCTGCTAGGTTGACATTAATCATATCTATTCTAAATAGCATGCACTTGCATAGGTATGCTCATATTATTTGGCCTAAACAGTGTTTATTCTGCAGAAGTTGTTGTTATGCCAAAGACTATGGAGACCTTTTACAGATAGGGGGCTTTATAGATTAAATGGGTGCATAAAGTTCACATAAGAAATGCTAGTTTCTGGCAAATTTCACTCTCCACACATTTCTCTTGAATCTTCAATTACTTATTGCATCTCAGAAGCTTTATGTACCTTTTCATCGAACACAAGATGGTTAGGGAATGGGGAAAACACCATGCTTTGGTATGATAATTGGACAAATGATAGTCTACTTATTCATAAAACTGAACTTTGTCAGTTAAGAAACAGACTACCTGTCAACTCTAAAGCCTCAGATATCATTCTTAATGGTGAATGGCACGACAACTTTAGAGGCTTTCATGCTTTAGTAGAACATCTTCCCATCCTCAGAGGTACAAGTAGTGCAGATATCATCATCTAGACCCTAAATTTGTAGGGTATCTTCACAAATTCTTCCTGTCATGACTTTTCATCAGCGTCTCTTCTAATATAGCTTGGTATAACATGCTTTGGAAAAACTCTCTCAACCTAAACGCTTCCATAATCATGTGGCTTATGATTAAAAACAAACTACAGATGAAAAACATATGGTATGGACAACATGACTCAATATGTGAACTGTATAGAGTGCTTGAGGAAGCTAAGAATCATCTATTCTTTAATTGCAACTATTCCGAAGTGGTATGGGTTCAAATCCAAAACATGATAGGTATGACAATTCAAACACTAGATTGGGATCAAACTTTTGATAGGATAATCTCTCAAACTAGACCAGGACAACTGAATGCTATTCTGATTAAAATAGCTTTTGTAACCACCATTTATTCTCTGTGGAAAGAAAGGAACATACTATACAAAGGAGATGAAGAAGATAAATATCAAGTTGCGGATCGAAGCTTAAATTGGATAGGAGCTATGATTATTGCCAAATGAAAGGAACATCTCCCCACCTCGGATATCAAAAGCAAATGGCATCTTTGAACTAATATTCTAATTCCTACATTGTCTCATCCTATTGTCTTTTTTCTTGAATTTTTGCAACTCGTATTAGAAGGTAGGTGAAAGCCTTCAAACTGAATTCATTGTAATGTTGTAATAGTTTCCACTATTATTAATACAAATTTCTTTAAATTTTCAAAAAAATATCTTTTCAAATGATTAATAGGTTTTAGTATTTTAAATAATTAAACCATAAAATAAAGGTCATTTGATGTAATTATCTAGTACTCTGTCACTTAGCATATAACCATAGTTTGATAATATAAAATGATATGCATATAATAAAATATAAATTCTTTTTAGTCACAATAATAATCACAATTAAACAAAAATTAGCAAGGATTATAGTGGTTGTACATTCTTTAATGTGATATACTCTTTTATATGTGTCACAAAATTAGTTCAAAACTTAACATGATTTATATTGAGATATATCATAACAGTTCAACATTAATGTCTTTTCAAAAGAAAAATCTTGTTAAAATTCACATAATTATTCATGTATATATACTAACAATAAATGACACTTAAATATAAAAAATAATACATACCAGAAAAGCCCCGTACAAGAGTAACACCAATTAGGCCATACGGTTGATAGTGGTAGGTTGTATAATGTTTTAGTGGGTAGTTTAGTATGTGTTTAATTGTTAAATTGAATGATTAGTGCATGTTTAGGTTAGGATTGTGTTATTTAGTTAAGTGTTTGTGTTTGAGTGTTATATGAGTTAGAGCATGCTTTTGTGTTCTAATTTTGTGTATTTGAGGTGCCTTGATATATTTGTTAGTGTTTGAGAATAGATATGTAAGAACGGAAGAGAATCGGAGGAAGCTTGGAGCTAGACCCAGGCCACGATCGTGACAGAACCAGTTAGGGAAAGCCACGATCGTGACAGAGAGCTAAATGAAGTGCTACGATTGTGGCACTATCATGGTTGCGCTATAGATAGCGCGGACAACCTCCCGAATGGGACTTACCGAGGGACATTTAGGACTTTTTTCATCTTGAAAAACCTTAAGGTTTACCTAAAATAGAAAAGACTATATAAAGAAAGAGAAAGAACCTTAGGGGGAGCTCAAATTTTTGCCACTTTGAGAAACTCCAAAACAAAAAAGAAGAATAAGAGAGAGAAGAGGAAAAAAACGAGAGAGGACAAAGAAGAGAGGAACGGGTTTCTGCTGTAGTTGCTTTCCCGAGCCATTCTGATCCCGTCTAGGTGACATTTTATTTTCATCTTTGATATTTTTTTTCTGTTAATGTGTAAGATGGATATGATGATGTTGATGGATTTGGAATTGATGATGATGTTCCAACTTTTCTTTGGGGATTTAAACTTGATTCAATGTTAATCTAGTTGTTTTGCATTAATTCAATTGGGTGATGTGATTATTTATTGTAACTTCATGCTTCGGTAATAAATCGGGATAGTGAACCAAATGTAAAATGATTGGGTTGGTTAATGAGAGTTAAACAACCCAATAGACCACGCAAATAATCAGATTGGTAATTATACGGAGAGAGATCTCATGTGAGACCTGATTGATCATTAGAGGGCTAAAGCACTGATTAGGTTATGAGCTGATTGTTAATTGAGAGATTAAATTTTCGATAACTCGACTTAGTTAGGGCTTATTAATTAGGACTTGGTGATTATAACTCTAAAGAGAATAATCCACCATTCGATAGTCTACAACTGACACCACATTAACACAAAAGTTAATGTGGAGCCTTAGTGTAATCCAATACCATTAGAAAAATTTTCAGTGTCTCCTCCTATCGTCCTTACTCTAGTCATAGGAACTCCTTTAACCTCCAAACACTTTCACAAGATTTCCTTAAGAATGCTGTAATATGCCTTACCTAAATCAATAAAAACCATGTGCAAATTTCTCTATCTTTCTTTGTAATATTCATTGATTTTTTAAGGAGGTGTAAAGCCTCTATCGTGGACCTTCATGGCATAAAACCAAATTGGTTTTTTGATATAGAAGTTGTCTTTCTTACGCGTTTCTTAATTACCTTCTCCGACAACTTTATAGTGAGACTAAGTAATTTAATGCCTCTATAGTTGCTATAATTTTGGATGTCTCCTTTGTACTTGTATAAAGGAATTAACATACTCAGTTACCATTCATCTGGCATTTTTGTAGACTCAAGGATCACATTAAAAAGCTTGACTAACCAAGTATGACCTTCGACACTTAGGCTTTTCCATACCTCTATAGGTAGCTCATCTGGCCTTACTGCCTTTCCACTCTTCATTTCCCTCAAAGCTGTTTTAATTTCCTCCCTCGTGATCTGTTTACACCGCGACAAGTTACGAAACTCTTAGACTCGCCGAGGTCACCTAAAGAGATGTTTTCCTCTATGTCTTCATTAAAAAGGCCATGTAAGTACTTCTGCCATCTACTCTTGATGTCATTTTCTTATATAAGCACCTACCTGCTTCATCTCTTATACATCAAACTTGGTCTAAGTCTTGCATCTTCCATTCCCTAACTCTTGCCAACTTGAAAATGTCCTCTTCTTCCTTTTTAGTATCCAATCTCCTATACGAATTCTCGTAAGCTTTGCTTTTAGCCACTGAGATTGTCTTCTTTGCCAATTTGTACTTTTTCTTATTAGCTTTTCTCTTTGCCTCTGTGGTACTTTCCACTAAAGCTTTATATGCTTCCTTTTTAAGCCTTCACCTTTTCTTGTACATCTTCCGTCTACCACCATGATTCCATCTTATCACCTTTGACCTTTTAGAAGCACCCAAGATCTCTATGGCAATATTCCTTAACATATTTGCTACTCCCTCCTACATCTGATTACCATCTTCCAACTTCCATTCGATTCCATTTCTTACTCTAACCTTAAATTGTTCCACCCTATCCCCCTTCAGATTCGACCATCTAACTTTAGTACACTTCCTAATGTTTCTCTTCTTCCTCCATCTCTTAATTTCAAGATCTAAAACTAACAGTCTATGCTGAGTTGCTAAACATGCTTTTGGAATCACCTCACAATCCTTGCACCTAGTTCGATCGCTTTGCCTTATAAGGAAATAATCAATCTGGGTCTTCATAGTTTTACTTTTATAGGTCCCTAGTTGTTCCTCATTCTTCTTAAATAAAGAATTGGCTATCATCAACTCAAAAGCTATCGCCATGTCCAACAAAGCAATCCCACTAGCATTCTTATCTTCGTACCCGAAACCTCCATAGGTCCATAGATATCTGTTCGATACTGCCCCTACGTGACAATTAAATTCTCTTCCTAAAATAACTTTCTCATTAGTAGGTATCTATTAGATCACCTCATCTGACACCTCCCAGAATTGACGTTTATCTTGTTCGTCCAAACCTGTTTGGGGTGCATATGCACACACTACATTGAGAACAACACTACTTACTACAATCTTAACAATCATAACCTTGTCAATGGTCCTCTTTATCTCCACTACATGACTTATAAGTTCCTTTACATTACAATACCTACCTCGTTTTATCGTCCCAACCTCCCTAAGTATCAAATTTGAACCCATTAATCACTTTTGTGTTACCTCCCATCCACTTTGTCTCCTGAATGCATGTTATATAAATATTATACTTAAGACTAGATAATATGACAATGGTAATTATTAATAATCTTCATGAGATTGGTCCATATATGTCGGTACTAGTTACAGCTATGCTATGCACTTGCAGGTAATATATAATTAACACACTTAGAACAAGCCATAGTGAGATTTAAAAAAGTGGGTTATACATTTAACTTAAGATTTACATTGATCGTTGGCTAAGTAGCAATATTAATTAGTCCTAGTCCATTGCTTGATTTTGAGTTGTAAATTATGCACATCTTACTCATTAGACACTTAACGAATGTGGACTTTACTAACATAAAAAAGATTATATATGATGATAAATTACATTTAAGAATCTTAAATTTTGCTTGATTTTGTATAATATCCACGAATATAGTTAATGTACCATTGACAATAATGAATCAACGACAAAAGATATCTCAACAATTCACACCAAAATTGCCTAAATCAACAACAAATTGTAGTATTATCGTTGGCCAGAACGGTGAAAAGAAGGAAAGGCATCAAGATTAGAGAGCATCAATATGTGGCAGATCATCGGACGCACAAAGATATCTCCTTTTCCAACGAACTTATAGCTGACACTCAAAGTTCATATCACCACTCCTCAACACCATAATCACAAAGCCATACCATCACAGAAATGGCCGCCATTCTCAACTATATATCCGCAACCTCTTCCACCCCTCCCATTTCTCAGGACTCCTCAACCTCCCCATTTTCGTCTTCATCACCCCCAATACCCACCAAGATCATACTTCCTAAGAAGAAGCCATTGAAATGGTCCACTGGCGTTGCACCTGGAGAGTACGGTGGTCCACCCACCACCACCAAGCTCCGTAAATATTGGGGTGGTGAAGACGAAGACCCTTTGACCTCTGATGACTTTATCTGGAACAAAGACTTCATGGGTCGCATGAAGAGGTTAATTCAGGACCCCGATGGTTCCTCTGTTGACCCCGTCCCCACTGTTAAGGTTGCTGTATTCATTCACCTGTTTGCTTTTATCTTTTTTACTTTGTTGGGTTTCTTGCGCTTTCTCTAGTTTTTTTTTCTGATTTTTAATCTTAAAAAGTTTTTAAATTTATTCATGGACTGCACTATTTCCATGACTACGATATGGAAGAACTCAAGATTAGCATTTTATTATGTAATAAAATTCAATGGAGATACATTGGGTTTCTATTTTCCTTTACCTCTGTTTTGTTTGGAACTCATTGTTACTTTTGCTGTGGGATTTTTTTTAAAAAAATTTACAATGCAGTCTTCCTCTTGCAATTTCTGTTGTTTTATTGTCAAATGTAAATGGACAGGACGACTCTTCGGGATTTCTGAGTTTAAGTAGAGTGATGAGTCTGGACAGGTTTGTCTTCGCTGACTTACAATTCTAAGTTATGTTAGCTTCTTTTAGTAAAAGTTTATATTTTTTCTTTATCCAAACTGATAGTGTGGAAGTGGATTTGAGTAAAGAGTTAACTCAGCCAAGGCCTGTCTTTCAACAAGCAGTTGAGCCTGCAAACCAAGTAAGATTTATTTGAGTTATTAATCCCCTGCTGCTTTGCAATTGCTAATTACATATTCTATTTTGTGGAACGTTTTAATATCAAGGGAGTTAGTAGCATGCCAACAAAGTGGAAATTGGCTCCAACACGGCGTGAGCAGAAGAAATGGGATAGAGCAACTAAGGCTGCAACCAGTGGTAGTGTATGTTTGCCGTACATTTCTGGTTAATTTCAGTTATTTCTATATATGCTTTACTTTCTTTGATATCCTGTTTTGTTTACCACATTCTTGTATGACTTTTCCTTTGTCTTTGATGGTGTACCGAGGATTTTTTACTTGCTACTGGAGTGTGATGTAATCTGCCCACCATCATATCTAAGACTAAAATCTGGCTGATTTACCAATACTGTAGGATGTTATTTTACGTGAAGCAAGGAGACCTGTAGGGGATCCTGAAGTATTGGCTGCCCAATCAAGGGAACAATATTTTAAGGTATTTATTCTGTGGCTATTTTATGATCTATGACAAGTTTTCTTATCAGTTTGCTCTGTGGCATTTCATTTGAATTATCTCCTTATTTCTGTCAGTAATGGAGCTTTCCCTTGGCAGTTGAAAAAAAAGCTGCAAATTCTGACTCTTGGAATAGGTGGTGTTGGCTTAGTCTCTGCTTATGCTTCTTATTCTCCGGAAATTGCAGCCAGGTAAAATGCACGCTTGCATAAGTGAACATTTTAGGCCCTTTAAGCCAACAGTCAAAGTATAGTAATTTATTTCTTAGTGATTAGGCATTGTGGTGTGCATTCATCTATAGTTATGTTTGCAACTTTGTATGCTGTTTATCTTCTAATATTTAGCCATATTTCTGTATCTGATCTTGCAAATAACCTTTCAAAATTTTATGCATTATGGATTAAAAGTTAACTTCTAATTTTCTTCAGAATGACCTTGTGAGGTCATAAGTGCCCATAGTTTCAATTTTACACAGAGTATTCTCACTATTTTTCGGAGTAGGCTACAGATTGCACTTCATGCTTGCTCCTTATTCCCATGTCTTTTCTTTCTTCTTATTGTTGGTCTTAACTTAGTGTTGCATTAGAACACCAATAAAGATTTAACTTCAAAATGTTCTGCATTCATCAGTCCACTATTGAAAATATACTGTTTGAAAGCTTGACAATAGACAGTCCTTGTACAATCCTGTTGATTGTAATCTTCTTCCAATTATCAATCCTTCAAAATTAGTTTTGTTTGCATCAAAGCTTAACAAATTTAATTCACTTATCATGCTTGTTCACTTAATCAGTTTTTTTCACTTCCAGCTTTGGTGCCGGATTGATTGGATCCCTAATATACATGCGAATGCTTGGAAGCAGTGTGGATTCAATGGCAGATGGAGCAAAAGGGTTGATGAAGTATGTACAAACTAAAGAGTATCATTGAATCTAAACTGGACAGGATAATATTTTTATGCCTGATAAGTTGCAGCTTGCCAGTGTTACCTCTTCTCTTAATTAACCATATTTAATTGTTTTGTTGACATGAACAAAATCTTGAGCTCTTGCAGTCTTTGGTAAATTATTCCTGGTGTATTTTCTTTCTATAAACATTGCAAGTTGAAAGTCAAATTTCACACTGAAGCAATCTTTGTTAAAAGATTGTTGTTCAGTTTTCAGATACTTTGTTTAAAATAGCTACTTAAGAGAAATTCTATGTTTGGCCTTTATATGCAGAACCTTTTAATTTTTCACCTTTTATTAGTTCTCTTATTTTTCATTTTGTTGGGAAAGGACTTAATAAAGGAAAAGAGAAAAGATTACTGAAACAATATACCGTTCTTTTGATTAAAAAGGATTCCAAGGTCTGAGCCTTAGTTAATTGGATGAAGGTGTGTTTGCCTTTATCACATTCTTCACTTGATGATAGTTTGCCTCTATTTTGGCTTATTCACTCTCAAACACAAAGCTACTTAACTTTAGTGGAATGTGCTCAGAAGTGTGAAAACCACTAGAGTTAAGCATTGCTTTACAACTTTAGATGGCCTTTATCTCTACATATGCTGCATGGAGAAGTCATTGCACTAAGGCTGAAAAGTTGTGTATGCATCCAAACAATTATTCCACTTTCAAAATTTTCTAAATCATCTCACTGAATTTTCGTTGCAGGGGAGCAATTGCACAGCCAAGGCTATTGGTTCCTGTTGTTTTGGTTATGATATATAATCGATGGAATTCGTAAGTATTTCTTGTATATGATGCTGGTATGTTATATTATCTGTCATAATATAACATATTCAGAGCAATCCTCTTTTGGAATATTTGGTTTCTGAATTACACTTTCATCTTTCCTTCTCTTGTCTACCATTTTTCTTTCATTTTTGTAGCACCTTGAAGAATTGTTTTTTTTTTATTTAATCTGTTCATGGTCTAATCTACATGTTTTAATTTCATGTAGTAGTTGAATTGTCTAACAATGATTTATGATTTCGAAACGGAGCGACATACCAAATTGAGGGCAAGTCTTGGATGGTTCTACGTTGGCTTGAAGTCACGTCACTTTTTTGTCAATTTGTTTCTTCTTAACTATGATTTTACTTCATTATTTCACGCTGGTAAAAATATTTTTTGATCAAGTATTTCAGATGGTATAATCCAGTTTCTCTTTAAACTTTTGCTGGGATGATAAACCATTATACAAAATACACTACGAAAAAACTTCTAGTTACATGGTTCATAGACTGCTTTAAAGTACTGGTGATTGTAATTTGCTCAATTTGATATTTCAACACAGGATTCTTGTTCCTGATTTTGGATATATGCACTTGGAGTTGATACCAATGTTAGTTGGATTTTTCACATATAAGATTGCGACTTTTGTTCAAGCTATAGAAGATGCACTTACTGTTATGGCGAAGAAGACTCAAGTATAAGATGATACTTTTGTCCAGAGGGGAGATTCAAATGGCCCTTAAAACCTCCAAGGTATTTTAGTGAATTCCTACAGCAGAGCATATGCCTTGTCCATCATTTTCCTTTATGCTAAACGATTTATGGGTTCTAAGTGTTGTTTATTTCTGTCACGTTTCCTTGTCATGTTTACAGGTAGTTTATAGCAGTTACTGCTGGTAAATTCTTTAAAAGGATGATAAAGGGATTGGAGAAAGGGAAGATGAACTTGCTGTAGAAGGTGGAAGACTAGACTAGAAAAGTGTGATAAAACCATTTGTACTATTTTAAGTAATGTTCTTATATAATATTTGGCATTGTTTAGTTATAAAACAAGGGTCAAAACCAGGAAAAATTGTAGCCAGTACTGAAAAATCACTTCGATTGTCTTCATTATCCAACCATTGTTCTTCCCATAAACAAGAGCTCTGAATCAAGTGTATGTTGGATACCCCATGACCAACTTTCTGAAACCACAATTTATTCAATGAAAAAGCTGCATGAGAATGGGAATGATCATGACCAAGCATATATTATGATGTTATTTATTTTCGTGGTGGTTCTGGTTGCCTTTCGTACAAAACCAACTCATACGGTGCCATATTACACCTTTATAAACAGAAAAAAAAAAACTGATGATGCCTTTAACCGGTATTTTGCATGCCAGCGGCAATACCCTTCATGGTCAAAATGATGGTATCTTCCAGACCAGGTGCATACTCACTCATAGGGTTCAGTTTAACAAGCTCTGCTGTAGCAGGTTTGGTGGATTCCATGTGTTCTTTCGACAGGTGTGGCCTCTCCATAACGTGGTAGTCAGGATCACGAATTCTTTTCAGGGTGTAGGCCTGACAGACATTAAGGGTTGTGATATATGCATCACGAAGACGAAGCCTCTGCTTCAAGTATGGATCACCTTCAAGAAGGTCCTTGTGCCCAGCAACCTGAAAGAAAAGCAGCAAAAAGATTGATCAAACTACTGGGAACAGTGTCAATGGTGGTATCAAGCAAAACTGCTCCTAGGTTTATGTTTCCTGAAACATAATATGCAACTGCTCAAAGGTTATACATAATATGTATGATTTTGAGCTATCAATGATTCAGCTTTCAAAGAAAAAACATTGGACTGATAACAAGAAGGTTGTATCATAATAAGTTGCTACGTAACAGAAGGCAGATAGGTATAAATTCTCCCGACGGAGGGACTTGGCAAAGGAGGGGTTCCTTGACTTTACCTGGAGGAGAAGGGACTTGGTTTCTTCATAGTTTGCTCTTATGTGCCCCCCGAAAGGCTGCAATTCTTCTGAAACAAGGAGTTTGTCATACAAAGCAGCAATTCGAGGGTCTCCCTTGGCAAACACCATCTCAACCAAGTCTATGGTAACCCTGAAGAAAGGCCACTGATTGTACATCTCCTGGAGCATAAGGAGATTCTTTACGTCCTTCTTAATAACATGCTTAAAAGCTGCCCCAAACCCAAGCCACACGGGTAGATGAAACCTGGTTTGAGTCCATGCAAATATCCATGGAATTGCCCGGAGTGATTCAATACCACCACTTGGCTTCCTTTTTGATGGTCGGCTACCAATGTTCATGCGACCGTACTCCAATTCTGGTGTCGCCTGTAGCATCCCATTTTCAATCATAAGAAAAGATGCAAGGGAATTTATGATGACATGAGAAGACTTAAAGTAACAATTCAAAGCTCGAAACAATCATGATCCTCTATGGAGAGACTAAAATGGAAAGATATAATTAGTTAGCTCACATCTTCACGGAACAGGAAAAGGTTGAGGATAGTAAAAAGAGGAAAAGAAAAGTGGAAGTGAAGAGAAAGATCCATATTGAAAAACCAACATAAAAGTCCAGAAAAATCAGGAAAAACAAAGTAATGTTATCTAATAGATAGTGGAGTCACTTTCATTCAACCAGAACCCACTTGTCACTTAAGACCAATTGATCCAGCATACTAATGTTATCTATTGATTGTTTTTATTCAATCAGGCACCATTGATCACTTACGACCAAATTATTCAGCATTTTCATTTTCTGCTAGCATACCATGCAATCACAGTAGGACAATTAGTTATTTCTGACTTATTGTGTGTTGCAAATGGCAGAAAATACTCACACAGCGGAAGTATTCAACAAAGCGCGGTTCTTGGAAGACAATGGAGCGATATTCCTTTGTGGCAATAATTGCCATCTCATCCAAGAGTGCCCGCCATTCTGGTTTAGGTGAGACTGGCGGGTGCATTCCATGCTCCAGCGTGGCAGCTGTAAAACGCTGGAGTGTTCTGAAGCACAGGTGCTCCTCCCCAAAAGACTGTTCAATAACCTCACCTTGAACTGTCACACGAAGTGATCCATGAATAGTATCAGGTGGTTGAGATAATATAGCAAGATGGGTGGGTCCTCCACCTCTTCCAACTGTCCCCCCTCTACCATGAAACATTGTTAACTTGATCCCAAACTGCTTTGCTACTTTCACAAGCTCTTCTTGTGTTTTATACAACTGCCAAGCAGCAGAAAGACGCCCAGCATCCTTTCCCGAATCTGAGTATCCAATCATGACTTCCTGCTTCCCATTTATCCTGCTCCTGTACCAATCTATTGAGAAGAGACGAGCCACAGCAGCAGGGGCAGCTTCAAGATCAGCAAGTTTTTCAAACAATGGAACCACTCTCAATGGCTGCTTCACATGACACTCACGCTGTAAAAGCTCAACAGCAAGCACATCAGATGGGGCCGTAGCCATTGAGATTATGTAGGCACCAAAGTTGTCTGGAGGAAGTTCAGCAATGACATGAAATGTGTCCAATACATCCCTAACTTCCTCAGTTTTAGGAAGATCAGGACCAAAAAGGGGGCGCTTGCCGCTGAGCTCAGATAAGAGCCATTCCTGCCTCCTCTTCTCAGACCACTCCTTATAGGAACCAATTCCCAAGTAATTTGTGATAGCATCAAGAACATCAGTGTGCCTGTCAGACTCCTGCCGAATGTCTAGTCTTACAAGAGAAAGACCGAAGGTAGAAACTTGCCGCATGAAATCAAGAAGGCTACCATCTGCGATTGGTCTATCACCACAGGCACACAGGGATCTGTAACAAAGTTCAAGAGGCTCTAGGAACTACACGCAGAACAAATTTCAGTCAGTGAAAAAAGCATCAAGGTCTATGATCATGTCAAAATCTAGCTCTTGTGGAGCATACAATTATACAACAACAGAGTATCAACACTACTGTGGAAAAAGGAACAGGAGGCTGCAGAATGAAAAATCAACTGCAAAAAAATTAGGCAAATGTCCTTGAGATGTAGTCGTCCACATAAGTTCACAAGGAAAAGTTATGATTTTTTGCTGTTGCAGCAAACTAACACAAAATGGTTTTTCCAATATTACACGCACATCATATTTGTAACTACTCAAACAGCACTAATATCATAAAAAATAAACTGGTTATATCTATAAATCATTGACCTGAAGATGATAAATTAAGCAAGAAGAGAGACCTGATCAACATTAGTGAAGGTCAATTCCTCAGGAATATCAGAAATCCCATTGGATAATAAATGACGGGAGCGTTCACGTGTATTGTAAAGCTTGTCCCTTATATCACCAAGAATAACACGATAGGGCTCATTAGGAGGAATCTGCTTCCAGAATTCTGATGTAAATGCATGTAACGTTTAATGTTAGTCAATTAAGGACCAGAAGTTCAAAATAGTTAAAGCTTCAACAAGGCATCAAGAATTCCATAAAGCTTAGCACTTTGACACAATAAAAAAAATACCTCATGATGTGATTAGTTAAGCATCAAGAGATGGAATGAAATTTTCAGAAGCAAGGATAAAGTATAGGAAGTAACAAAGAGGTAATATATATATTTTTTAGTTAATGTTTCAAGACACTTTCAAATTATTCAAAAGCATAGAAATGAACACTTAAGTACCTATGTAGTGTTTTGCATCTCTCCTTGAAGACTTGTGAAGTTCATCAGCACGGACACGAAGTTCTTCATTGCAGCGCCACATGGACAACTGTAAACAGTTCCATGAAAAATTAATTAAATGAAGAAAACATAAAGAGTGACATATTTATAATCCAGAATCTAGTAGGAAAATCTTTCTTTTACCTCAAACATAAGATCCTCAATTTGGGAGAAATACAAGTTAGCTGCCATCATCCGAGCCAGTAAGCATACATCCCTTGTAACTTCAGGTGTTACTCGTGGGTTTCCTGTCACCGGCATCAGAAGTATAAAATTGTCCATTGTATACAACTTACATATGCATGTAGACATGGAAACATTCTCAGATAAAGAGGTGCCCATTCACATATAAGCACACAGATTGGAAAATCAAAGGACTTGTGCATTCAAGAATTTCCAAGCCATTATGGCGATGCAGGAAATTCAACTTCCAGTCCACTAACAATAGTTATAATACTTTTACTTCTGTTTAATACAGATTTATGTTTCATGAGAATAATCCAGAAAATCTCAAGTCAATCTTCAAGAATATTTATCTTCAATCTTCAAATTAATCCATGTTCAAGGAAGCAAGAAAGGAAGAATCTTCACAGTTATTCCAAAGTTTGAATTTAAATAATAATATTCCAACAGCTCTGTTAAACTGTCCATTTGCACTATTGAACTTTCTCTCGGTGGCATTCAAGGATTCTGAGTGAAGCCGTGGATCTGTAAAGAATGGCCACCATAACACGTACTACTCCAAAAATCATTCCACTTGTTTGAACCATCTCAAAAGAGTTTATTGCAACATTCTTGTAGCAATTTCAAATACCAGTGATAATAGAGTAAATGAGTTTAGTAAACAAGCATGAAATACAAGAAGGAAACTCACCATCACGATCCCCACCCATCCAAGAGGAGAACTGAATCAGAGGGGCATTATAAGGAACACGCTCATTTATTCCTAGATTCTTTAAAGCTGTATCAACGCGACGTAAAAACTTGGGAACACCCTTCCAGATTGTCTCATGGAAGTAGCTCATTCCTGCTCTCATCTCATCTTGGGGAGTTGGAGGGGTCCTTCTGATCTCATCTGTGCGGAACGCAGCTTGGATCTACATTAGAAGAAAGTGGCTCATATTCATAACAATTATCTTAAGATAATAAATGCAGATTATAATAAAAACTATTACAAAACAAAATTCCAGCGGATGTATGATATTTGATATTTAATGGCAGAATATGAACTTACATGCATTAAACACTGGAGCTGAAAATTTAAAAGAGAGAACTTATTTGCATCTTATGCTGAAATAGGCTGGTGATCAATGCGAAACATGGCTAGCCAAAAACCATTGATGTAAAAAATGAAGAGCATTCATCATATGAACTTGTGGCAAATAAGCAAAATGGGTTTGCCTAGTTTAGAGCTTTAGAATATATTTAACCCAGCCATTTCTTTTTAACATTAATGGAGGAACAGATATACACTGTATTCTAGAAACCATAGAAGCCCATTAAATTCTCAGAAAGCAAGAATGAATCCAAGTGTCAAGTACATTGCTAAATTCATGCAATCTGAAAGGTCCATCTTTTCTGCTCTTTACCTATGATAGTACAACATAAAAGTGTGTGTGCTTGTATATAATGTTGTAAGTTGGGAATATAACAGGTAAGAAAGCCAAGAAGAGAGGACTTTCACAATAGAAGGATGGAACTAAGCAGTTTTCAATTCAATAGCATACAATAACTTATACATCACTAATGCAATTCATTTTTTACTAAAAGCAATAATTAAAAGAAAACTATGTTCAACCTGGAACGCCTGAGCATGTTATTGTCTTTCAATAACAATTAACTGTGCACAAATCACTTTCATTACAAATCACATTAAAACCATTGTTTCAAATTGATCTTAACAGATTATCTAAAGTAATGACTAACATGACTTAAGGTAAATCAGATTTAATCAGCAAACAGCTAACACCCTCTTTCATACAGTGCATCCAACCTTGAATGCTTGACCATGTTAATGTCTTTCAATAACAATTCACTGTGCATAAAACAGATCACACGAAAAGAATTGTTTCAAATTGATCTTAATAGATTATCTAAAGCAATGACGGGCGCAACATAAGGTAAAACTCAGATTTACTCGGCATATCATTGGCATGTTGTTACCTCTCTTTGTAAAGCCTCATCAAGTTCTTGCTTATCATCTGGAGTAATGTCCTTGGCATATAACTGAGTCAAACAGTTCCGGATCCTGAAAATTATGAAAACGAACACAATCTTGACAAGTGTATAAAGAATTAAATCTCTGTTTTCTTTCAGATGGTGATCAATGATGGACACAAGCAACCCCACCAAGTTACCAATTTAGATCAAGGTGACTTACCCTGAGAGGTTGCTTGAAACATGAGTTTTCCAAAATTAATCCAGTAACATTCTATTCAAACATTTTGGCAAGTGAAGTACAAACCTTCCATGCTTTTGAAGCAAAGACCTTCGGACAGATTGAGTAGGATGTGCAGTGAAGACCAGATCCACGGTCTGGTTCTTTAGAGCATCAAAGACTTCTTCTGGGGACTTGTTTAGCTGTGCCACCAGTCTCTTGAGGGTCTCTTCGATGTCTGATTCAGTTGTGGCTGAGTTCTCATCTGCAAAATCTCCCTTCTTTAACTTGATCCTCCGCCTGTAAGCAATCTGAACTTCCTCCGCCAAATTGGCCAAGTTAAGCATGTTGGAAAAAGATTTTGTGATAACAATTGAATCCCCAGGATCCAAACTTGTTATCATGTTTCCAAGTTCCTCCAACTTTTGAGGATCATTCTTCCTCTCATACTCAGCCGCGAGCTCATAGCAGTCTTGAACCTGATTCGGTTATGAAATTAATAAAGCTATTAAGTTTTGATGATTATCAAATTTCCAACAATTCTGACTGAAGTACTGCATCCTATATGAGAACTTCTACTACCCACTCCACCAACTTTACAGAAGTTGCTAAAGATAGCCATTAGAGAAAGCAATATAACCAGACTCAAAATCGTACTCAACCAAGACCAAATTTTGTTGCTTCTGGGCACGTAAAGTTCGCAAATTGAAAAAGGTATCCAACATACTTGCCACATTAACAAACAATGGAAAAAGTTTGGTTACACGTTCACTTGAATATGGAATTGTGGATCAATTTGTCAACGAATAATCAGCTTGATCAGAGTATGAAAACTAAAACCATAAATAAAAACAAGCTAACAAATAACCTCAGATAAATCATGCAGAAAGAGAAAAGAAAAGGAGAAATTAAAGCATACAGTTTCTCTGATATCTTCGCCGTGTAAATCCTGCAATATATCAAGGAAACGATCCAATAACAGAGCATCATACTCCACCAGCTTATCATCCTCAGAAACCTTTCTGGGTGCCAAGAGCCTTAATTGTGCATCAATGGAAGTCATCTTCTCCAAATCCTTGGAAGCCATCTTGAGCTAATAAATACTCTGTGTCTCTTTCTTGCGCTGTTTTCAATTAAAGCATAAACATGAATCACACAAAAAAGAACTACAACTTAAAGCAAAATAAATGAAGGATGAAAAGGCATTAAATGCAATGAATTGACGGACTTGTGGAATAAGAGTACAGGTGCAATGCCGTTAAAGGGAGGAAAGTAACAGAACAGAGAGTGGGATAATAGTGAGTGAAGTGAATCTCGTGATGCCCACAAAAGAAAAGGAGAAGAAGATAATATAAAACTGCTAACAGTATCAAAAAGAAGAAACTTTCACAAGAAAAAAGGGTACAGAGGAAAAAGAAAAGTTCGGTAAGAAACGTTTAACAGAGAGACGCAGAGGAAAATAATAGCACCTTG
Organism: Erythroxylum pelleterianum; assembly: GCA_027563865.1. NCBI lineage: Eukaryota > Viridiplantae > Streptophyta > Magnoliopsida > Malpighiales > Erythroxylaceae > Erythroxylum > Erythroxylum pelleterianum. The sequence goes on along the minus strand of JAOQMR010000007.1, from coordinate 2,435,901 downwards.
GTTGTGTCAGTTTGAGACACCACACCACCGCACAACACAATACAACTCACTTAGGAAGTCTGGACGGTTCTGTTTCTACTTTTGGGTCTGCTCTGTTTCTGTAGCGTAGTTGCGGATCCATTTATAGAAATTGACGGAGTGTTTTCTTGTATTGTATTATCAGTTTACTATGTTATAATCTGATTAGAGCCGGGAAAGGCGGGCGGGCGTGCGACGGAATATTCTTATTCTTTTCTAAAGAAAATTCAGATTCTCCAAATTTGATGACATTGACTCTTCATCAGTGGCAAATCTTGTCATGCACAATGAGATCATTCTTACCAAAAACTGCGCACGCCCTTTATATTATAATCTTGGGTGCTAAGATTTCAATATATTATTCTGCGTAGCAATTCGACAAGATGTTGGCCGTTCTATAGCTGGAGATCGGCCAAAATCTTGTGGAAAAGCAATGCTTAATACATTTGATTTGATCAATGGATAAAGGTTAAATAATGGTCACCAAAAGAGACACCAATTTGTCATCTCATCAATTGGGAGAAATGGGATTAACTTATGTAAGAATGGTATTAGTGACACCTTATAAGGCTGATATTGGGATAGCAATGTGTCGACCCATAGGTCATTCCCGTCAATTATTTTAAAATATTTTAAAAAAAATTAAAAATGTAAAATAATTTTTTAAATTGAGTTCAGGCTTAGGCAAGCTTATTTAAGGTCTAACTCTTTTAAAAAACGATGTCATTTTGCTTAGAATAATTGAGTCTCAAGTTGGTCTGAGTCTAGGCCTAGCTCATCGATGAACCTATTAAAAACACCTAAATTTGGCCTATAAGTCAGCCCATTGTCATCCTTAAGCTGGTATCCTGCAAAACATTATAAGGACTATGATATGAAGACTTTTCGTTAAGATAGAAACAAAAATATTCAATCACCACAAAAATTCAAAATATTAAAGTGATCTAATCATTAAAACAATCATCTAAATTAATGGAAAGATCGATAAAGATATAGTCCATTGTATCAGATCATAATGACTCAAATAGAAAAGTGTATCAGAAGTTTTATATGACTAGAAGGTACTACTCAAGCTCAAAGGTAGATTCTATCACTTAGTAATTAGGCTAACCATGATCAAATAAATACATAGTAATAAGCTTATTGTGATAAGGATGTTCCGGTAAATGTATAACTTTACCAGGAGAGATAAAGTCAAGAATTTAATGGAAAAAGATAAATTAAAGGTGATTAGTATTAACGAAAAATTGAGAGAGATAAAGCTTAGGTGATTCAGAAATATTAAAAAGCAGACTCATTGACGCTCTAGCGAGAAGATACTAGAAAATAATACTTAGAAATTGTAAGTGAGAAGAGAAATGCCTAAGAAGAATTGGAGAGAAGTGATAAAAAATGATATAGCTCAGAATGAAACTTATTGAGAACATGGCCCATAATAGGAAATTTTGGCGTACTAGCATATGAATAAAGAATCTCTCTTAAAGAGGTCTTTTGTGTTCTTTTAGATTTTTTAGACTGTTCCTTCGAGTTTAATACGTAGTACTTACCTCCTAGTTAGTTAGTTTCCTACTTAGCTTATTTACTTTCTTGACATGACCGGTGTGAATTACTCTTGTACGTACTTTTTTATGGTTTATATATTTATTTAATTATTTTATCTTTTATTGTTAATCTTTAACATGTTCTATGCGAAAGTTATTTTGTCTGCATTACTTATTTGTATTTTTTCTTTTTTTCATATTTATACATATTCATTTATAATTTTGTAATATATATCTTCATATTGCATCACATCTAGGGTTGTTAGAAATAGTCTCTCTAATAAGTAAGGGTAAAGTTGCGTATTACCACATATTCTTAGATCTCGCATTTTAGCGGGACTCCTAATGAGCGTTGTTTAACTTTTGACCTAAAAAAATCATGTAAATAATTTCAATTTAAGTTTCTCACTCAATCATATCAAAAGCAATAAAGAGGTTTCAAATCAACAACCTTAGTTTAAGAGAGGATAAAGAGGTTTCAAATCAACACCCTTAGTTTAAGAGAGGATAAATATAATGCTTCATAAAAAGAATTAAATAAATTCTTACTGCTATCTTTGCACCCTAAATGTTATTAAAATAATGTGATACCAAAAATATGGGTAAAGGCTGATTTATAGAGATTGTAAATTGTAGCATTACGTATAAAAAGTACAAATACGAGCTTATTTAGATTTTTTTTGCAAAATGCAAATACCACTTTTGGCTAATATTTAAATAAATTAGTTTTTAAATCACATACTATAAGTTGATGGCCTAATTACTAACAAGTGATAGAAACCTAATTCTATTTTTTAAAAAATAATAAAATTATAATAATTGAAGAATGACTTTTTCACCCCTCTTATCTTTTTATTAAGTTCTATATATTTAGGAAATATTGGATACATGTTGATTTTAAGTTAATAGTGATACTTATAACACAATAATGGGCATTATAAACTTTCAAAAGTACCTTTTTGAAGTTTGGAACGTTTTTGTAGTCGAATTTTGGGTTTTTTTTCAAATTGTGTTTAATAGTTTACTTAAATACATACCTAAAATAATCACTTTATTAGTTAGAAATAAGACTACATATTACTTGACTTTTATAAATTATGTACGTTAGCGAAATTTCTACTTGACAGTTGTTGTTGTTATTATAGTTTACTTAAATAGATAATTCATTTTAGTGTTAATACTTAAATAGATTATTGATTTTAGTGTTAACAGTGTGGTTATATTAAAACGAGTAAGAAATAATTTATACTTTATTTGATACAAAATTTTATATATGGGAATCTTATTTTTTACACATTAATAAGTGTAAATGATTGAAAATTCTATCAAATTACAATTAAAAATACAAATTAAATTATTTATACTTATGTTAATATTTTCAAAATATTTAATTTTTAGTTATAAATTTAAAAGATGATGAATATATTAACTTTATGTATATACCTAATTTTATTGTGGTTAGCTTGACCTTTTGACACAATAATGTGAATATCTTCTTTTTCGTATACTTAATGAGATCGGGAGGTGCGCATCCAACACATACATCGAGAGGGGAATCGGTGTGCAAATCAATTAGCAACTATTGCAAGAAGGGCTTGTCCAGGAATCTATATACTTCGAGAGTCCCTTTTGACCGGCCAAGATCTCATCCGACGGGATCGACAAGGACTTGGGTAACACCGAGTTTTGCCCCGCTTAGATTAATAGTGTTTTAGATCCTTTGTATTCCAAAAAAAAGGTAGATTATAAAATTATCTTCTTCTTTCGTTGGATCATTTTTAATTATATTTCATATATATAGAAGTAAATAATACTCAAAACATTCTAAAATAGATATTGATAGCATTATGTTCACGTAACATGATAGTTCTTGTAATTTCCTTTTTAGATATTTTTAGGATAAAGACGCACATTGCTTTTTGTTTTCCTGCAGAAAAGAAGGAGAACCTTACATCTTCAGTAGTCGCGCGTATGGCGGAAGGTAACTGTACTGTCCTTGCGGAAATTGAAAAGGCATTTTATCATTCTGTTTTTTGTTTGGAATGCCAAATGTCGTAGTCCAACTTCTTCGCTTCTGAAAGGTCAAAACCAAGTGTGAGATGGAGATCCCTTTGTTTCTTTCTTGTTAAGGATTAAAAATACCAAAAGAATCTTATTTTTTTAATCTTAGACTAGGGTATCACCGGCGGATCCTGTGACTAATTCCCTCGCTAGTTTGTAGGTACCTCATAGAGTGGGATAGCTGGCCCAATGATTTAATACTGCTCCATACTCAAAGTCAAAGATCGAATCTTTGACCTTTAGTTAAGGATGGATGAGTCCCTGCTACTCAACCACACTCTTTGGACTTTATACATATGAAAAAGTGTGCATATTTCAATTGGACTTTAGACTTAGTGGAATATGATATTTTTTATAACCTTTAAATATGTAAACTTTGATATATGTTTTTTTTTTCTAGATTTTAGAATGTAATAATTTTTATTAAAATAAACAATCGTATAATCAAGATACAGAGGAAGAGAGAGAGAGAGAGAAAGGAATCATAAAACTCGAATAAAGCCTTTATTTTATGCATTTTGGATCTGAAGGTATTAATGATTAGGGGTGTTAATGGTAGGGTAACTTGACCCGTTCATAAATAATCTGAACCTGAACCTGAATGTCAGGTTCGACAATTTCACGAACCTGAACCTGAACCTGAACCTAAAGAACCTATAGGATCGGTT
>JAOQMR010000007.1:2390457-2431513 GCA_027563865.1 Erythroxylum pelleterianum | reverse complement strand
TCAAGAATAAATATAGTAAAGACTGGTGAATTTATTATTATTAATATCCTCTTAAATTATATCCAAATATATGATAGGTTTTTTTTTAGTGTTTCAACCTTTCAGATTCAAGTTTAAACTTAGAACCGCAAGTTAGAAACCTGAACCTGAACCATGAACCTGATTTTTTAGGTTCAGTTCGAACCGAACCTGAACTCAGGTTTGATTAACCTTGTTTACAGGTTTGGTTCATGCGGTTCAGGTCTGGTTCACAGGTTCGCGGGTTTTTTTGAACACCCCTATTAATGATAACTCCATTGAGTTGATTCTTGAAGGACCTGATAATACAAATAATGTAGAGCCTATATAGTAGTCTGGTTACAAAAGTGATTTGAAAGATTTCAAACTACAAATTACTAATTCTGGGAGGAGATTTGCGAGAAAGAAGGGTAAAAACCTAAACAAAGGGAGTTTTTCCCTCAACGATAGTCCTGGTTTGAAACACTAAAGGGCTTAATGACTTTCTAAAAAGGTCAATGATGAAGGAATTAGTGAAAAAAAAGCAACATTGGTTAGTTGGTCTACTTGAAAACAAAGTTAAAGAACTTCTTCATCCAAAGGACTTTATATTTTTTGGGTGCAAATTGGAAGTTTTACGCTAACCATCTTTCCCATTATAATGGGAGAATTATTTGTTTTTACAACTATAATAATATAGAAGTTCATAAAATTGAGGAAAGCTATCAACTCTTGCATTTGAAGTGTCATTTAGAGGGGCATCGTGCAGCTTTCGATATTACACTTATATATTCTTCTAACTTTGGATTTCAGAAATATGGTTAGATCTATGTACACTTTAGACTATTATTCAGCATGTATGGCTTGTTAGTAGGGACTTCAACTACACATTAAACTCGACTGAGATGGAAGGGGGGGGGGGAATTCTGTATAGGAGACAAAAAAGAGCTCACGAATCTATTTAGTAACGTGGATCTAATGGACCTCTCTTCATCAGGTAGGTTCTTCACTTGGTTGAATAAGCAGATGGAAGGTATGTTCATTAGGAAATCCCAAGTTCATTTTGATGACACTATTTTTTTTTTCTGATTATTCTTACATGCTAATTCAAGAAATAGCTCAGCTCAAAAAGATTGGAGCCCCCTTTTGATACTTCAATGACATCTCTCAAATGGAGGGATTTATGAATATTGTCTCTAATTGTTGGAACCAGGATATAAAAGGGTTCAAAGCATATCAGCTTATGCAGAAATTGAAAAAGGTTATAACACTCAAGCTCTTCATTCGTTATAATTCTCATAACCTTTCAGATCTTAAGCAAAGACTCAAGATAGCTAAGGAAAACTGTTGTAATGATCCTTATGATCTCAACTTATGAATTGTGGAGGTAAACACCTTAAAGGAATATTAGCATGCCCTAAATCTACATAACTCCATTCTCAAGCAAAAAGCTTACATCAATTGGTTGAGAGATGTTTATACCAACTATAAAATTTTTCACTTTTTCATACTTTCCAGAAGAAAAAGAAACAAAATTTTGCAACTCAGTGATGATGAAGGCAACGCATATTCAGATCATTACTCCCTTTTGGATTTGGCAAAAAATTCTTCACTCATCTGATGGGGTATGATAACATTGAAGAACCTTCTTGCAATATGAAGAACCTCCTAGCAAGCTCAATTGATCAAGATATAAAAGCATCCTTAGGTTCCCCTTTCATTGAGTAGGAGATTAAAAAGGTGATTTTTCATTTGCATCCTACCAAAGCCCTAGGCCCTGGTGATTTCTCTACTGGCTTTTTCCGACATACATGGTAGATCACAGGGACTTTATTCTCTGAGGCTATACTGGAATATTTCTCTTCATCTAAGTTTCTTAAAGAGGTAAACCATACATATATCTATCTAATTCCTAAAAAGAAACAACCATTGTATAGGTCAGACTTCAAATCGATGTCATGTTGCAACACTTTTTATAAAGTTGTTACTGAGCTACTTGCTGAAAGACTAAAAAAAAGTACTTAAGGAAGTTATAAATATCGTGTAAGGTTCATTCATCCCGGAGAGGGATGTTGGTTATAACATACTACTAATTTAAGAGTTGATCAAAGAGTATGAGTCGGATAAAAGAATCAACAATTGCTTACTAAAAATAGATTTCTTTAAAGCCTTTGACACTCTTAGCTGGAGATTCATAAAAGTCTGTTTAAAAGCTATGGAATTTCTTGATTTTTTTGTGATGTGGATTATTTCATGCATCATTACTACCTCCCTCAGTATTTTAATCAATGGCTTACCCTCCACATCGTTTCAAAATACAAGAGGAATATGACAGGGGGACCTCCTATCCCCTTACCTCGTCACCATAGCTATAGAAGGCCCATGCAGATTATTAAACAAGCTTATTTCTTCAAATGGAAGCTTCCAATTCCATTATAGATGTGCAGAAAACAAGCTCACTCATCTCTTATTTGCAGATGATCTAGTTCTTCTTTATGGAGCTGAACCTATCTCGATTAACTTACTACTATAGACTTTGGAACTCTTCTCCAAATGGTCTGGTTTAAGGATTAATTTTGAGAAGAGTAACCTTTACTTATCTTTGGATGTGAGAAACAAAGAAGAAATTAGTAAATTGATTGGTAAGTGTTTACATCCCCCTTCTTTCAAATACTTAAGAGTCCCCATTACTTCTTCTAAACCCAAATTTTTTGACTGCATCCCTCTACTTGGAAAGCTTAAAGGCAAGATTAATGTATGGCAAAACCAACAGCTAACCTATGCTGCTAGGTTGACATTAATCATATATTCTAAATAGTATGCACTTGCATTGGTCTACTCATATTATTTGGCCTAAATAGTCTCTATTATGCAGAAGGTGTTGTTATGTCAAAGATTATGGACATTTTTTACAAATAGTGGGCTTTATGGATAAAATGGATGCATGAAGTTCATATAAGAAGTGCTAGTTTCTGGAAACTTTCACTCTCCACACAATTCTCTTGAATGTTCAATTACTTATTGCATCTCAAAAGCTTTATGTACCCTTTCATTGAGCACAAGATAGGGAATGGGGAAAACACCATGCTTTGGTATGATAATTGGACAAGTGCTAGTCTACTTAGTCATAGAACTGAACTTTGTCAGTTGAGAAACAGACTACCTGTCAACTTTAAAGCCTCAGATATCATTCTTAATGGTGAATGTAACGATAACTTTAGAGGCTTTCACTCTTTAGTAGAATATCTTCCTATCCTTAGAGATACAAGTAATGCAGATATAATCATCTGGACCCCAAATTTATAGGGTACCTTCACAAATGCTTCCTGTCATCACTTTTTATCAGTGTCTCTTCTAATATAGCTTGGCATAACATGCTTTGGAAAAATTTTCTTAACCTGAAAGCTTCCATAATCATGTGGCTTGTGATTAAAAACAAACCACAGATGAAAAACATATGGTATAGATAACATGACTCAATATGTGAACTGTGTAGAGTGCTTGAGGAAGATAAGAATCATCTATTCTTTAATTGCAACTATTCTGAAGTGGTATGGGGTCGAATCCAAAACATGCTAGGTATGACAATACAAACACTAGATTAGGATCAAACTTTTTATAGGATAATCTCTCAAACTAGACTGGGACAACCGAATGCTATTATGATCAAAATAGCTTTTGTAACCACCATTTATTCTTTATGGAAAGAAAGGATCAACATGCTATACAAAGGCGCTGAAGAAGATAAATATCAAGTTGCAGATCGAAGCTTAAATAAGATAAGAGTTGTGATTATTGCCAAATGAATGGAACATCTCTCCACCCCGGATATCAAAAGCAAATAGCATCTTTGAACTAATCTTCTAATTCCTACATAGTCTCATCCTATTATCTTCTTTCTTGAATTTTTGTAACTCATATTAGAAGCTAGGCAAAAGCCTTTAAACTGAATTGTAATTTTGTAATAGTTTCCCCTATTGTTAATACAAATTTCTTTAAATTTTCAAAAAAATCTTTTTCCAAATGATTAATAGGGTAGTATTTTAAATAATTAAACCATAAAATAAAGGTCATTTAATGAAATTATCTAGTAATCTGTCACTTGGCCCTCTTTAATATAACCATAGTTTGATAATATAACATGATATGCAGATAATAAAAGATAAATTCTTTTTAGTCACAACATTAATCACAATTAAACAAAAATTAGCAAGGATTATAGTGGTTGTACTTCTTTAATGTGATATACTCTTTTGTATGTGTCACAAAATTGGTTCAAAACGTAATATGGTTTATATTGAGATATATCATAATGGTTCAACATTAATGTCTTCTCAAAAGAAAAATCTTGTTAAAATTCACATGATCATTCATGTATATATACTAACAATAAATAATATGACACTTAAATTTAAAAAATAATATATAAACGAGTTTAGAGTACCAAATATATAATATCCATAAATAATAATATTTTGTTCAATCTTGGTAACTAGTGATGCTTATTTTTGTTAACATGTTCATTAAATGACATTGACGATGATCCTTTTATTATTAGAAACAATCAGAAGAATGGTGCTAAGATATTTGATTAACAATTTTTATTTTCGATCTTCTTTTTTTACAAAAAATATTATGTTTCATATATTTAACACCTTTTGAAAACTTACATTTTTCAAAAAGAAGACTGTTGCAACATTTTTATGACAAATCTTTAGCAGCTTGGCAATATTGTCAACAATTCTAAGTCTCAAAATAAAGTTTCATAGCCATAAACTATGAACAATAGCCTCAAAACATACAAAAAATTCAACTTTCATAATAAATGCAATAATAACATACTACTTTGCACTCTTTCATGAATTTTTTCCTCTAGCTAAACGAAATAGATAGCTAAATATGGACTTTCTCATATCATCACATCCGACATAGTTTGAATATGAGAATTTAATCACCTTAAGATGATCAAACCTCCTATAAGTGAGAATGTGATCTTTTGTTCCTTGAAAGTATCTTAATACTTCTTTTTTGCAACTTTCGAGTTCCAATCTATGATTTCCTCGATATCTGCCTATCATTCCAATAGTTTAATGTGTATCCAGTTTAGGTTTGAATATACATTGAACTCTTAACAATAGATGCATAAGGAATCTTTTCCATTCATATATGTTCCAAACGATTCTTAGGCATTGCTTAAGATTAAATTTATCTTCATTATGCCTTAGAACAAAACTTGGAGAGCATGTTGTTAAGTCAAGATGACTTGACGTCTAATAATTTTGGTGACAATCAAATAATAATAATATTAGAAATAAATGAACTGTTTTGATGAGTGTATTAAGCGTGCAACAAAAATATAGAAGAAGTCAAAACACAGAAGAAGTACCAAAAAACAAAAGAAGTACCAAAACACAGAAGAAGCTCGAAAAACACAGAAGAAGTTGAAAACACAGAAGAAGTCAAAAACACAGAAGAACTCAAAACACAGAAGAAGCACGGAAAACACAGAAGAAGTTGAAAACACAAAAGAAGCGCAGAAAACACAGAAGAAGCATGGAAAACACAAAAGAAGCACGGAAAACACAGAAGAAGTTGAAAACAAAGAAGAAGTGTGGAAAACACAGAAGAAGAAGCGCGGAAAACACAAAAGAAAGAGAAAGACACAGACGATACTAAGACGAAGATACAATAGTACGTCGGACGGTTAGTTAGTTGGAGTTAGTTATAGAACTCAACTGAATAAAGGTTTCTACAAGAAACAAGAAGAAGTTATCAAGAAGCAGTTGGAGATGAAGGCTATAAATACAAGTCGTAGTCGAAGACTGATCTAGTTTTTGAACTTTAACGTTTAGCTTTCAAGTTAAAAATTATGTATTCATTATGCGAAACACGAGAGCAATCTTTACTGTAACAAAAAGCTCAATATCTTTCTAGTGAGAGGAAGGAAAAGCTGAGAGCCTGAAGAGGCTAAGAGAGTGAAAATAATACTTTGTGTAAGAGACCTGAAGAGGCTCTGAGAAGGAAAGAATACTTGTAACTTTGGAGAAGTTTAGTGAAATCTCAGACAACTCTGAGGACTAAACGTAGCCCAAGGTTTGGGGTGAACCAATATAAAAATCGTCGTGTCTACTTCTAACTCTTTATTTTAATTACTATTGTTCTTAAACAAGTATATTGAAGTTATTTGCGATTTAACTACGTAGATATTTTCGTATAAACATTTTTGATATTCATTTAAGAGTTTGAAAAAGTTCATTTTCAAAGAAATATCAAAGGGGTTTGTATTCACGAAAAGGATACACAATTCAAACCCCCCTTCTTGTGCATTTTGTATATTGTACTTGCGTTCTATAATAACAAGTGATTTACTTCAGTTGGTATCAGAGATCGGTTTCCATGAACCACCGTTACAAAGTGAGGATAAAGATCCATGGCTGAATCACATGCTTTTATAGTTGAAGGCGCCTCTGTCACAAGACCTCTTGCATTCAATGGTGAGGATTATCATTATTGGAAGGACAGGATGCGACTCTTCATAGAATCCACACACATTGATCTTTGGGACATCATCGAGAATAGACCATACATACCAATGGATGATGAAGGAAATGTCATTCCTCATACTAGATGGTTAGCCGATTAAAAAGCTAGATTTCAACTAAACTCAAAGGCCAAGTTCTTTCTGAGTTGTGCCTTAAGCAGAAATGAATACGATAAAGTTCATGGATGAGACACTACAAAGGAGATGTGGGACACTCTATCCATCACACATGAAGGCACAAACCAGGTGAAAGAGTCCAAGATAAGTATCTTTGTACACCAGTATGAAATGTTTAAGATGAAGGAAGATGAGTCTATTGATCAGATGTTTGGACGATTTCAAACTATCGTTAATGGACTTAAAGCTCTTGGGAGAATCTACGATAATCAAGACCATGTCAGGAAGATTCTCAGAATTCTACCTAAAAGATGGAGACCTAAAGTCACTACAGTACAAGAAGCCAAGGACTTGAGTATATTAAAGCTTGATGAATTGCTTGGTTCCTTGAAGATACATGAAGTGGAGCTTGATGTAGAAGATAAGCCTAGATGGGACAAATCTATAGCATTAAAGGCTGGACAGAAAAATCACAAGACTCAGAAAAAGAAAAGTTCATCGTCAAAAGCACTAAAGATTGAAGAAATCAAGGATGATGATATCAGTGAATCTGAACAAGATGCAAGTGAAGATGATGATGAATTATCTTTCATTTCGAGAAAGATCAGAAGGATGTGGAAGCATAAAGAAAAAGGAAATAAAGAGTTTTCTTTTAAGAAGAATAGCAAAGACGAAGTCAAGAACGAGAAGACATCTGTCATTTGCTACGAGTGCAATAAACCAGGACACTATAAGTCTGAATGTTCATTGCTGAGAAGAAAACCAAAGAAAAATAAAGAAAATAAGAAGAGCATGATGGCAACTTGAGAAAATTTGGATTTGTCCGAATCTGATTCTGATTCAGAAGTATCAGCTCAAGCAAATATATGCTTGGTAGCCAAAAAAGAAGGCGACGAGGAGGTATCTTCTAACTTTAATGAACTACAAGATGCATATTTAGAATTGTTAGAAGATTCACATGCCATACTAAAGCAGTATAGATTGTTAAAGAAAAAGTTTGTAGAAAACTTGAAGAAAACGCAAGTGTTAGAGAAAGAAAACGTCTACCTTAAGAAACAAGTAGACGATATGAAGAGAAAAGTTACTATAGATAGATCTGAGGAAATCAGTCAGCTGAAACAAAGGATTAATACTCTTTCAGCAGATCTATCAACTTTTACTGAAAGTACGAAAAAGATGAATGACATGATTGGATGATATAGACACCCTAATGATAAGAGTGGCTTAGGGTTTACTAAAAGTGATACTCGGTACAAAAAGAATTTGGTTCCTTATAGAAAGAAAAATCATAAGTCGTCTTATTATCATTCTATGAATTATTATAAGACTAACCTCAAAGGACTCAAGAAAATCTGGGTACCTAAGAAAAACATAATATCTACTGCAGATCTCCTTCCTTGGAAAAAGAAACCATCACCAATGGTATTTGAACAGTGGATGCTCGCGACATATGACAGGAAGAAGGTCTATGTTCCTAGATCTTCAAAATAAGAAGGTCGGTAACTTTTGGAGACAACCAGCAGGGCAAAATAATTGAAATCGATAAAATCAGTAAAGATTCCTTTGCATCTATTGATAATGTTCTGCTAGTTGATGGTTTAAAACATAATTTGATTAGTGTAAGTCAATTTTGTGATTCTGGTTTTGAAGTATCCTTTAATCAAAATTCTTGTGTAGTCAAAAACAAGGACGATTCCATATTTTTTCTGCCAAAAGACGAAACAATCTTTATAAGATTAATTTAGAAGATTTGCAAAGTCAAAATATTTCTTGTTTTATATCAACAGATGAAGAAAAACTGATTTGGCATAAAAAGCTAGGTCATATTAGTTTTAAACATATTTCTAAGTTGATCAAATATGATTTGGTAAGAGGTTTACCAAAAATAAGTTTTAATAAGGATTTTTTTTATGAAAGTTGTCATAAAGGAAAACAGGTTAAAATATCTTTTTCTTCTAAAAATATTGTAACTTCGTCTAGACCTCAAGAGTTGTTAAATAGAGATTTATTTGGTCCAACTAGGACATTAAGTCTTGGTAGAAAGAAGTATGGTCTTGCAATTGTTGATGACTTCACTAGATTTTGTTGGATATTATTTTTGTCACATAAGGATGAATCTTTTAAATGTTTTAAAGTGCTTTCCAAAAAGTTACAAAATGAAAAAGGAGTTTCTATTGATGGAATTAAAAGTGATTATGGTGGTGAGTTTGAAAATGAAATTCAGAATATTTTGTAAAGAGAATGGAATTTTCCATAATTTTTCTGCTCCTAGAACTCCACAACAGAATGGAGCTGTAGAAAGAAAGAACAGGATGATTCAGAAATGTTGTGATTCCACAGGACTATTTATAAATGGAGTTGTAGAAAGAAAGAACAGGACGATTCCATAACAGAATGCTATGTGAAATGAATTTTCCTAAGTATTTTTGGGCAGAAGCTGTTAACACAACTTGTTATATTCAAAATAGAATACTTACGCGACCTTTGTTAAATAAAACTCCATATGAGTTATGGAAAGGAAGGAAGCCTAATATCTTTTACTTCCACCCTTTTGGTTGCAAGTGTACTATATTGAATACAAAAGAAATTTTGGATAAATTTGATTCTAAGATCTATCCAATAATTTTTTTAGGATATTCATTGTCTTCAAAAGCTTATAGGGTTTACAATCTTGTTTCTAAATCTGTTGAAGAATCTATTCATGTCAAATTTGATGATAGCTCTCAACCGAATAGAAGGAATGATACTGATAATGAAACCCTATCAGTACCCTTGGTTGATAGTGAAGATGTGTCACCATCAGATACTCCTTTAAAAAAAGTAGAAGATATTCCTGAAAATCTTGGTCAGAAAAAGGATTGGAGATATAAATCCTCTCACCTAGAAAATCTGATTATAGGAGAAACTTTAGAAGGTGTGAGAACTAGGTCCAAATTCAGAAGAGAAGCAAATGTAACTTTTATTTCTGAAATAAAACCTAAGAAAATTGATGAAGCTCTTCAAAATGAAGCTTGGATTTTAGCCATACAAGAGGGGCTGAACCAATTTACTAGGAATAAAGTTTGGTCTTTAGTTCCCAGACCCTCCAAAAAGTTTATCATAGGAACTAGATGAGTTTTTAAGAATAAACTAGATGAGTCAGGTAGAGTAAGTCGTAACAAATCCAGATTAATAGCTGAAGGCTATAATCAACAAGAAGGAATAGACTATAATGAAACTTATACTCCTATAGCTAGATTAGAAGCTATTAGGATCTTGCTTGCATATGCTATTTGTCATGATATAAAACTATTTCAAATGGATGTGAAAAGTTCCTTTTTGAATGGTTTTATAGATGAAGAGGTTTATGTAAAGCAACCTCCTGGTTTCGAAGATCCTAATAATCCAAACTATGTCTATAGACTTCACTAAGCTTTGTATGCATTGAAACAAGCTCCCCGAGCTTGGTATGATCTTCTAAGTTCCTTTTTAATTGAGAATGATTTTAGTCGAGGACATGTAGATAAGACTTTATTTAGAAAATGCATTAAGAATGATTTCGTCATAGTACAAATACATGTTGATGATATTATCTTCGGTGCAACGTCTAAAAAGCTATGTACCAGTTTTGAGAATCTGATGAAGAATGAATTTGAGATGAGCATGATGGGTGAATTAAAATTCTTTCTTGGGTTACAAGTTAAGCAAACCAAAGAAAAGATTTTTATTCATTAGCATAAATATATCAAAGAACTATTGGTTAAGTATGGAATGGAAAAAGTGAAACCTATGTCAACTCCTATGCATCCTTCAAACCTTTTATTTAAGGATGCAGCTGGTAAGAAGATTGATCAAACCCTTTTTAGAGGAATCATTAGTTCTTTACTTTACCTTACAATAAGCAGACCTGATATTTTGTTTAGTGTTTGTTTGTGTGCAAGATTTCAAGCAGATCCTAGAGAATCTCACTATATAGCTGTCAAAAGAATTTTGAGATATCTATTAGGTTCAAGTAATCTTTTCTTAATGTATGAGAAAGGTAAAGATTTCAGGTTAATTAGCTACTGTGATGCTGATTATGCTAGAGACAAGATTGATAGGAAGAGTACGAGTGGAGGCTATCACTTCCTTGGCCACAACCTAGTTTCCTGGTCAAGTAAGAGACAAAGTTCAATTGCTCTATCCACTGCAGAAGCTAAATATATGTCAGCTGCAAGTTATTGGTCACAGACGTTGTGGATCAAGTACCAATTAGAAGATTATTTAATACAAGAAGAACAAATCCCAATCTTCTGTGGCAACACAAGTGCTATCAACCTATCGAAGAATCCAATACAACATTCGAGGCTGAAGCATATTGAAGTTAGACATCATTTCCTATGAGACTACGTATAGAGGAAGATCGCGAGTCTACAATTTGTTGAGACAAATTATCAATGGGCAGATATCTTCACTAAGCCGTTGAGTGAAGAAAGATTCAAAGAAATCAAACGAAACCTGATATGGTAGTATTGAGTGATCAATCGTCTGACACATCATGACCCAGATGATCTTCTTAGTTAAGAAGATAACAAGTCATAAGTTTTTAAAGTAACAGTAACAGTAAGTTACGGACGGTAATTTCTTTCAAGAGAAAGTTTTAGAGGGAAACCTTCTTAAAGCTTTTTGAATAGCACCTACTCTAAAATACTCTTGAAATACTCATAAATTGACTTTTGCAGAACTCTCAACAAAGTATTCCTTTACTCTAGTCTTGATATCAAGTTCTCTTTTCTTACACTCTCAACTTTAGATACTAACATCATTTTCTTGAGAAATACATTTGTGCATTTAATTTTCATTGTCTACAGATCACAAATGGAGCAATCGATGATTAATAGAAGACACGTTGATTTCGACTCCTTGAAGAAGAACCAAATGGACATCGAACCAAAGATTGAAGCAGTTGGTTGGAAGAACTTCTTTCAAATCCATCAAACAGTTTATCTAAATGAAGTATATGAGTTTTGGAAGAATGCAAAAGTAGTAGACGATACTTTAGTATCTGTGGTGGATAGATTGTAGGTCATTGTGACACTAGAGGTAATCGAGAAAGTTAGTAAATGTCCATGTGTTGGAGCAAAGGTGGCTCATAAAACAAGATGGATGACTCAAGCTAGTGTAGAGAAAGCACAAATCAATCGACAACTCTATGGATGTAGTGACCTAAAGGAAAAGAAGGCGTCAACTCTTGTGCCAAAGGCTAGGGTTCTACATGTGCTACTTTTCCATTGTGTTCTACTAAGAACATGCTTGAAGAATGTTGTGACGACGATAGATGAACAATGCCTGTTCCATCTACTCAACCATCAGCCCATAGATCTTCCATACCTAATTCTCAGTTACATGATGAAGACGAAGAGAGAATCTAATGCCCTACCTTATGGTATGCTGCTAACAAGAATCTTTAAAGATTCTGAAATTTTTCTTAAGAGAGGAAACAGAATGAAGATGAACATAAAAGTGTCATTAACGCATCAATTGTCAGTAGAATGGGCTTGAAGAATCAAGAAAAGGAGGATACAAATTCTATGGCGAAAGCAAGGACTGAGGGAGAGCGTATTGTCAAACGCAGTTTGAGGGAAAAAGTTACGCCCACAAGGAAGACAAAACCTCAATCCACAGGAAGAATTTCTGTAGAAGAAAAGAAGAAATCGTCTAAAGAATCAATGAAAGATGAGACGATTTCTCACAGAGAAAAAAGCCAGGTGAAACAGTCTGAAAAATAAGGGTCTTTGAAGAGAAAGGGGGAGACATTTCATTCCAAAAAATCCAAACAACCAAGGAAGTTACCAAGACTATTAACCTTGCATCAACAAGAGCAGAAGAAAGGGAAAGGTTTGACTCTTGGTAAAGATTCAGGAAAGAAAATAGAGAAAGCACCACAGGCTACTAGATCTTTGGTCTCAATTTTGCAAGAGGATCCAGCAAAATTGACCAAAGAAACAAAAATAAAAAGGAAATTGGTGTTTGAAAGAAAGAAACCTCAACCTCAACAAAAAAAACTCTTTCTAGACTAGTAGAAGAAAGTAAGAAGCTGAAGATCAGTCAAAAAAAGAGTACTTCAACTGATGTTCAACAAAGGAAAAAGTCAGTTGAACACACTTCAGCACAGGTTAATCCTTCTCAACCTATGAGAAAAGAGGATTTGAAACTGAAGGTGATTGAAGAAGCTGTATCTGTAAGGAGTAGAAGCTCAATAATTATAAAAGAACCTTTGAGAAGGTTGGTCAAGGTACAATTAGAACCAATTTTGATCAATAGTCGATCAATACATCTGTTGAATCATGGAGAGAAAAGGTTATATGGTGTTTTGTGAGATGAAAAGACAGAACCATATCCAATGCAGATGACCAAGGAAAGGTATACTATTTACCCAACCACAAATAGATCATTGATCAAGATTGTACCAGACATACAACCAAGACCTTCAATTGTACGCAATGAAGTCAAAGGGAAGAAGAAAATGTATCCAGAAGGGAATACAGATGATCTTACAAAAGAATAGATAGAAGAAAAAGTGAGGAACATAGATGAGGCATGCTATGCAGCTCAACAAAGAGGAATCTATGTTTCACATCATATCTCAAAAGCATCAGGAAGTCAGTGTGGACGTTTCACCACAGATGAAACTTTTCAGGTAGTTGGTAGAATAACAGAAGGGCAGTACAGAACTATCAGGGTTGAAGGTATTAATTTTAACTTTGAGACTCTTGTGCATCTGATCATGCACTTTAGACCCTTGAGTTGTATAGCTTTAATTAAAGATGTACTATACCTTTTTGAAAAACTAGTGCCAAAGCTACCTAGACCTGATGACCTTGATCTCCCTGAAGGAAAACTATCGTTCAGACCTCCTGTTATCACAATCATTGAATTAGATGTTTTACCTTCAGAAACACCTGTTGCTACAAACTTTCTTCCACCAAGAACACCTCAACAGGATTTTACTACTGTTTTGGAAGAAGTTAGTCACATACAGCAGGGGAGTCATGAAGCCTTGGTCAAGAAAATTGAAGAAATTCATGACAAGGTTGATGATCTACGTGACTTAGTGGGTGATCTACATGAG
The DNA here is from genome assembly GCA_027563865.1 of Erythroxylum pelleterianum. Taxonomy (NCBI): domain Eukaryota; kingdom Viridiplantae; phylum Streptophyta; class Magnoliopsida; order Malpighiales; family Erythroxylaceae; genus Erythroxylum; species Erythroxylum pelleterianum. Next base: position 2,417,768 of record JAOQMR010000007.1, on the reverse strand, counting down.
GAAGTAGCTCATTTACGAGTTTCTATGGAAGAAGACCTTAAGTTGATCCGCACTGATATGCAACGAATGTTCTCTAAAACTATGAAGCATCTTCAATAAAGATTTTTGATTAATAACAAATAGGGGAGAATAACAGAAGCAGAAGAAAGATAGGAGAAGAGTAGAAGGAGAAAAAAGTACATGGGGAGACCAGACACAAGAAAAAGAAGATAGTATTAATTACAATTTTTTACTTGTGTATATCTTTTGTTGTTTTTTTATTCGTTATATAAATAATATTCGTTTATCTTTCTAAAATTATGATTATTGTTATCATCAAAAAGCGGGAGATTGTTAAGTCAAGATGACTTCACGTCTAATAATTTTGGTGACAATCAAATAATAATAATATTGGAAATAAATAAACTGTTTTGATGAGTGTGTTAAGCGTGCAGCAAAAACACAGAAGAAATCAAAACATAAAAGAAGTTCCAAAAGACAGAAGAAGCGCGGAAAACATAGAAGAAGTTGAAATACAGAAGAAGTAAAAAACACAGAAGAAGTGAAAACACAGAAGAAGTCAAAAACACAGAAAAAGTCAAAACACAGAAGAAGTCAAAACATAGAAGAAGTGCCAAAAGACAGAAGAAACGCCAAAAGACAGAAGAAGCGCAGAAAACACAGAAGAAGCGTGGACAGCACAGAAGAAGTTGAAAACACAGAAGAAGCGTGAAAAACACAGAAGAAGTTGAAAACACAGAAGAAGCGCGAAAAACGCAGAAGAAGTTAAAAACACAAAAGAAAAAGCGCGGAAAACGTAGAAGAAAGAGAAAAACACAGATGATACTAAGATGAAGATACGATAGTACGTCAGACGATTAGTTAGTTGGAGTTAGTTATAGGACTCAACTAAATAATAGTTTCTACAAGAAACAAGAAGTAGTTATCAGGAAACAGTTGGAGACGAAGGCTATAAAATCAATTAGGGATACATTAATGGATTTCCTTACTAAAATGAAAGCTAGCCGACATAAATTCAAGAGTAAGGAAAAGGCAAGGGTTGGCTTCATAGTGGAGTGGCATTCCAAAAAGAGCTTCTGGAAGAGGAAGTTTCCATCCAAGAAGAGGAATTAAAGAGGTGGCAGAAGGTAATCAAAGAAGATTAGCCATAAACTATTGTCCACGAAGAAAAGAATAGTGGAAAAAGTTGGTTAAGGAAGAACTGGCAAAGGAACCATATAAGGAAACTATTGATGAGTTATTAATAGTCACCTTGAGTATGGAAGGTTCCTGCTTCCTTAAAGATAAAATGTTCGAGTTAGTTAATGATTTAGGGAATTTCATTATCCCTCATTTTATTAATAATTTTCATTGAATAGGGCATTATTGCAACTAATTGATTTTACTAATTTAATACATTAGGTCCTTTTGATCATCCTACAACATATGGCTTGTTTACAGGTTATAAAACAGCTTTGTGGAGAAAATGGTGGAAGCAAGCCGCTGATTATTAATCCAGGATAAAATTAAGCATAAAGGGTACGTTAAGCCAATGATGTTAAACAATCACTACATGGGAGATAACCCATGATTTAGGATATGCTTCAAATTTATTTCGTTTTAATTCTATTTTGTATACTAGTATAGGATTTTATTTCATTTTATGTTATTTCATTTGTTTTTTTATCCTTTTCTTTTATATTTTGCAAGGATGTTAGTCATATATTGGATGGATCCAAATCAAAAAGTCATCATATTCAGGAAAGTACCAACTTAACCCTCTCACTTATTCTACATGTTTATATTATTCATATTGAGGTCAATGTATGACTTGTGTAGGGAAGGGGTTAATGATTGTAATGATTTCTTTAAGCTTATTATAATCCTAATTATAAATTTTATTAACTGATATCTTGAATTGGTTGAATATGTCCATTAATTCTATATTTTCTGGTTGAATATTTATTTGTATTGGTGTGGATAAGGATGATGGTTAAAATAAAATTAGTTTTCTAAGTCATATTTTTTATAATCATTGAAATATTGAAGTTGATGAAACTGCATATTATCTACACACTTATATACCTATTTTTCGTGAGCATTTGAGCCTAATAGCAAATTCTTAAAACTTTTTAAAGCTCTTATTGTTCTTTCACATGTACAATATCATGTATATTAGGATAATTCTAGAACTTGCTTTCGTAATGTATATTGGGACCATATTTGCTAAATTAGAAGCATTAATATGATAAAGGAATTTAGATTTACCAACTTGATTTAACCTATTTCATTGAAAATTACCATACCCAAAAATCTACCTTTAGGAATAACCAAGTTGAGCCTTAGCCTTTTTCATTGTTTAAACCCAAATTATAAACCTTTATCATATTTTTCTTTGAAGGCCTATTTATCATTTTCAACCTTGAAGGTTATTTACATTATTTACTTATTAAGACTTGAAATTTGTGAAAGGTCGAATATTTGTTAAATTGTGGTACTGAATGGTCAAATTGGTTAAAAAAACAAACATATAAAAGAAAAGAAGAAAAGTATATCGTACCAATAGATTTGTGATGAAAGGACCTATGTGCTTAGTAAATAAGTCTTATAATGTTTCCTTGAGTTAATTTCCTTCACTTAAACCCCTTTTATTATCCCAATCATACCATACCTAAACCCCATTATATCTTACACAAAGACCTCTTAATTTTTGTTTCTAGTTTGTACGTAAGTGGTGGAGATGTAATTTTATTGCAAGCATATAGTAAGGATTCTACTATACATAAATTGAGAGTTTTGATACTTTTCACCCTAAATACTTAAGCACATGGAGTGAAATCTTGGTGAGGGTGTAAAGATATATGTCTTTGATTTCAATGCAATTACTGATGTGATTATTAATAATAATACTTAGGAAGCTAATTTTAGGACAACTTGAATCTAATTATATGTTAATTTGATTCACTAGGATATGATAATGTATTGTATAAATGGATAGGTTGAAATTGATGATGGATTGATGTTATAAGATTGATAATTTTGACTATAGTTTGGTTGAGGACAAGCAAAAGCTTAAGTGTGGAGATATTTGATAGATGGATAATTAAGCATATTTTTATCCCATATTTTATATATTTTCGCTTGATATTTGATACTTTTAGTATATATTTGGTACTTAATTCATTTCAAGTGTGTGTACAAATTATAATTGGCTTTATGGAATTAAAGGAGAAAAATTTAGACGAAAACACAACATAAAACGAAGATTTGTCATAATGAAGGGATGCACGACCGTGCATCTGCTCGTACACCTCTCCCAAGCTGTGCACTGTTGTGATATTCAAAGAATTTTTGTTATTCACGGTCTGATACAAAACAATTGCATAACAAAAGATCAATCATTTGATCGGTAATTAACATAGTGCTTTCGTAATTCTATGCTTTAATTGTGCTACCTATTTAATTTATTTTCTTAATTTTAATTTCTTCAATTCAAAATCTCAATCCATTCGTAGATTAGATAATAGAATAACGTAACTACTAGTACTCACAATGAATATCCAATGTCCTTTCCATCCCTCCATCGTGTTTATTGGCTATAACAATGAATATCCTAATCCTGCAAACAAAACACATCACAAGATCAAGAAAGAGAGCTCTAAAGAAAATAAATAAACAATAAAAGAAAAATATATGGTTAGATTAACAAAAATTACGCTTTTCTAATATCCTAGTCCCTGATGATTGTGCCAAAAATTTGGTGGACTCTCATATACAATGTATATAACACAACTCCTTCAGTCTATAGATTGTCCAAGACAAGTACAACTATTGCTTTATAGCACAAAGTACCAAGTGTCCATCCTATAGAGGCCATGAGTACTAATAATAACTCTTTTCTTATTATCTAATAGACAATTAATGTAATGGTGATAATATAGATTTGACCATAATTCAGAAGATTCATGCTGATCTATCTCTAAGTTTACATACAAATCCTTTTAATTATGGTAGATCTATTCATTCATTGGATTTCTCAATGTCATTTGCATATATGAAATAATATGTTGATAATATTAATTCAACAATAAATAAGCACATATAATTGAATCTTAGTGAAATTAAAGAATAAATTAAAATAAAATAAAGTCATTACAAAATCCTCCTTGTGGTTCACCTAATCCATATACGTTTATGTAATCCATATACCAAAAGGTATTTAGATCATAATAATAGGAGAATAAAATTAAAGAAAAAGTTGAAAATCCTAAAAAAACATGGTTGAAATCCTTAAAATCTCCAAAAACTTCACTCTAGATTGATTAAAATCCACTCTAAAGGGGTTTCCTTGATTGTTTGTCCTTCTTTCAACCGTTTTATGGTTTCTAAATATTTTTTACATTCTCTCTTTTCAGTAGCTCAATCTTATCTTTTTGAATTTAAAATTCAAATATAGTCAAGACACTGATATCAGTATAGGTATGTTGATGACATATTCTTCAAATTAACGCATGACTTTATAACATATGCACAGACATAGGTATTTACCATCAATATGGCCTTCTCATTATTCAATATGGGCGTGTTTTTACAGGAAATATTTATCATCCCTCCAAACTCTCCTATATGATCATGTACACTGTCTTGCACTCGATAACTCAATCGAAATAACTTCAAATTTCTTCAAACTTGTGTGAATTTGTTCCAAATGATTGAATTAGACCTAGAAACAAAATATAAATAACTTTAGTACCAAAAAATCAATAAAAATACGTGGATAAGCAAGCAAAATAAATTAAATATAGGAAAAATATGACTAAATCACTACTTATCATATGCTTATAGTAATAAAAAGTTGAATGGTAGTGTAACATCTCAAGATGCGTTAGATTAGATCATTCAATTATAGTAATTTATTATTTTCAATGTGTAAAAAAAGATTGAACAATAAAAACTCTTATTTAATTTTTCTTATTTTTTAATAATAGTTCAAATCATATTTAACCTGTAAAACTCATTTGTAAATGACAAGAAATCTCGGCCTCTGGCTCGGTCAACTCGGGCTGAGTTAGGGCCTGAGCTCAGACCGGATTGCCATCATAAGCTTAAAGAATCATCTCCACTTTGCTTAAAAAGATAAGCAGCACTTTTGCGAAGATTGTATTCAAGCCTGAAAATAAGGCATTCAAGGTCACCTAATAATAATAAAACTGAAGTTGAAAAGTGAGTCTAATTGCATATAATTATAGATTGCAAGGTGCAGCTCAGTTGGTTCTGAAGGGGCAAATTTGCTCCAAAGTGTAAGGTTTGATTCCCATAATTTGCAGTATGAGAGTAACATTTTTGAGCTCTTATGGGCTTTGAGGATGGGACTCTTTGTAGGCTGTGGGCTACTCACCTCCCCTTAACGGACCGCTGAGTACTTGATTCAATCCTCCAATGGTGATCGGACCTGCAACTGGGCCCTTGAGTTCGGAGATTCACCCTTTTCTCCAAGATTGACAATGACTGACAAAAGCTTGTCCTGGAGGCCTATAAAGTATAAAAGGTAGCTTCATCATGCTAAATTGAGTTTTTGAAACCCATGAGAGATTGATTGTTTACCGCCTTTAGCTGTCGCCAACAGTACAGCGAGACACAGAATGCCTGTGAGACACTTTTCAAAGTTGTTTTCGATTCAATGCTTGATTTTTTTTTTTTACTTATTCTTCACTAATGATTGTTGCATTTGTCTTGTAATTATAGCTGGCGATATCTTCTGGGCAGTCATCAACTTCAGCTCATCTTTTCATTTTCCGATCATTGGACCGAGCCATCGAATCCCTCAAGCACAATCTTGCTCAGATCTTCTCTAATGTCTCCTACTTCCAACCACCCACACTGGATTTGAATGCAAGGTAACTTGCTCTTTTACCATCTTTTGAATTTCTACTGCTCTGTTATTTCTGCCTTGGGTCTTTGATAAATCATTGAGAAAATCAAGCCCAAAGCTTTTATTTTGTTTCACGATAATAGGTTATGTGTTTTCATGTAAAAGAATAAAAGAATCCCCTTGTTTTTATATAACAAGCTGTTGGCATAAGGACATCCTTGGGTTATGACGTTTAATTCTTTTTGTGCATTCAACTTCTTTGTTTATTGATGTGGGTTCCTTTTCTAATCTTGTTCAATACATGGATTTTTTATGATTGAAGGACAAATGGACGTGATGGTGTAGTTCATTGTTATTCGCTGCCAGATATTGTAGCAATTGTCAGTGATCATTGTAGGTCAAAAACTCAAGACTGGTTTTCAGATGACAAGGAATGCAATAATAAAGGAGATCATCAAGCAGTATTTAGTGTGGTGGATACAATGCTCAGAAATAGTTTGGAGCGTTTAAAATCAATGAGGTTAGTTTTCCCTTCATACAGTTTTTAAAACAGTAATTGGGATTTGGGGCCAAGTTATTGGTTGTAAACTTGAATATTTCCCTGTTTCTGAGGGTTATTTATCAATTTTGTTAGACTTGTTGCCCTTATTCATCTAGGAACTAGATACGCTGTCAACATTCTTATGTCTGTTTCATTGCATATGCTTAATGATTTTGGCATTAATCTGTGAGCAGACTGTGTCTGATGATTGAGCTGATTAATTAGTCATTTCTTCTTATTTACTTAATGAATGCCAAGGAAGAAAGTTGATACTTTCATCTCTCATATGTTGCATTTAGTTTTGCAGGGACAACATATCTTTTGTGAAGATTGATGTTACACAATGTGCTGCGGATGTTAATTATCCACGGGATGTTGCTATAATTAAGGATCTATGTGCATGGGGTAAGTTGACCGCAGCTTTCTGGATGAGGAAAAAATTGATGGAAAAAGGTTGGATCCTTGATGTGCATATACATAACCATATAGTAAATGGGTTATGCAAGGCTGGGCATTTGGAGAAAGTAGATTGTCTTATTAGGGAGATGTTAGAAATAGGTCCATCTCCCAATTGTGCCACCTTTAATACTTATATCAAGGGTCATTGCCTCAAAAGTAATTTAGATAAAGCTCTCTTTCTTTTCTCTAATATGGCTACCTATGGTGTTAGGCCAAATAGAGTTACTATCAACATACTTCTGGATGCACTGTGTAAGAGAGGTCTTCTAGAGGATGCTAACAAGCTTCTTGTAGCAATATTGCATGACAATGAGGAGTCATCATCAAGTTCAATTACATCAACTATACTAATGGATGGTTGTATTAAGAATGGAGATATGGCCCAAGCCGTTGACATTTGGAAAACATTAATCCAGAAGAATACTCAACTGGATATCATTGCATATAATGTCTTCATCCATGGGCTTTCTCTGATGCAAGATATGAGACTAGCATATTGTTACATTTGTGAAATGTTTAAAAAAGGCTTTCTTCCTGATATCTTTACATATAACATTCTCCTATCTGGTCTTTGTAAAGAAAAGAAGTATGAAGAAGCCTGTTACATACACATTGTAATGTCAAGGATGGGTGTTCCTCTGGATATGATGTCCTACAAAATTGTTATACAAGGTCTGTGCTTACATGGAGATGTTGCTAAAGCCCATGGATACTTGGACTGTATGTTAAAGAAGTTAATGGTACCAGAGCCTCTTGTTTGGAACCTTATAATTGACGGTTATGGCAGAATAGGTTACATCCTTAGTGCGGATTCTGTTAGAGATAAGATGTTGTCTTTTGGTGTTGTACCAAATGTGTTTACATACAATGCATTGATTCATGCACAAATAAAAGTAGAAAATTTTTTTGGTGTGCATTCTCTCAGAAAGGAGATGCAGTTTCATGATACTTTTCCTGATGTTGTGACGTACAATCTTATGATAGGAGGGGCTATCAACAGCAGGCAATTTGATTTAGCCCTTGAATTATATGATGAAATGCTCAGAAGGGGGTATGAACCAGATATAGTAACTTATACAGAACTAATTAGATGTCATTGTATGAGGGGTAACATGACGCTAGCAGATGAATATTTTACCAAGTTACGAAAATCTGGCTTACCTGTGGATCATATTCCATTTCAGATTCTTATTAAGAAGTATTGTGAAATGGGGGAGCTCTTTAAGGCATTCAGTATCTATGTCACGTGGCTTTCGGCAATAAAGATGGTCTAAACCCATAGATGAACACCCTACATTGGATGGATTTGATAATCATCAATTCTGGGAGTAATTTGGTTCGCAAGTAGTCTTTATAACCGGAGTCATTTTCTTCTTGTCAAGAAGTTCAATCTTGCCTATTATTTTCTGAGGTATGTGTTTATTTTGCTGATCCCAAATGTCGTGAGGGTATTTTATGGAATGTGTTATAATCCTAAAATTTAGTTTATTAGACCTTAAATTGCTGTTCTCTCTGGCTTCTACATAGAAAGTATGATAATTTAGCATTGATTGTTCTGTTAAGGTGACTTTAGAGCCACTGTTCTTAGACATGCTGTTATATCCAAGTAAAATGAAAAACCTTTATGCTTAGTCTTTGCTTTTCCCCTAGAGATTTCATCGATCCTATAGTTGGGGAAGTGAACAAATTTTTTGGCAACGAATAATTGGAGTTGCGCATGTCCTAGCTTTGTCCTGGTGTTAACTGACTTGAAACTAACAGTTTTAACTCTATAAATCATATTTAGGATGATCTTCAATTAATATTATGCATTTCTATTTGTTACCTTTCTGAAAAATTCATCTTAGCTTAAAGTTTCAACAGCCTTTGGTGTAGTAATTCAGGCTTTAGATTATGGTCTATGATTATTGAATTGAATAGTTATCACCTCTAACTAACATAGTAAATACAATTTTCTTTCACTTCTTTCTTTTGCTTGCAGAAGTTGCTTTCAGTCAGATCTATCATATAATGGATTAGTATTTTATTAAACCTAAAAGTTTAGCAGTGGATCTGGTTTTAGTAGTTTCAGCAGTGGAATAAGGGAGATAGAGAATTGCTTGATACAACTTTTTTCATCGTTGTGAGGTACCTATGGGATGTGAATGGTTTTTGACAATGTTTAACTCGTGAAAATTCAGATGCTTTGCAGGGCTGAGGCAGGTCTGCCGTATATTCAGTTTCCCATCAGGGTCATCAGGTAGGAGCTATGAGAATCACTATGACAAAATTGGAGCTTAGTTGCGTACTTGCATGTTTAGATCATCCACGAATTTACCGCAACTACAGTAACATCTCAACTTAAATCAAAAGTCTAAAATACTTCTTGTAAGAAGCTTTAACAGAGTTAGCTTGGCTGTGTTTTTTTTTTTCCTGTACATATTAGCATTTTAAGGTTATTGATAAAAGCTCATGTCCTAGGTATTGCTTGATGCACGTCATATATTCCCAGAATAGTTTTTGGATGTTTATGAAGGGGTTGAAGTACCCATTTGTCTTTACAAGATGACATCACTGAATCCACATCATACATGCTCCTCTTCTGCAGCTTGGAAGTGTTGTCTTTCAGATCTTACCGGGAATAAATAAGACGACAGTATGTCTGCTTGTTAATTATTTTTTTATTGATAATTTCTTTCTTCTGGTATCTCATGACTATTTTATATGTCTGCACTTGTTGTAAAAAGACTAGCTCATCTTACAAGCAAGGAGGCTGGACATGATGGAATTTCGAGGTACAAGTGCGGCTGGTGGACCGAAGTTCAGCATCTGGTACTAAGCAAAGGCCTTTATATTCAGAATGTTGAGAATTTTCTGCAGAATATATTTTGTTTCATAGAATTGGCACAACTGTGTTTGATGCCAATCGTAGGAGGATAGATGATCATAGAACAGAGTAAGAATAGAGTAATGTAAACATATGATCTGTCCCGTTTTCTTAATGTAAACTACAATCAGGACATGACTGGAGTAAAGGTTAGCAGATTAGAAGCAAGAAATTAAATAACTTCATTGTATATGATTTTGAGGTCAAATAAATTAATAATAATAAGCCCTGATTATTTATGAAATTAATGAAAACATAAATTCATTTACATTTTACATGTCAAATAATACTTATCTGCCAACTATTTACAAGAAAATATATTTTAAATCTGTAATTTTATGAACTTTCATTCAGCATTAAATTTAGATCCGTTAGATTTTATTAACGAGCTCTTAAATGGATTCATAATATTTTTTTAGTATTAAATAAGCTAACCCCACAAGTCTGAGCTTTTATAACCAAATTAATTACATTTTAGGCATTACATTTTCTATAATCTATAGGTGATTTTATGTAAATAAGGCGGGTGAGGATTTTGTTGAAAAGAAGAGATGGTATTTTCTATAATCTAGCATAAATAAAAACTATTAGGTAGATAATAGATAAACCCGTACGACAAATACTTGCAAACTTGAGGCCATAAATTTTGTAAGAACACCTCCTATATTCTCAAAGTATAAAATTTGTAGTCATTTATTAATTTTTCTCATGGAAGCTCTAGTATGCAAGTTGTTTATGCAATTGACTAAAATATTTTTTTTGCCTTGAATTATTCTTGAAACTTCATAATCTGATAAGACTTTAATACGTTTTGTTGGAAACTATTATTAAAATTAATAGTAATGCAAATGTTCATAAATTTTGAATTTTATTGTGGCCAGGCATTGGAAAGAGATGACAACACTAAAATTGTTTAAGGCAATATCAAAAGGAAGAAGGATATGAGTACTGATGAACTTAGCATATCACTACTAAAAGGAGTATTAGAAGATAAAGGATGTAGAGTTGTATATATGTTTTGCAAATTTCCTGAAGAGTCGATGAGATGCTGGAAAGAGTTAAGCTTACACTATAATAAGGACATATTATCGATGTTTTAATGCATGCAAGAATTGAACAACCATAATGTTGAAATCCATTATGAGCATGTTATGGTAATCTTGCAATAAATGGTTAAGAATATGATTATGATATTGGAAATGAAGAGGGGTGATTCCAAGCCCAGTTGGAACAAGATGATAAAGATTTTGTTGTTATGGGGATAAGTGACTCTTAAACTGATATAGGTGATGATGAAATTTATGCAATTACTGATGAAGAATATGCTATTACTATAACAAATGAGAAGACATATGGGAAGAAAGTATGTAGTGAGTTTGAATGTGACAATCTTATGGATAAGGTTGGAATTAATGAGAAATGTAAGAACTTATTAAAAAATTCACGAAGAGAAGTAAGGAGTTCACAATGGTTGGTGTAGTGAATATAAAGATAGTGATGTTGAAGTTCAATTACCAATTTGTATTGATGATAATAGGTGTGAGGCATCTTTCACAAGAAAGAAATATATTGTTTTTAATCTAAAAATGGATATGAAAGATTTTTAATTTGAAATTGGCATAAATTTTAAGGAAAAGGTTTAGTTTAAGGAAGCAACTAGAAATTTTACAATTGTGAATGGATATGATGTTCAAATGGTGAGATCTAGTGTGAGAATGGAGGCCATTTGTGAGCCATGATGTCCCTTTAGGGTTTATACTAGTAAGATTGAAAATGAAACGAGATCTAGTGTGAAAATGGAGGCTATTTGTGAGCCATAATGTCCCTTTAGGGTTTATGCTAGTTAGATTGAAAATGAAACAACCATTTTAGGGAAGGTATTAGAAAACAAGCATAGTTGCAAGAAATTGAAGAAACAAGCAGGCTATTAAAAAGTAGTAACAAAATGAATTCTTATACAAGTTGGTGAAGAACTCAAACTTGCCAATTAGTGAGGGGATTACATTATAAATGACTAAATACCAATGTTATAGGACTAAAAGGGAAGTTATTGTGATGCTACGAGAATTTATGGAAGGTCATTATGCCAAATTATGGTCTTATATACAAGAATTGGAAAGGGCTGACAAAAAAGGGCAATACATTATCCAAACCGAACTTGATGAAAAACTTAGACACCAAATGTTTAAAAGGTTTTATCTTGGATTTAGTGAATTGAAGTATAGTTTCCTTAATTATTGTAGGAAAATAATTGGGCCAGAAGGATGTCTTTTGAAGACATTTCTTAGGTATGCTTTGTCAGTTGCAGTTGGGCATGATGGAAACAATCAAATGTAGCATATATGTTGGGCTATAGTTGGAACATCCTACTACCATAGGGTACATACCCAAATATTCAGGAACATTTAAGTACATAACCTATGATAATGGTATGCTAGAGCAAAAACAAATCCAACTTACACATGGCATCAACTAACGTCATTTAAAAGTCAGCAAATTTTAAAACCATTCATTGCATTCATTCACAAAGTTTACATTGTTTCCATTATACAAATATTTACAAGACCTCATACAGGTTCTAACAAAACTACAAAATAAAAGCTATAACTCTCTGACGTCAGCTGACAGGCCTCTAAGCCATAACTTAGTCCAAAACGTTCTTCTAATCCAGAATAAACACTAAGTCTCCTATCTCGTACCTGAAAAATCATGTTGCAATTTTTATGAGTTTTGCGAACTCAATGAGTGCACTATCATTGATGATTTCACCGGATTTACATACACAAATCACATATTTCGCAATTATTCATACAGAACATGTATATTCTAAATACTCACACTATTGTGGCACATCATTTAATCATTGCGAATCAGATCATATATAAACAAATTCAGATGCCTATGAGACTCCATAATCGCTATTATTGTTGTGACCGAGTGCCTATCACATATACAAATATTGGCCCATTGGGCTCAGTCAGAAACATATATCACGAAGCATAGCTCTACGTGCATAATCATATATCACGGAGCAAAGCTCTATATGCAAGCACTTTCATATTGGCTACTCCGGTCACAACACTTTTATCTGAGCATGCATTTTATGAAATGCATCAATTCAGAATTTACCATGTATCACAATTATTTATAAAGCACAGTCAGAATTTCATAATCATCGGACCTAAGTCTGACATTCAACTTTCGTTGAGAATTCACATAGCTTAATATAATCAGAATTACCAAATAAATCAGAGCACTTTCAATACAGTCCCAAATATATACTCCTCGGACTTTAAATCTGGAATTCAAAAACAAATCGTAACAGTTCAATAATTGGAAGATTAACAAATCAAATCAAATCAATCCTAAGAAATTCATCTAGGTTGACTCACAGTATGCTCCAAGAAGCTATTGCCTATATGGTCCAGCAATGTCCGTCTGGCGTCCGATGTGCTCCTCTATAACATACACAACACATTTACAAATATCACATTTTTGCACAAATGTATAAGTATTGCTTTATGCACATCTAGTTATATAAAATATGCACAACACATGTTCAATGACAATTTCGGGTATCTTATTGTAATTTTCATCATCAAATTGATCAAATATCAAAGCCCTCATTAATATCATTTGTACTTATAATTTGGATCAATATAAAATAATATGAAAACAATTTCATAACCTAATTAACCACTTCAGATTTTCTAACATACTTACGGGTCAACTTTGCATAATTAATCTGATAAGGTAATGAAAAATTAGGCAACACTTCCTTCTAAAAAGTTGTTCTCCAATGTCTTAAGTTTCTAATGGCACCTAAATTATTCAATTTGGTTTAGTATATTGAAAGTTATAGTCAAAAAGATTTTAGACTGTTCTTAAGCTTCAATAGAATTCTTATCTCAACTTCCAATCAGAAATTGAAATTCTTAGAGATATAATTAAAACTCGATTTCTTCAAATAATTTGTAGCCCTATGTCTTTAGTTTACTCAAAATAAAAATAATCCCATTTGGATGACTACAGAGCAAGATATGGTCAAAATATTGAAGCATGTTCGAGTAGTACAGGACAAGACTTCGCTGCGGTGAACCAAGAAAGTTGGCCGCAGTGAACTTTTCCAGAAATGAAAATTTCTCGGAAATTTTGAAAAGTTGGTCATGGCGAACTAAAGAGAGTTGACCGCGGAAAGCCAAAGAGAGTTGGCCACAGTGAACTTTCACAGAAGACTTGTCTTCCCAATTTTCACTTTCTCACTCTACTATAATTTCTCATTTTTCTGCATTCCTCGTGTTTATTCTCACATCAATTAACTCAAATAACATTCAAAAAAATTCTTCTAACTCATTTTTAGCTCATCAATACACATACAATTCAAAAATCTAGATTCACACTTAAACACCAAAATCCGATTCTCACACATGCAAATTTCAATCTTCTACATTTTTCCCACATTTACAAATTCAACTCCTCATCTAAGCCATTTAGCACATGCATTCACCGAAACTCTACTGCTTTACCTTCTCATGCATGTATTCATCTCTAAAACTAGTCATCATCAAGATCACGGTTCAACAACAAGTTTTCTAGAACATTTTTTTTACAACTCTACATTAACACCGAAACTACCCAACTTTCTCAATTCATACATGAACTCATTTTCAACTTAAAAACATCATTTACACAACATCCAAAAACAAACTTAAACACAACTTACTTGATTCAACAATTAGTTCCAGCAATGAGGGTGAATCACATGTATAGAATAGAGGATGAACAAGCAAGTGTTTTCGGTGGAGAAACAAACAACAGAGGAATGAGAGAGCTACAGATTTGGTTTTGCTAAATAGTGAACTACATGGTTTTTTGAATGTCTCACATCTGTCACTTAAACAACTCTGCCACTTATCACCACACACACAAGCCATTTTTCATATACATATGTTGCCACGTGTCACACTAGGATTGGTCAAAAATCAATATTTTTCTAAAATTAACAAAAATTCTAAAATATCCTAAATATACCGAAAATTGTCAAATCACATTTAATAACTCAATTATAACCGGAAAATGTCAATGAATGCATGTACAATCATATGAATGTGCAAAAATGTGCATGTCATGTTTAGCTTATGCATGACGTGCATTTTTCTAATTTCTCATAATTCACAATTCTAGCCTTAACATGGGTAATGGAATGTTACAATTCTCCCCTCCTAACAAAAATTTCTTCCTTGAAATTCTTACCTGAGTGATCAAATAGGTAGGGGTACTGATTTCTCATATGCTCCTCTGTCTCCCATGTGGCTTCCTCACTTAAATGATCCTTCCAAAGGACTTTCACCATTGGGATCACTCGGTTCCTCAATTGTTTACTTTGATAGCCAATTATCTTAACTGGTTCTTCAACATAGCTCAAATTACTAGAGACTTCAATCTCCTGAGTCGGTATCACATGAGTTGGATCCGATCGATATCGCCTAAGCATACTCACATGAAACACATTATGTATCTGAGCCATTTCCAAAGGTAAGGCTAACTTATAAGCCAATGGTCCAATTCTTTCAATTATCTCATATGGACCCATGTACCTCGGACTTAACTTACCCTCTCAGTACACCTCACCAAGGTGATACTCTCAAAAATACTCTATCACTAACCTGATATTCCATATCTCGCCTGTGTTGATCCATATAGCTTTTCTATCTATCTTGTGCTACTTTAATTCTGCTGCGGATCAATTTTACCTTATCAACAGTATCCTGAATCAACTATAGGCCTTCGACAATTCTTAGACCCTCTTCATCCTAATAAAAAGGCGAACGACACTTCCTGCCGTACAATACCTCGTGAGGAGCCATACCGATACTGTTGCGATATTGATTACTATAAGCAAATTCAATCAAAGCCACATACTGATCCTATGCTCCTTGAAACTCCAGAACACAAGCTCTGAGTATATCCTCAATAGTCTTAATCATTCTCTCACTCTGACCATTTGTTTGAGAATGAAATGCCGCATTGAAATTCAGCTTTGTACCCAAAGTTGTCTGTAACCTACCCCCAAATCTCGAGATAAATCTAGGATTCCTGTCCGACACAATGGAAACTAGAATCCCATGTAATCTCACAACTTCATTCACATATCACTGGGCTAACTGATCTAGTGAATAATTTTCCCTCACTGGCAAGAAATGAGCTGATTTGGTCAGTCTATCAATAATGGCCCACATGGTATCATGTTGTCTAGGAGTCCTCTACAAACTCATAACAAAATCCATAGTGATTCGCTTCCATTTCCACTCCAGAATAGGTAACGAATGTAATTTTCCAATCGGAGCCTGATGCTCAGCCTTAACTTGCTGGCAAGTTATACACTTAGAAACGAATTATGCTACTTACTTTTTCATTCTCGACAACTAGTAATGTTTTTTTCAGCATGTTATACATCTTGGTAGTACCAGGATGTATAACATAAGCTATTACTTGAGCTTCCTCCAAAATCTCTTTCCTCAAATTATCAACATTGGGCGCACATAATCTTTGCTTTAACCACAATGTGTCATCTCTAACTTCAAATTTAGAATCCAGCTTCACTTTCAACTTCTCAATTATCTTCACTAATTCTAGATCTACTGGACCCCGTTCCCGGAGTCCAGTCAAACAGTGCTGGACCCCATTCCCGGAGCCCAACTATCCAGAACAAATGCGAGAACAAAGACCTATTGGGCCCGAGTCCCGACCCCCATGGTTGAACCCGGGGTGACCCGTCGAAACCGACGAAAGAGATAATCTGCGAAACCCGGAGGCAAAGCCAACCTGTACGCTAGTGGTCCAATCCTCTCAAGAATTTCATAAGGACCCACATACCGCGGACTCAACTTGCCCTTTTTGCCAAACCTCAATACCCCTTTCCAAGGAGATGTCTTAAGGAACACCCTCTCACCTACCTTATACTTCATCTCCTTCCTGTGTGCATCGGTGTAACTCTTCATTCTATCCTAAGCTGCCTTAAGCCGCTGCTTGACCAGATTAATTTTATCAATTGTCATCTGTATCAATTCTGGCCCTACCAATTGCCTTTCTCTTTCCTCATCCCAGCATATCGGAGTTCTACATCTTCTTCCATACAATGCCTCAAAAGGGGCCATCTGAATGCTCGAATTGTACAAATTGTTGTAAGCAAATTCGACCAATGGCAAATGCTCATCCCAATCTCCCCTGAAATCCATCACAAAGTCCAAAATGCCCCTTTCATTTAAGCCTTAAACCCTTAAACCTAAGTAGTCTTTCAAAATTACCCTTGGTTCATTTAATCCCATTTTAAGCCAAACTTTAATACCTAGTCCATACTTAAATTAAATTATAAACCTTAACATAATTCATCTCCAATTTACTAATCTTACAAGATCACAAAATTAAATTATGCATCAAAATAATCAAACAAGTTTGGGGTCCAACAAGATCTCTGCTCTGAGCCTCTTTAATTCTTTCAAGTAATACAAGTCTCAACTTTAATGTACCTATCAATGTTTCATTCTGCCCAACATTCAATTTAACATTCAGTGCTCTCAAATGAACTAGGTTTGGTAACCACGATAACTGTACTTGTGCCACACTATTATTGGACTTCCGACTTAAAGCATCAGCTACCACATTAGCTTTGCCAGGATGATACTTAATTGTACAATCGTAATCTTTCAACAATTCGATCCATCGCCTCTGTCTTATATTCAACTCTTTCTGGCTCAACAGATACTTTGTGATCAGTGAACACCTAAAAAGTTTCTCTATACAGATAGTGTCTCTAAATTTTTAAGGCAAATACTGCTGCAGTGAGTTCTAAATCGTGTACTGGATAATTAAATTCATGAGACCTCAACTGTCTCGATGTATATGCTATTACTTTACCATGCTGCATTAGTACACAACCTAAACCTTGGTCCGACGCATCACTATACACAACATAACCACCAGAACTAGATGGAATAGCTAACACCGGTGTTGTAGTTAACCGATGTTTTAGTTCCTCAAAACTCCTCTGACAATCATCATTCCATCTGAAAGGCACATTCTTTCTTAGAAGTTTGTCAAAGGGGCTGAGATCAGTGAAAACCCCTCGACAAACCTTCTGTAATAACCAGCTAATCTAAGGAAACTCCGGATCTCATACACATTCCTCAGAGCCTCCCACTTCATCACTGCATCTACTTTCTTTGGGTGTACCTGAATGCCCTGTCCAGACACTATGTGACCTAAGAATACTACTTGATCTAGCCAAAATTCGCACTTACTGAACTTGACATATAACTGTTTCTCCCTCAGTATCTGGAGAACCAATCTCAGATTTGCACTATGATCTTCTGTACACTTTGAGTACACCAAAATGTCATCAATAAAAACACTTACAAAGAGAATGCATGTACAATCATATGAATGCGCAAAAATGTGCATGTCATATTCAGCTTATGCATGACGTGCATTTTCCTAATTTCTTATAATTCTTAATTCTAGCCTTAACATGGGTAATGGGATGTTACAATTCTCTCCTCCTAACAAAAATTTCATCCTTGAAATTCTTACCTGAATGATCAAATAGGTAGGGGTACTGATTCCTCATATGCTCCTCCATCTCCCATGTGGCTTCCTCACTCGAATGATTCTTCCAAAGGACTTTCACCATTGGCTCAAATTACTAGAGACTTCAATCTCCTGAGTCGATATCACATGAGTTGGATCCAATCGATATCGCTTAAGCATACTCACATGAAACACATTATGTATCTGAGCCATTTTCGAATGTAAGGCTAACTTATAAGCCAATGGTGCAATTCTTTCAATTATCTCATATGGACCAATATACCTCAGACTTAACTTACCCTTCTTGCCAAATCTTAGTATACCTCGCCAAGGTGATACTCTAAAAAATTGTTATTGAATTCAAGAAAAGCATAGTTCCCAACCAATTCACAATAATACAAATCATGTATGCATCAACTTGACAATTCACAGATGCAATGCACAACAAATGGCTCGAGAGTTCCGTGGAACGAAATAGAAAAACCGAAGTTTACACCGTGAACAAAATGAGACCAAATTCTCAGGATATCGTGGCCTCAAGCAGGCAGCCGAGAGAAGGCTATAGGTCAACGTGCACGTGAATAACGAGCGGGTTCCTCTCTTGCCCAATCACAAGCAAATTTATGCTCAATTCATTTCCATACATTTTCATATTCTCATGTTTTTTTCCTCTTTTTCTTTATTCAAAATGCTATGACAGATTTCAATGGCATAACATGATCGTACATCACAATGCATTTTTTCACATTCACAACAATTCAAATCCAATCAATTAAGCATATACACACATAGAAGCAAATTCTTTAAATCGTTTAAAAACAATATATGCACATTTATGAAGTAATTGAAATCATTTTATGCTCTTGATTTGAAAAAAAATTAATGGCTCATTATTCAATTATAAACATGAAACTCACCGTGATTTCCTTGCTTATGGACTTGCTAAAAGATGTCTCTCCCCTTGCTCTTGGAGAAGGTTCTCTTGATTTCCTAAAACAAACCAATCTCCCATTCAATTCCAATTCAATAAAATCCCTAAAACTTCTAAATCAAAAAAATGAAATAATTGCTAAATTGGACTTAAGATTAACTTACCCATGGTCTATCTAGGTTAAAAAAGCCAAAACCTAGTTTAGAAACCCTAAAAATCAAATGGCTCCCTCAAATCATCTCCTTCCAACACAACCCTTCATTCTCTACACAAAACCCGTTTTCTCTCTCTAACTCCTTCTCTAACAAGCAAGAAGAAAAAAAGATGACTTACCTTAACAAGATGATTTCCTCTTCTTTTTCTTCTTCTTTCTTTCTCTCCATGATTTTCTCTTCTTCTTAGCTTCTCCCACGATTCTTTTTCTTCTCCTCTCTTCTTTCACGTTTTGCTCTCTTTTCTTCCTTTTCTCACGACTTCTCTCTTCTTCTTTCTTAATTCAAGACCATTTATTTGGTCTTTTCCCATTTTACCCTTCATTTACCTTGTCCTTCCCATTTTACCCCTTATATATGTTAAAACTAACATCTTATACCTCTAATTCTTCAACTAAATCCTTTCAAAAATCCAAAAGGAATTTGATAGCACTTCCTTCTCAAAAAATGTTCTCCATTATCTTTAGTTTCAAATGACACCAAAATTATTCAATTTGGTTCAGAAATCTGAAAGTTATGCTCTAAATATTTTTGGACCGTTCTTTTACTAAAACAGTATTCTATACCCAACTTCCATCCCAAAATTGAAATTCTTAGAGACTGAATTAAAACTCGATTTCATCAGAAAAGTTGTAGCCCTATATCTCTAGTTTACTCCAAATTAAAAATCATATAATTTGTATAACTAGAGAAAAAGTTATGGCTAAAACACTGAAGCGTATTCAATGAACATATTTAAACTACATTTTCCAGCTTTTAACTTCCAATATTTGATATATAACCCATCTTGTATCTAAACCATCTTTTCTACTTCATTTCAAATTCAAGAATTCTCCTTTTCTTTACACATGAATAATCGCCAACAATTTCTCATTTAATAGTTCTAACTTTCAAGAAAAATTTGGGGTCTAACAATGTTTTCTTCCATCAAAAGAATAGATGGAGATGATTGGTAGTGGATAGACGTAAGGTTTCAAAAAGAAAAGCAATAAACACGACCCATCACAAATGGTGAAAATGTTGGGTAACTAACGGAAATTTTTTTTCCAAAGTTGAAAGGTCACTTGCTTAGTCAACTTCTATCACAGATACTGCATGATACTATGCATCAACCCTCCTCCATGCCTGACAGCTAAGAGCCACAACATGTAATCCAATGGCTATCTTAAATCGATCAAGATAAATGATGATGAGGTATTCCAAATGTCATAAATTTCATTAATTTTTCATGTTTCATGAATATGCCAAAACAAACTTTTAGTTAGAGACAACTCTCTCCCACATCTGCTTCTCATCCCTGAACCTTTTACATCCTTCCCAGTCTGATAACCATTGTACTCATGGAATCTTGTCTCTTCCCTATATCCTTTCAAAACAACTCTCTTGCTTTTCTATCTCTTTCATTCACATTCTCGTTTCACCTCCAAACTTACTTCATTCTAATCCACTACTTTCTTTCTTCAAACTTCAACCTAGTTCAAGCCTCCCATATTTCAGCATTCTCACCATATTCTACACTTTTAATGCTGATTTGCTTCTCTTGACCAGAGAATAACTCCTTTATCCATTAGTTAAAAGATGGATCTTTTGGACAGACACTTCCGCCATTAATCACCAATACAACTATTGAACATACCACTTCTACAAACTCTGAAATCCCTCTACTAGCCATAACAAACCCCCCATTCGTAAGACATGGATTGTAAGTGACACTAAGCCTAAGAAAAAATTAGTATTATGTCCACCGAGTGATTCACTTTAGCATAGGATTGTCTCCCTTCTTTTGGACATACTGAAGGTAGGTGCAAAAAGATGGAGATTCGCTCTTATAGGCTTCTTCATTGACAAAATAATAGCTTTCCTTATAACAAAAAATTAGGCATTCAATACATGGAGATAATATGGGTTAGTAAATGTAATGGTGAATGCCGATTATGTTTTTTTGTTTAAATTATCCAATTATGAAGAAGCTATGAAAGTTCTACAATTTGGACCATGGCATGTGCAAAATAAACCTCTACTACCACAATCACAAAGGCCAAGCCTCAAGCTGGAGGAATTGAAACTTGATAACATATCAATATGGTTAAATATGCACAAAGTCCCTTTTGAATATTAGATAACTAATTGGTTCAGCCACTTAGCGAGATTTGTTGGGAGACCCATTGCACTTGATCAAACAACAACCGAAACTAATAGAGTCAACTATACTAGAGTTTGTGTTTTAGTAACCTTATTCACTGACTTGCTTGATTTCATTCCTTTTATCATGTTAAATAAGGATATGCAAGCAATTGAAGATCAGTTGAAAGTCATATATGCTTGGAAACCACAACTCAATAAAAAACAAAAATGGGCACCTATAAGGAGAACCTTTAAAACTAGCAGTTATCATGAAGTAACCTTAACAACTAATGAGAGGTATGCCATTGTTGATACTGAAACTTGTATCACTGATGTAAACAGAACCACAATCCAAACGTCTAGTTCATCAATTACTATGGAAACTATAAATTAAGTTATGAATGAGAATAGAAACCCGGCTTAGGGTTCCACTTCAGTAGATGAGATCAAGTAAAGAAGCTGATGCAAATCCAAAATCCACCTATAGTAGACAATATTACTGATGAAAGTCATTCTCGAGAGAATTCTAGTAAAGATTCTGATTCAATTCAATCCCTTCTTGTCTTAAATAATGATATAGCTACTCTTAGTACAAGAAAATTACAAATTACTAATAGAAAATTACTAACAAAAATAATTCTGCATTAAATAGAGAAGATAATTCAATTTCATCAATAAACTTGTCGAAAAAAGGTTTTTTTAATGGAAAAAAAATTTGTCAGTAAATGTGGAGGGAATTTATCGACGAAACTTTGCCAACAAAATTTAGCGATGAAATATTAGAAGTCATCGTAAAAATAGGTGGCAATGTTTGGTAGCAAAAATGAGCGATGAATTTTACCAACAAAGTTCAGTTCTGTTAGTAAATTACATACGGAATTGATATTCCGTCTATAAAATCAAACGACATTAGTAATGTTTAAATTTATAATAAAACAATGTTGTATTATTCTTAATAAAAATATAAACCCGAAGCCCCTCTATCGTCTTCTTCAAATTTTTGGTGTTCTTCATATACTCCTTTACGCATCTCTTCCATTTACTCATCTTCTTTTATTCTTCCACTACTTCCATTATGCTAGGTTTTTCATCTTGAGGTTGGTTGTCCAATTGCTGCTCTTGGGTTTTTTTTCTTCAATTTTTGTATGTTAACAGTTATGTTTGATATGTTAATTTTACTATAGATTGAGTCGTGAGGGACATTTATTTGGGTTGTTGATGAGTCATTGTTTTTTGTTACGCGGTTGTATTGGTGAATAATAAAAGAAGGCAGTAGTTTTGAAACAAAGTAGAAATGAATTTCAGTAGCATACCAAATATTCGATGAAAGTTCTATAAGAGGATGATAAACATGATTTATAATCTGGAATGTTTATAATTGATTCAATTGCTCCTTTACTCATTTTTCCTTTCCATTAAACTTGATATTTTACCATTTGCTTCTATCTTTAATAAACTAATTACTTACTAATATTATCAAAGATGAAAATATTAGTAGTAACATATTTTCTTATCATCAAAATTATGAGTTAGAGCCTCAATTGGTTTGATAATCTTCTCTTTTTTATAATAAAAGATATTTGGAGATATTTGAGAAAATAAATTATATTAAATAAATTATCCCTTTGTGAAATTAATGTATAGTCTAAAAATAAATGATATTGTTTAATTTATGCTTTATGAATGATTGCATTTTAGTATTATCATTGTTTCCCATTTTCATAAAAATTAAATAGGATATATGGTATATAAAGTTCTAAGTATGAATAGGAAAAAAATACAACACTTCCCTCTCTCCTTTATCAAAAATCCTATTATATAGGTAAAGTATATATGCAAAGTGCTTGGTGAAAATGATTTAATTTTCAAATAGTTCATGTACCAATTTAAAGATCAATATACCTTTCTCCTCCTATGTATATGCATCTATCTGTTCTTCCTCTCCCCTTAATTATGCATGACTAAGTTAATATTGTCAATTGTCATCAATGTGAAGGAAAGTATTTACACTCTTTTATGTACTACTAAAGGTTAGTTCCTTTTCTTCTTCACTTGGTTCAATAGATTTTTATACAAATTTCCTTATTTAACTCATATAAGGGTTTCCAATAATTTTTATTTTGAAATAATTGTTAAAGATACCATTGTTGTTCATTATTTGATATTAATAGAGATTATATCAATTCTTAGAATTTATTTCATGCTACTTAATATTGACTTACAAGAAAAAAAAATGTTCTAAGTACCCACACAAACTTAAGTGTTTAGAGGTTAGTCTTTGAACCTTTTTCATCTCATGTCTTTTTTCATTGTGAATATATGTCAAATACTTCTATGGTGGACTATAATGATTATGAGCTTGTGTTATACCATTGTAATTGAATTTAGGTTTATAATAAGTGTGAGCATATTTAATAATTTGTTATTATAGATGAGATCTATATTATGATTATTGCATGCCTTTGTATGTCTTTATATATGAATTTTGTTTATTTTGGCTTTAATTTTATGTTGTTCATATCTAGAATATGAAAAATACATGAATGCATGAAATTTCTCTTTTTAATATGAAATAGCTGAGCATGTGATATTTATACATATTTAGCTATAGGCTTATTATAAGTGTTATCCCCTTGTAAAGATATTCTTATTGTTAGAGGGCTCACTTTAGTAACTGAAACCAATTTATCATTAGAACTCTTTAGGGCTCCAAGTATTCTATTCAATTTTTCACCACCTATATTGAATCTAGAAAAATATTTTTTTTAGGCCATTGATATCCTTCTTTAATTTCTTATTTTCATGCAATAAATCATACCTATTGTCATTGGAAACAACCACACTCTTAGATTATATCATGTCATGCATATCACATTTAAATTTCTCATTCTTAATCATATATGTATTTAAGAGTTTTTAACCTCTTTATACTTACAAGCTTCTTTCTTATTTTCCATGATCACGACTTCTACACATTCAACAAACTTACCATATGAAAGTTCATACATATATGATTATTTCACTTAATGGTATTAACATAGGCAAGTATGTAGTTAATAATGATTTTGAATCATTTTTCATATGAACAAAGATTCTACAAATGTTATCAAAAAGTTTTTTGTCTATTCTAAATTAACTTTTCAGTTACTGTTAGTTATTTTAGAGTTATAGGATCATAACACCTATACTCTTTTTGAAAATTTGAACAGACAACAAAGATATTGATTTAGACATAAATTAATTTTAGTTTGAATATCTTATTGTTTTATGCAAAGATATTGTTTTATGAAACTAAATTTGTTAGGTAAAGCATATGAGTGATCCCAAAATTCATGAAAATTTTCTTTTCTTATGTGGATACATTCTTTGATTATGAATTTATAGAACTTAATTTCATCTTTTTTAGATTACATATAAGATGTACAAACATTAAAATGATAAAGTCACCTAGGATTTGAATTTAAGCCAAATTGTAGCCCTTTTATACATTAATACATTAGTGCGTCCTTTTTTAGCCTAATTTAAAAGCCAAACTATTTCTGTGTAATCTTTCCTAAATAACCTTAAGTCTAAAAAGAAAAATAACTTAATTCATTGAACTAGCTAATTCTTTATTTTCTTTCTTGCAGGTCGTGTTCTGTGTTGTAGAGCATCGATAATTGATCCTACTAGAGTAAAAGAAATCAATTCTAGGTACCATACAAACTTGGTCCTTGGAGATTGGTTCTTAATTTTTCTTCCGGCCCTTATCTTTTTTGGTTTACTTCATAAGCTTTATTTGAAAGAGAAACTTCTATAGATATGTCTATAGTCACCATAAAATAGCATTTCACATTACGAGCGTTGAAAGTGCTACTACCATATGAGAAAGACCTTTAAGAGTATAACTTACATGCATTTTTAGGTTTAGTTAGAGGATGTGGGTGATCTAATGCTTTCTTTTCGTCATGTGAGGGTTTAGGACTTCTCTTTATATGATAGTGAAGCCTAACAAATGGTTTAACAAATGTTATGCTCTTTTAATGAAAATATGCCCTAAGGTGATTTAGAGAAAATGTCATGCTTCTTTGTTTCTTATAAGGTCTATATTAAATGGGATATGGAGTTCTCTAAGTGTGATAGTAGAACCTAATAAATCACTAGCATATGATATTCTCTTTTCATGAAAATAGGACCTATAGTGATTTAGAGAAAATGTGATGCTTTTCTGTTTCTCATAAAGATTGATATAAAATGGGAGCAAGTTTCTTATCGTTATGCTTATAAAGAGACCTATAATGATTGCAAGTTTGTTTCATACCATTTTAATGATAAAGAGGCCTATATGAATATGAGAAGGAGGTTACTCTTTTGAGATGACCTTACATAAAAATTGTGCCTATTTTTGCCTTGCGTATTATACCCCACAGGTTTAGAATGTGATCCATACATGAATTTTCTTTTTCTTGGGACTTAGAGGATGATAAATGGGCACATATGTTATGTTGTCTACATTTAAAAAATGCAATATTATCATGTGAAGATTCAGAATAGTCTCATCAATAAAGTTAATTGTTGTCTTTATCCATAATAATGGTTTTGCATAATAATGTTTTTTTTTTCATAATAATGGTTACAATCTTGTGGAAGATTTATATATTGTCTTTTTCCATATGTGATATTGCGAAAAATGGTTATATGTTGTAGGCTATGAAAACATTAATAGAAGGAAAACAAAATATGCAATACACAACTTAAAAATCATGCCTATTTGTACCTATGCTCAATTCAAAAATTTATCAAAAACTAGCTAATTGTTTATTGTCTTTCTTGCAGGCCATGTTCTGTGTTGAAGAGCGTAGATAATTGTCCAAGGTCATTCATCTTCTTTGTAGTTCGCAATTTTTCAACTATTAAGGTAGTTCGTTCAACTAAGTAAAGTCCACAATATGAGCGATTGTGTGTTGTTCTTTGCAATTTTACCTATAACAATGATTGATGAGTTTTTAACCTGGGTTTTAATAGTCTAATTATTTATGTTTAAGTATTGTTTAAATTGAAACATAAAGACTTGAACTTGTAGGTGACTAATTCAAACATAGTATAAATATAAGAAATTCACGTAACTGGCATGACAATTCTTTACATAATAAACCCCTAGGATGATATATAAGCTAGAAACCCGTGATGCAACTCCTATGAGGCTTATCAGCGAAAAATTCCATGAGCCTAAGAGTGATAGCAAGAACTTGTTTTCTAGATTCATCTGGTCTAACAATGCCACATACCATAGTGCTTGTTTAAAATCAAACTTTGGAAATGAACTTGTAGGTGATTAATTCAAACTTAGTATTAATGTAAGAAATCCATGTAATTGACATAACAAATCTTTGCATATTAAACCCTTAAGGTGGTATATAGGCTGGAAACTAGTGATGCAACTCCCATGAGGCTTATCGTTGAAAAATTGAATGAGCCTAGGAATGACAGCAAGAACTTGCTTTCTTGATAACAATGCTATGCACCATAGTACTTGTTTAAAATAAAACTATGGAAATAAACTTGTAGGTGATTAATTAAAACATAAAGACTTGAACTTCAATGTGATTGCTCAATCTAATGATGGAATTAATGTGTAAGCAAAAATTATGCTATAGATATTTTTGAGGAAATTGATTTTATTTATTGATGGCGTGTCAAACCAACAAAAATAAATTCCTACTCTAGAACACTTAAACGAGTAAAGTGGTGAATAGGGTCGA
>JAOQMR010000007.1:2367418-2390357 GCA_027563865.1 Erythroxylum pelleterianum | reverse complement strand
AAATTGAGAAACCCATAAGACATAATCACCAAAATTGATCTTAGAAAACTTAAACCCATATATTTCTTAAGCTATATGAACCAAAATCTCTTAAGAAATCCAACAAGTCAAACATACTCTTACCTTGATCCTTCACCAAATGAAGAGTTTCATGGCTTGAATGGAAGCTCTCATCCTCTTCTTCCTTTTTCCTTCTTGAATCAACTTCAAAATCCATTTTAAAAGCTTAGAAAAATCAAAACCCTAACTTCCTTCTTCCTTTCTCACAAAACCGACCCTCTCTCCCTCTTTCTCTCTAATTTTCATTGCTTTTCTTCTTCTCCCTTGCAATCCATGTTTTCCCACTTCTTAAACACAAGACCCCACCTTTTTATTTACAATCTTTCCATTAATGAGTGAAAAATGTCCAATTTACTCTTACATATATGCCTTGTAACTTAAATGGCTTAGTGATCTTCCCAAAAAGCCATCATTCATACATACTCTTGCTACTTAATTCAACTAAACCACACTTTAAAATCCTAACAACATTAACATGATAATTAACTCCAAATAAAATAATTAATGTCGCAAGACCTCAAAATTATTTAAATCATGCTTAACTCCTTCTAAAAATTAAGACATTTTTTAATCATGCAATTGAAAGAATTTGATAGCACTTCCTTCTAGAAAAATATTCCTCATTGTCTCAATTTTCTAATGACATCAAAATCACTCAATTAGGTTCCATAGTCTAAAAGTTATAGCCCCAATATTTTCAAACTGTTTTTATACTAAAAGAATATTATGTGCTCAATTTCCATCTAAAAATTGATACTCTTAGAGACTGAATTAAAACTCTATTTCATCAAACAATTTGTAACCCTATTTCTTTAGTTTAATCTAAATCAAGAATCATCTCATTTGGATAACTAGAGCAAAATTTATGGCTAAAACACCGAAGCATACTCAATGAACATGTTTCAATTACATTTTCCAACTTTTAACTTCCAACATTTCACATATAACCCATCTTGTACCTAAACCATCTTTTCTACTTCATTTCAAATTCAAGAATTCTCCTTTTCTTTACACATGAACAATTGCCAACAATTTATCCTTTAACGGTTCTAACTTCCAAGAAAATTTCGGGGCCCAACATATTTTGTGCAACAAGGATACATTGTGGACTAAGTGGCTTCACTCTTATATTCTTAAAGGAAAATTATTGTGGTCCGTTTCCCTCAAGGACTCTTAATCTTAGTTTATCAACAATCTGATGAGGCTTAAGGAAATTATGAAGCCAGGAGTGAATTGTAGAGTGAGTAATGGGGAAAAAAAAGCATACTTTTGGTATGATAATTGGACGGGTCATAGTCTATTAATTCGATTTCCTATAGCAGTACCATGTTAAAGCAATCTCCCATTGAATACTAAAGTTTGTGCAGTCATTACTAACAACAGGTGGAAAGAATTTCTAAACTAGGTGATACACTTAGTCCATAATTATTCTCCTAATTGTAGGTCTTAAGACATCTACTCTTGGTTAAACTAACTCTCTAACTCCTTTTCTAATAAGGCGTATAAGGAGTGGATAGCATAAGGACAATCGAAGTTAGTTGTCTGGTACCCTGTAGTTTGGCATAAGATCTTAAGACCCAACACCTCTTTGTTTATTATGGTTGGCTACATTGAATAAAATGGACGCCACGATTGATAGACTATGATTTCTAAATCTGGACAACAAATGTGTCCTATGCAGGAACGACTATGAAACTAAAGACCGCCTTTTTTTCCAATGCTTTTGAGGAGAGCTTATGGAAAAGACTTAAAGAGAAATGTCACTAGAGATGGGAAAGGAATTTGCTTATTAACATACTGGAGAAATTAAAAGATCTGAAGACTAACCTAAAAGAAGATAGAGTTGTATATATCATTTCACTTGCTTCTAGTATTAAGGGGATATGGAATGAGAGGAATTGGAGAATTTTTAAAGGTAGAGTTTGTTCAAATCAAGAAGTGATGAATTCTCTAACCATGAAGATAAGAGATTTGATTTTTCTCTCGAAGTAACTTCTTAATTGTAGCGAGAATGTTGCTAGAGCATAGAATCTAGTTTAAAAACTATCTGATACATAACCCTAAACATGTAGTACCAAATCGAAAGAGGAGAATGAATTAAGCAGTTACATGAAAGAAGATGAAGTCCCAAATTAGCGATTTTATGATAGTTGTTCCATTGGAAGACTTGGAAGCATCATCTCATTGCTTGAGAAATGAAGTACACGACATATATGGGAGGAGAAAGTAAGGAAAGCTCTGGAGAAACCAAGACATCTAAATGATTCTTCTTTTTGAAAGTTCTAGAGAAACAAGAATATGTAGATACGTGGATGAGTTGTTGAGATATTAAATGTATTTGGTTTGTGCAACGATGTATGCCTACTTTGTTTTTTTTTAATAAAGCATATACAATTTTCCAATTTCATTAATGAATAATTTAATTTTACAAAGAAATGTTATTGTTATTTTAGAAACCAGTTGCTCAATTAACAAAACACAAAATTAGTATATCTTTAAAATTGTTATGGTTTTTTACTTTTTGAAAATAAGAAATAATGAGGATGTCAAGACAAGTATATTTTCTCTTTTTGAAAATTATAACAAAAAACATGTGAAAAAACAAATAAATGTTTCTTCAACTCTCTTTTGCAATTGATAATGAAAGAAAAAGAAAAAAACCCGATTAAGAAAAAGAAAAGGAAAATTTTCTAAGGAAATTGCTCAATATTATAATATTATTTTTTTGCAAAAAAAAAAGATTACTTGTTTGTTATATATAATGTATTTTAATTTAATAATTCATACTTGATAAGTGAGTTATCACAACTGATCATCAACAACAACATATGTAATTGGTCCCTTCTTTACAATGAAGTAGAATACAACAGAGTTTGATTATGGTGTTTTCTATCATACGAAAATAAACAGAGCGGGATCGTTTGGTTCCACTTCTATTTTTCCGTTGTAGTTTTAAATTTTAGTTTTTAGTTTTTAGTTGAGATTTGTAACATAAAAATTAAAAAACAAAAATTGTTATAAAAATATATTAGACTGCTTCACAGTGTAGCGTCGCAGCACTTAATTTTATTTTATAAAATAATAATAATTTATTTTTATGATAGAGACGACAAGTAATGACGTCAGAAACTTTTTCATTCTAAAAATCCTGAATTGGGCGACGGAAGATTCGGTCCTACTGATGGACCATGCTCTAACGGCTCTTTCACAAGGATTGCAACAGCAGATGTTATTAATGGTGACAATGCTGTCAGACCAAAAATAAAAAACCTTACGGCTTACACCATAAACATCAACCAGAGAGCAGAGCCACTGAAATCGTAGCTAACAATTCCACCAAAGGCTAAAATACCCAACAAAAGGACGGAAGGGTCCCAGAAATACTTTGTGACTCTCCTCGATCATGGAATCCACAACTACGTCTGAGAAGGGAAAACGAAGCAGTATATATGCTTGTTCTCAACAAAGGTGGACATCAAACTCCAAGAAAGTGCTCCAAGAAGCCCTGAAAGCACTAAATATATATGACCTTGTTCGATCGGTAACCACTAACTAATGAACCCGTATAAAGGTTTGATTAGCGGTGACAAAGCAGCAAAACCTGATATCACAGTTGTCTCATTAGGGTCCAGGTGCAAATCATTCTTGAGGTAAGAACTGAGAGGCCCTAAACGCCTTCAACAAAATACACCATCACGGCATCACCACAGCCACATTATGAGGCGACAGCAGCTCACTAAAGCATTTAATTATACTCGTGAAGTTGCTATTTTTATTACTTAAACTACTCTTATTGGAAATGGCCATTGGTCCCCTACCATCATCACCACTACTACTAAAGGAATCAAAAAAACGGCTTGTCGCTTTCTTTTGCCGGTGAGATGGGACATGAGAGGGAGGTGTTAAGGACGAAATAGGTTTTCCTTTCGGCTTCCACTGTGGTTTCTCTAGTGAATATTTGAGAGACAAGATAAAAGTGGGAATGGAGAGCGTAATTAAGATGTAGATTAGACTAAAGTATGTTGAAGCCATTAAAATATAGCTTTGGAGTTTTACCCTTCGATGTTACCGCCTTCTGTCATGTCTCTTATCTTCCTTATTATTATTATTTTCCTCCTTTTCTCATCATTGTTTTGACTCCTCTTTTTGCATTTTTCATCCTCCCTCCTTCTGTATCATTTGTTTTTTTTTTTCCTCTCGATTGTTCTCAGAGTTTCTTGTTCTTTTCTGTTGTTTCCAGCCATTTACAGGTCTTAGTCCTTTGTGCACGGCACTCTCTCTCTCTCTCTCTCTACTCTCTCATATGCTCGTTCTTTTTAATTTTTTTCCCTGTTTTGATGTTTCTTTTTTTCGTTTATTGTTTTCTATTTCGGAAAAAATTAATTAAAAATATAAAAATCAATTAGTCCAAAACTGAGACAAATATTAATATGTATATATAAACTAGAAATGAATAGTCTTAATTAAAATTAATCAATCTCGATTAGAGATAATTATTTTTAATGAAATGAAAATTAGTAAAATTTTGAAAATAAATAGTATAATTAATTTTAATGTAAAGAAAAAATAATATCATAAAATCTAGTAAACATACAAAAAATATGAAATAAAACTAGACTATAAATTACAACCATGTCTTTCATATTTTTAATTTTTAAAAAAATAAATAAATAATTAGGACTCAAAATTAAGTGATCAAAAATAAACATTACAAAAAATATGAAATAAAACTAGACTATAAATTACAAACATGTCTTTTATATTTTAAATTTTTAAAGAAAGAAAGAAATAATTAGGACTCAAAATTAAGTGTTCGCAAATAAACATTACAAAAAATATGAAATAAAACTAGACCATAAATTACAAACATGTCTTTCATATTTTTAATTTTTAAAGAAATAAATAAATAATTAGGACTCAAAATTAAGTATTCACAAATATTGGTGAAAGACTTAGCCCTATGTTAGTTACATTTTCCTTAAGGGTATTAGTGAATTTTCTAAATTTCACTACAATCCTAACATAGAAGAAAATGATCACAAAAGATATCAAACTATATAGAAAAAAATCAATCAAGTTCACCTAAATTCACAATAAGAAAATTCATATAGTACTTTTTATTCATTACTATTTTTATGTCTTGTAACCTAATTTCAATTAATTATAAGCTAAATTTTATTTCCTTTGTCAAATAATAATATTAGTTACCTTACAATGATAATTTATTGGCTATAGTTGCACATTCATCTCTTACAAGGTGTTATAAGACTAGTAATAACATTAAATTTGCACTAAAATGCATCAAAGTCTTTACATAATAATTGAATTTGTACAATTTAACTCATCCTTGTTGAATCTCTTATGTTTAAGTTTTTTTAGATAAAAGTTTAAGGAAACAAATGTGTTTACCCTAGTTTAAAAAGTGAATAGTGACAAAAAAAAAAGAAAGAATGCACTAAGAAACAATTCAAGTGCTAACTTTTATTAACTCTTACAATAGTTACAAAGGCATAATGCTCCAATTCTCTTCATATTGAAAATATTTTTTTCCCAAATGAGTTATTTAAAGGCGTTTGGAGACTTGATGGGCAAGAATATCATACGCATGGAAACTAAGACCACTAACTTAGTTGGTGGTAGACATCTCCAATCACTTTAAGCAATTTAACATCTTAAATCACTAAGTTCACTAGTAAATAAAAGAAAACATGTTAAAAGTGAAACTAAGACACCTCACCCACTTTTTCATTCTTTGTCTTGTCCTCCTACTTCCTTTATGCTTCAACTCAATAACTTTTTCACATCATGCATGATCTCTATAAAAGATGATAGTTGAGTTTCAAGCTAATATAAACATGGTCCAACTAATGAACACCCATGATCTAGTATATTACCTATGGTCTACTATTTGATCATAATTTATCCCTTTGTCCATCGAAGAATGACTATGATTAGTTTGAGTCACCATAGTTAAGCTAATCAATTCATTAAAACATCAATCATAACTAATTGAACCTTAAACCTTGCTTAATCCTATCTTACCTTTATTTATTTTGCATGCCTAAGTTTTTGCAGTCTTTAACTAAGTCTCACCAATATCTAGCAAAATAGTCCTATATATATTAAGGGGCTAACAAATTCCCCTGTCAAATGAATTTAGCCCCTTTATGAAAACAAATTGAAAGTAATTGTTTATCCGAACCTTGAATTGCCACAATATTGTGTCTTTACCACAAGTTGCTTCTAATGTAGGCTAACATTCGATGGAATCAATAACTCTATCTGTCAATTCTTCTTGTTGTTGCCCTATCATTTAATGATCCAAAATTTTCTCAATATGTTTGTCAAACTATTTCCTTATAATTGGTGGAACTGTTTTGATTGGCTCCTATTAGGATTTATTGCATCCTCTTAATAAGAGTTAAGGAACCTAACATAAAAAAGTTGGATATACATTTAATCAATTAGCTAGTAAGCCACCTTTCCTACTTTTTTTAGTACTTCAAATTGCTCATCATACTTAGACACCAACCCTTAATATATTGATTTGCTATTGATATTCTTTTATGTTTAAGGAATAAGTTTCAATAATATCTTATCCCTAATATTAAACTTAAGAGACCTACTTCATCGATCTTGATGTTTCGTTATTCATTGGAAAGCCTTTCGAAGGCTATTTCTTGTCCCATCCAACGATTCTTACCTTTTACTTATAAAACAACAAGCAAATGAGAATTTTGCACTTGACCTTCCCTAAGAAATTTTGAGAGGAGTAAGCAACTTCTATCTTAATACAATTTCAAAAGGATTCTTCTCCGTAACTAAAGATTTATGTAAGTTATAACAAAACTAGGCAGTATTAAGTAAGTTAAGTTCATTTCACTGATTTATACTTACATAATGTTGTAAGTATTCCTCTAATAAGCCATTAATCTTTATAATTTTGGTTATCTATTTTCCAATTATTCTTAATAAAAAAACTTCCAATCACACTTATCATATTGAAAAGGATGATAAAAATTGTCGAATGAATCAAGTATCTTATTCACTAATTATATCCACTAAGACCCCGAAGTACTTCACCAAACTTTTGTAAAATAATTCTGCTACATCTAAGGGACATGAAGCTAGTCTAGGTGATACAACTAGGTTGTTGTTGTATCACTAGGCATGAAGAATATATATTTGGAAAACTAGTTGACTAATACCATGATTGAATTCATATTAACTTTTAGAAATACACTGAGACTAACATTTGTAGTCTTTTGGAATGATAAAGGGTTGTGCAATCCTGCTTCCTTCTTCCTTTCATATTTATCTAATTAACAAACAAGGAAAATTTTGACATATATCTGAACATTATTTTTCATCTTTATATTGAGAATGAGAAATTATCAGGTAACATTTCTTGAACTAAAAGGAAACCAACCAATTACGAGTCGTGCATCTCCTTCAGTTTTCATAAAATTGACGTATTAGATATAAACTTGTTTTAAGTGGTATCCATGTATGTTATTTGCCATTTTATATTTATAATTATGGTTAATTGTAAAAAAATTAAACTTTACTCAATTTTGCAATACTAGCACAAGCTTTCAAAAATGACACTAAAATGTTTCAATTTTTAGCAAAAATAGCTAAAAATTATGATTTTCCGCTGATATGGATGATGTGGCCGGCCATGTCATATTAGTATTTTTCCCATGAGGTTGCCACATATTATATTTATGCTACTATTAATTTTATTATTTAATAAATTCAAAATATTAAAAATCCTAAAATAATTATATACTTCTTCATATGTTTTATTTCATGATTATTTTAGGGTATTTGAAAATTTTAATTTATTAAATAATAAAATTCATACGTAGCACAAATACAATATATGTCAGTCACGTAGCAAAATACTAATTAGATATGGCTCGCCACATTATCTACATTAACGGAAAACTTAACGTTGGGCCATTTTTGCTAAAACTTGAAAGTTGGAATATTTAGCTAGTTAAAAATGTTCAAGCTAATATTATAAAATTGAGTGAAATTTAAAACTTTTTATAATTAACCCTGATAATTACTAAAGTAATCGAGCTAAGTAAAGAACATAAAAACATAATGTGTAACGTATATAAAATAAATTATCATATTGATAAATGTAAAAGGTAAAATATTTCTTACAAGATATGAATGTTACAAATTATTAAGGAATTTTAAATAGTAATCGACATAATATTTTTTTTCCCTCTAAATTGGAATCGCATCTAATAACAAGAGCTCAACACGATCAAGTAAATTTGAACAAAGAGATCGATGGAGATACATGGTTAGCAAACCAATTGTCTAGAATACTCTTCTTTTACAAAGAAACAACATTTATAGGAGGCCTGCTCATTGTACATCATCCTTAATATTTGAGTTCCATCTAAATTAAATGTCACGGACAACATATAATGAATGGATTGCTTGAAATCTTAACAAAAAACAACTTAACTTTGCGGAATTCTGGATTCTTTAGTACTAATTAACACAGTAATTAATATACATAAATGAACATGATGTGCAGGTTTACAAAATATTGAAGTTGGGGAAAAGCATACATGTGGTGACACATCCTGTTTGAACTAACTATATAGGTTCCATGTAGATGATAATCAATTAATCATAGATATCTATAGAAGACATGAGAAAAGCTATCATTAAGGATGCATGTTTCTGTATGATTAATTGCCAACTAACAACAATAATGCCTCTCTCATTTTCGACATCTTTCTAACCATTTTTTATTCCTCTTTCCGTTTTGAGATGATTGACAAAGTTTGTCAACAAATTATTGTCAAAATTTCAACAAGTGTGTTTTGAATGATGACTCCACTAATTAACTCTATTAACACAAGAGTACCCTAATTCTATCGAGTGGTTTGACTTGGTGAAAACCTAACTCTACCTAGGTGGAGTAGTATATATAATAGTTTATTGTGAAAGACTCTGGCCACTACCTCTTTTTCTTTAATTATGTATTTTTAAGATATTTTTAACATTCATTACTTGTTACAAATTAACTGAGAATCATATTTGCTAATTTACATTTACAAAAGTCTTAACCGGAATCAGATCATCTGATCCACTTTTGCTGTTTTAACTCTGTTTCAAGTCATCTTATCCACATATTTATATAGGACCTACATAAATATGTGGATGAAATAAGTTGGAACAACGTTAGAACAATAAAAGTAGAACAACATAGACCTCCCCCTCTTAACCCTATATTAATGTTCAACAATTAAGTATTCATCTACTGATTGTTGGCTGGATTTAATTATGTGTGGCGCATGCATTATTACATGAAAGCTGCAGACATGTCTTTATGACCTCCAAATATAACGGAACAAGGCATCTCTTGTCTCTCGAGGACCATCAAATGTAACGAAACATTTCTTCATCTCTGGAGCTTCATGCTCCATAAGGGTGAAAAAGGGAAGTAAATGGTACGTGAGGAAAGTGCACGACCAAAAAAACCCTAGATAAAGTCAGTTGTAACTTGTAAGCATTACACTGTATCTGGAAAGAAGATATGTTGTCAATTTCAAGCTTGTGGACTTTACCACAATGGTAATCTATTATTTTATTATAAAATTTAAATTCACATGACAAGGCTACATATCTAGGCTATACGTTTAATATTTTCTGCTGCTTAATTATTTATTTCTCCTTTTAGAATTTATTTTTCTGCATTATGCAAGCAAAATTGATAGACATAAAAGCTAATGATTAAAAAATCCAACCCATTCAGCCAGTTCAAGAATAAAAATTTCGAACTATCCAACTTTCTTGTTCAGTTTTCAACGTTTTAATTCAATTTACTTTAATAATTTTTGTTGTTAGAAACTAATCAGTTTATTAATTAAACTATCAATTTTTTAAATTAATAAGTTCTTATAAACTAAAAAATCAATTAATTTTTATTTAACATTTTTTAATTAAACTTCAAATTCTTCAAAAAATAAGGACATTCTCTTTTAATTATATTTCAAATTATTTAATTTATTTTATCTTTAACTGATTTTATAACGGTTTAATACTGATTAATCTTTTCAAACTTTAAATCTCTTTTCTTGTTTGTTTATCTTTCGGTCTAATTTTTTTAAAATTGCTAAAAACAAATGTTAGTTTTGATCTTACGTGCATAACAAGTGACTGTGCTGGAAAATTGTAGTCCAATTAAGGATTAACACATAACATTATAATTTGGATCCAAAAGCTTTTCATAGGAAGGTTCAAGGTGTATAGAATATACGAACAAGAACAGCAGATGCATTGAAGCTAGAGAGATCTGAGGAGATTTAGTACTGAGATCTGACGGGATTTAGTACTATGACTTTGAGTGAAGTTCCGAAGATGTTAAACAGGTGGCTTTTACACACTTCACCGAAAACAAAACAAAAAAAAAAAGCAAAAGAAGTGACCTTTGCGGACAGCTGCTAGGTACGTCTGCTTAAGAGGTTGAATATGTAGCAATTTACCCGAGCTTGGAGCGCCTTCCTGGCTACACGTACCCATATATGGTTATATTACATGGATGATCCAATTCACAAGCACGATAATTGAGAATTGTTTGATCGTCGTTTTTCGGCTATGGAATCAATTATTAGATCAGCTTTAAAAAAAAGGCAATGCATCCATGACAACCTCTTGCTTTGTCACGATATGCTTCAATAATTCCATTTTCAGCAAGAGAAAGGCAAGGTGTGTGTGAAAATTACCCTGGAGAAAGGTGTGGACTAGACCTGTTGTTAGTGAATACATAAAATTAACTAAGTTGATCTCACACAACAGCTTAATTTATTGTGGTGAAACGATCACTTAACATAGTATCAGAGCCTTTGTGACTAAGTAGTCTTGAGTTCAAATCCTACCACCCACCTATTATTCAGCACAAGGTAGAGTGAGTGTGCAAGTTTCAAACTCAAAGGGCTTTCACTTGAGGTGGTGTGTTAGTGAATACATAAAACTAATTAAGATGATCTCACACAACAACTTAAGCTATTATGGTGAAAAGGTCACTCAACACTGTTGCCTGAGTTAAATTAATGAATCTGAAGGATGTGAATTTTTCATTATTAAAATCCGATTCGATTGTAACAATGAACTGCATATAGAGTATGACTTGTAATTTACATAATTTTAATATTGAACTTCTTACTACAATATATAATTGAAAATTGGTAAAAATCAGTTGAAGGATTGATAAAAAATAAATAAAGGAAACAAAATTAAATGTTATTGACTTTTACTTTTAATTCAAGGTTAAAATGTATTATTGTGTATTAAATGATAAGTTTTTTTAACACCTAATAATTTTTAATTTTTACTAAAATATAAGAGCATCTTTGTGTAGTAAGATATGAGGTCATTGTGTTTATTAGAAAGCCATAAAGAAAGACGAATCATCAGTAAACGTAAAGATTAATTCATGTCTCAAAGTGCAGAACAAGAAAACTTTCCGCTAATGAATCGATTAAAGAATACGTCGGCAAACAGTGTTGCTGCATATTGGTTGATAAAGGAACGTAAAGGGGGCAGTACAGGCGATGTGATGAGATCAAAGATACCAAAACGGAGAGGAAGAGACTGGCTAGGCAGGGCCCGGGTAGGTGGAACCAAAATTTGACTAGTGGCAGAGATGGTTATGATTTTGACGTCAGAATGTGACCCAAATCACCATGATTGTTGCGAAAAGTTAAAACTATTTACACTAAGAGACAAGAAAGTATTCATTGTCCCAAACGATTCTTATAAGCTCGCACGTTCGGATTGTCTTGGCGCCATGATTTGTGAGATGTTGAAATGATGACATAAGGGTAAGAGCTAGCTAGCTAATTGGAAAAGTTAAACAAAAGAAATATGCTGAATGGCACTTCCTCTTTTACCCTAAACATATAAGACTTGAGGGCTAAAGTTGCTTCTTTCAGATGTGTTGTAAGGCAACACAACGGTCGGGTTGAATTATGGCAATTGGAAGCTTGACAGTAGTACAAATACCATTTTCATGATATATGGACTCGATCACTTTACTTCTCTCAGAAAATTCAACGAGTAAATGCTAAATTCTGACCCAGAGACGAGAAGTCTTCCCCTTTAATATTATCTCACCTTCCACTTAATAAAGTTCAGCGGTATTCTACATATTTCCTCCTTAATAACCTAATTAGATCAAGGAATAAAGGGTTAATGGCTAAAAAACACTCAAACTTTCGTTATGTTTTTAATTGTAACATAAACTTTAAAAAGTAGTAATAAAATGTCCAAATTTTTAATTTTTTCTAATTTTAACCCAAGCTTAAAAAAATTACAATAAAATATTAAAACTTTCATTTTTTTCAATTCTAACTCGACGTTATTTGTTATTTTCTTGATGCCCTCAGTCATTTGTTTTCTGTTTATTCTTTTGACGTCTTAAACTATTGCCTCATTACAATGTAATGTATCAGTAAAGTCGTTTGGGCTGTGTAATCTGATTTAG
The DNA here is from genome assembly GCA_027563865.1 of Erythroxylum pelleterianum. Taxonomy (NCBI): domain Eukaryota; kingdom Viridiplantae; phylum Streptophyta; class Magnoliopsida; order Malpighiales; family Erythroxylaceae; genus Erythroxylum; species Erythroxylum pelleterianum. Next base: position 2,377,780 of record JAOQMR010000007.1, on the reverse strand, counting down.
GTCATTTTTAAACTTAACGGAAACACTAAGGTCAGGTTAAAATTGAAAAAAATTAAAAGTTTGAACATTTTATTGCTAATTTTGAAGTTCACACTAGAATTGAAAAAATTAAAAATTTCGATATTTTATTGCTACTTTTTAAAGTTCAGGCTATATCTTAAAATTTGATAAAAGTTTGAGTTTTTTTAATATAATTAACCCATGAATCAATTATCCTTAATTGACATTATTATAAATGAATGGAATTAATATAAAAAAGTGACTGTCCCAGTGCACAACGCTCCTCACTTTGCGAAAATAGGGAGAAAATCATCAATTATATATAATCTTTCCTTTGTATTTTACAAAAAGTTGTTTCTATAACTCGTGCTTATAACCTTATAATCACAAAAATCATGTGAAATTAATATGTTGTTATTGAGAGAGCTTATGTCATTTTTTCTCCTGAACTAGTGGCTCACTCTCTCTAAGTAACGAGGAAGAAGACCGAAACATGCCACTAAAAAATTCTACTGAGATAAAGATAGTTGCTGTCAAGAACTTAGAAGAGGTAGGATGGACAATTGGTCTACCTTTGGATCCAACTTGGTTCAAATTTCAAAATTATTGCTTCCTGAGTATCCTGTGATAAATGAGATTCAACAAATCAACTTCTTAGGTTCTTAGTACTATACTATCACACCCTCACGGGTAGCCTGGCTGGTTTCTTGTGAAGGAAAGTGCATCAAAGTACTATACTATCATTTTTTATGAAGAAACTTTAACTATTAGCTTTTTAAGTATGCATTAAATTTTAAAAATTACATACTAATATATGTCTATCACATATTTTGAAATAAATTATTTAATAAATATATAATTCAACAACGCAGGTAGAGTTAATCCTTCAGTAGTCTATAGTACTCTACAGCACCAAAGATGTTGGCTTAATTATTATATGCACAAATCCTTTTTGTCACTTCCTAATAATTTGTGCAATAATTAAAAAAAACTTTTGACAGCTTTTATTTAGTTATTTATCATTAAAATAAATAACGGATATGACGATACTGACCTTCATTAATTGAGGAATCATGAAGAATGAGTCAATGAGATGGATCAGCCATCAATTTCTTGGATTGACATGTACCTAATTTTTACTTACTTTTGAATCATAATAACGAAGGATTAACCAGATATTAAAAAACCACTCAATTATATAGCTTTGGTTAGGATTTACAATTACATACCAGCAACTCAAATAAATGTGTTTTCAACAAAGTTGATAATGAGTCAAAGATTCGTCTTACCATTTCGAGTTGAATAAGTTTTGAAGTAATCCTTGACCAAAATCTATCAACATTTGATGAAACGTGCTGTAGCTTGAAAATGATATGTATGTACATTGAAAATTGAAACAATCCCACTTACTCGTTTCGTTCTTCAGATTTAAGTCATACTACGAAACCAAAAAAAGAAAAAGATCCTCACTATAACAGGAGGTCGTCTCTAGTAATCCAAATGTAAAGCCATCCTTCTTGTGATCCAAAAATAAGTAACTAAAACTGTAGTTAGAGTTACCCATTACACTGACAACTAACATTTAGGACACTATATATAGTTTAAATCCGTTCCAAGTTGTTGTCTGGTTTGTTCTTTTGGTGCTTACGTTCGTACATGTACATTTTTAAAGCTCAAAGAATACGTCTTCAGCCCAATTGATACGATTTTCACTCTTTTCAAGTCAATGGATACTTTAATGAAAGAAAAAAGGTCTCGTTTGATATATATACTTGATTCTTAAGGTCATTAACCTGATTACTAGAGATAGATTAGGGATGGGTTTGATTTGAAGAAAGTCCAAATAATGTATGATGAACACCAGGAAAGGCAAATGTATCTAATTCGAAATGAAAATTTTAAATAAGTAAGTGCACGGTGAGGAGTGTGTCTCAATTTCCTTTATAAAACCATTGATGGATGAAAAAAAACAATATGTTAAATATTTTCGTCATGTAAGAACGGAAAAGTATGATAACTTACTGACTGTAAAACCATGTTCAGTCTTGAACTAACTAGGGTTGAGTAATCTTAAGGGAAAAAGATGGATATTAGTAGGTTATAGTAATTGTGTGAAGCAATTACAAAAGTGATGGTGTGGGAATGGGGTAAGCGTTTGAAGAATCAAGACAATAGGGTTGTACTTGTACAAGATTGATAATTATATGTACGTCAGTAGTATCTGTGAATTTGACCAACTGTCGTTCTCTAGGTAAAGACTTCTCTACATTTACGTTTTTCTATACTATGTAATCTATATATGCTTGTTAACTTACTGGGAGTGGGTGAAAGGTATAGTAACACTGATGGGTTCCTTTGAAAAGAGAAGAGGAAAGGAAAGATGAAAAGATAACGACTGCCATTGTTCAACAGCACACTAACCCCATGATGTGATCGATCTTTCTTCTCTTTCTCGTTCCTTGCCTCTTTGCCTTAACTGGAAAAACACAGGTCTTTTTAGTTCTGATTTTCATGCATAAACTTCGAAACAATGTCAAGCGACAGAGGGAAAGAAATAACACAAGAATCAGAAGAGCTTAATCAAAACCCAGCAGCGGTGATGAGTCGATATGAGACACAAAAGAGAAGAGACTGGAACACTTTTGGGCAGTATTTGAAGAGCCAGAGGCCTCCAGTGCCAGTTTCTCACTGTGATTACAATCATGTTCTTGATTTCCTTCGCTATATTGATCAGTTTGGCAAGACAAAAGTTCACCTACAGGGATGCATCTTTTATGGACAACCTGAGCCTCCTGCTCCTTGTACCTGCCCGCTTAGGCAAGCTTGGGGTAGTTTGGATTCTCTTATTGGTAGGTTGCGAGCTGCTTATGAGGAGAACGGAGGCTCGCCGGACTCTAACCCTTTTGCCAACGCCGCTATAAGAATTTACCTTCGAGAAGTAAAGGAGTATCAAGCTAAGGCAAGAGGGATTCCACAGAAGAAAAAGAATAGGAAGCCCTTTGATCCAAATAAAGGGAACGATGGATCAAGCTCTGGGATGCAGTTTCCTTAGAATATAGACGGCTTCTCTATGTTATTATCATGGTAACTCAAACCTTCTCTTGTCTTAATATTTTCTGACCATCTTCTTACTGGGTCGCTGCACTGGATCTGCGGCATCATAGCTAGGGGAATAAGAAAAGAAAGATCCTTTTACGTGGTTGCTACTGACATTTATTCCACTTCCCTAGGAGTGAAATTGGGGCAATAGATAAACACCTAAAACGTGTTGGTCTTCATAAAAAACGTGTGTATGATTAAACGATTTTCCTATGCTAGAAAAATTTTCCCAAAATAACTTAGATCTAAACTATTTCCATTTGTTAGAAGCACATCTAACTTTTCAAACTCTAACTCAACTCATCATATTATGTTTAATGCTTGTATTGATAATGTTCAATTTTATTTCTGCTTGTTTATGTGCAAGTACAAGAATGTGCTTATGACTATCTTAGCTTTTACATGTATAGCGTGTTGTTGATCGAAACTAAATGGGACAAATACACCATAATGTCTGAGCAAGATTGTGATGTATACATAGTCAAAGACGTAGAAACTGTTCATGCAAACTCCCTATGGATGTCTAAATATCCAATCAATAAGATTTTCTCATCCAAAATAATCAATTAGAATATACATTGGCCATGTTTACGACCTTTGGCATTTAAAAGTTTCTTAAAGATCACACTTCGTGTTGTACTCCTCGCATTTTGGCGAATCTGCGGATTTGGCCTCTCTTCTGTGCTCTAGTCTCACTTAGTATCATTTATTGCAAAGAGATTCTAGTATTAGTGAATATATAAAATCAATTAAATTGGCCTCACACAATAGAAGGTGATGGTTCTGTTCCATCAATGAAACCGTGCAAATTTTGAAAGTTTAAGAGAGGGCCAAATTGAGTTTTCTATGCAAGATAGTTAGTGGAATTTAATTTAATGGAGAAGGAGAAGAAGAATTGATGGATGAATTAGAGGAGAAGGAAGAAGATGAACAGTGAGGAACAAGAGCCATATTACTATATTAGATCAAAGCTCTGATACTATGTTAAATGACAATTTCAATACAATAACTTAAGCTATTGTGTGAGGCCAATTTAATTAGTTTTATATATTCACTAACAACTAGAAGTCTAGCTCTCGGAATGCGAAACCATCTATATGTTTTCAATTTGAAAATGTGCATCCAAAGTCCATAGTTACAGTAATATGGAAGAACTGATGGAATGCATTCTTAGCAGGTTCCTAGCTAATGCATTCTTAGCAGTTCCCCTTTTGTCTTAGGAATTATGAGATCTCTGCAAACAAGAGAACAAACCTTATTGATTGTTCTCTTCTATCTTTGACCACAGTTGCTACTTTTTAATATTGAGAATGATATCTTAACACGAACTGTCATCTATCTTCAATGGCTGAACTATTTTTAGCTACCTAATCATCTTCCTTACACTTGAATACTTTGACTATATATAATGCTTTAGGTGCCAACATTGCTCTATATTTACACATGTTGACTTTTGATTTGCAATCCTATAATCACCATCTTTTCTCATCATTTTGTTCTCCTTGTGCTTAATATTACGTCACAGCCCTATGATTTCATGTGTTCTTGTCATTCTTTTGCTCTTTGTTGTAGAGGAAGTAAAATCTAAAACCTTAGGTCACAAGGATAACCGCAATTTTATTAACTTTTGTCGATGAAAGACTTAGATTCTTCCATGTCGATTGTACCGAAGAGGAATCTCTCAAAAATTAAAATTTGTCAAGGCCACTATTATGGGTCTTGATACGAAACTAATAATCATGCATGCCAATGAAATAGTTTGCATAAAGAATTACTTATAGAGGTGTCTTTATATTTAATCTCCAAAGGCACATTGGAGTGTATATATGTTACATTTTGGTTCGTAAAGAATATCTCTTTGGCAACAATGTGACCATCCCACTATGCCTTCCGACCTTCGATTTTTATGTTAAAAATATGTGTATGGAAGAATGCTTTCATGTTAGCTCCTTTGGATGTGATCACTTTAAGGTGAAATCATGTCTTTGTTTTTGGTACTATTATTTTTGTGACACCGAATAATCTTTGTGGTGGGGAAAGTTATTGTGCATTTAGAATTAATTAATTACACTCAAACTCCATAAGTTATGATTTTTTAAATTGTAATTTACATTTTAATAATCATATAAATTTAGCATTGTAATTTATTATTGCTTTAGTTTCCTAAGGGTAAAGTGTTATAATAATAGTTTTGTTTTTTTTCTTGTCTTATTAAATAATTTCATTTAATTTTCATAAAAAACAGTAATTTCTTAGATACACGGTCTACGTTTACTTTTCTGTCTAGGTATCCATGGGGCATCATTGGGTAGTTTAACCCTTTCACGTATATACTTAACACAAGAATTGCTCAGGGTTTTGAATAAACAAGGTTAAGGAACATAATTTACTCCACTTAAAGCTATAATTTTAGATGAACTATGGAACATAATCAATTTTTATAATTTCCTTTGCATATTCTCAGGATTATATGAAAGTTTTCATCTTTTGTTATGGTATAAAGAATTTATTTTTCTAATCTGTAGATCTTTAACAGGCTATCTAGACTTTTAAACTCCCTGTTCAATAAGCTAATTTGACACATACTAGAGACATAAACATTAATCAGTCCAAATGTTAGGAACTTTGAAGTTCACTTTTTAAAAAATGTTAAAAAAGAAATGAACAACAATGAAGTTTTTATATGGTCTCTATCTAATTATTCCTTAATCTATTTCTATTTTTTCCCCCTTTAGCTGTTAATCTTTATTTGAGATTGTCGAGGTTCATTATTTTGAGATTGTCGAGGTTCATTATGAAGACAAGAGTAGCATACCAAGCATAGCAGCAAATTAGTAGAGGCGCGATTTGCAGGACAAAAGGGAAAAAAAACAATAAATACAAAAATAGAGTTGCAGAAATCCAACCGAACATCAAGGACAATTACTAATTAAATCCTTCTTATATACATAAAAGCTGGCACGTATCCTCTACCCAAGTTTCATCCTTGCACCTTTAGTGAGTCGATAGTGTATCTACATGGGTTAATTATTTTCAGTTAAGTGTTGATGGGTGGATGGAACAAAGGTATAACGTTCTTTTCCAAGGAACTAGAGATACTATATTGCTTTGTTATAATCTATTTACCACAATATTTAGAAATTGATTAGGCCTATATTTATTTCCTCACCGGTTGAGCTATCTCACTACTCTAGGAGCAAATCAGCCTTGTAGTGTACAGATGTATGTTTTGTACTAATGCTCAAAATGCTAGCTAGGTTTGAGAGGGACACCCTAATCCAATGATTGCATATTAGTTACTTGTAGACTTGCAGTAATTGCAATCTACAATTATCCAACAATGAGGATGAGCCTTGTAGTAACTGATTAAGTTGCTCCTTTGTGACTAGAAGGTCATAGTTCTAGGTCACGTAAATAGTCTTTTTTGTAAAAATACAAAAAGAATGTTATGTACAACATAACCCTCTCCAAACCCTCACAAAGCGAGGAATCTTATACACCGGATATGTTGCTTTTAATGTTGGAAATTTGGTTGCAGGCACTATTTAAAAGCCTTGATTTTATATGCTCTTCTTACGATTACCGTAGAAATTTCTAACGTTCAGTAATTGATGTGAATGTAATGTATTGTGTTCTTATTAAATAATCCATGTCATACTTTGAAGGTGAAAGTGTATGAACAAATTGCATATGGATAATATTGCATGAACGTAAAGCTGCTTTCAGGAATTCTTTCAATCTTATAAACATTCACCATGCATTTTTGTTGTTGTCTTTTTTTGCAGCTTTCCAGTCAAAGCCAAGCTCTGAAGACTTAGTTATGCTTATGCTTCCGGGATTGATATTGGTTATTTTTGGTGTATTAGGTTATGCTATTCTGCAAATTGATGAAATTAGTAGATCGTATAATTGTGATGCACTTTGTCTCTCTTTAGTGAAAAAATCTTAAAATACACCAATAAGTACCACCATAGAATACTGGCATGTAGAAAGTTCCCTTTGGAGCCAATTACACTACAATAAATGCAGAGATCATATTTGCTAGAGAATCAACTTAATAAGGAATCAATCAACATATTCATCCTAAAAATGCTTATTAAGATATGTAATATCAAATATTTGATTGCCATTTACATTACATAGATAATGTCACGACACGGCCATTTGTAAGTACGTTTTGGTGCTGTATCTTGTTTTACTTTTATAAATGTAACTTTTTTTTGAAAATAAAAGGAATTGTATTAATAATCACAAAAGCTAAAACAACATCACAATGAGTTGCTTATTCTGTCAACAATTTAGAAAAAAATGAAATTACAAGCGTTTACATCATTTGGTATTTAACATTATAGCATCGTTGTGTTCTTCACATCAGGTGAGTGAATTTTGTTTGTTGTTTGCATCAAAGCTGCTCGTATCCTGTTGATAATATTTTCTACAATCTGGTATTTTTCCTTTTCAATTCTCTTATGCAATCTCCTATTCCTTTTATGAATGTATAAGTTTCACAAGCCATAATAAAAAAAAGTAAAATTAGAAAACTTCAATTTTAGTAGTTACCCAGTCTTAAGGCCTAAATGTAAAGGACCTTAGCAAAAATTACCCTTTTAAGGTTTTAATTTTTGACGAGTTTTCTTTCATATACTTTATAAAGTATATTCTCAAATAAAAATTTGATTATATATTCACAAACTTAGTAACTGTATGCTCTTAATCATTTTATAATTTCGTAGTTTTTAGATTTTTTATTATAAATATATTTACACAAAAATAAAATACTATAAAATATAAATAGATTAGAGTAATTTTAGTTATTAATTAACATAGTTAATAATAAAATTTTTATTAATGCAAAATAAAATATATAGAAATAATTTTATTTTTAGCTATTTTAATCTATTTCACTTCTCTAAGAAATATTGGAAATTATAAATTCCTTAATATTTGTTTACTTTTTTGAATCTCAACTTTTCTAGTTATTTCTTATTTTCATTATAATATAGTTTTACTATATGGTTATGTTTAACGTGTGTGTATGTGTATATGTATATATATATATATATATATATATATATATATATATATTTATATATCAAAATGATTATATCTTATTTTCAATAGAGTCCTGAGTGTAAATATGTATATTCAAGCCGAAGTATGTCAAAAAAGAAGAAACAAACTATTTGTCAATTTCATAAGTCAGTTAAATTTCCTGATAGGTATGCCTATAATATAGCCCGTTGTGTCAATGCTAATGGGGGGAAACTTTTTAGGTTAAAAAGTCACGATTGTCATGTGCTTCTGGAGCGATTACTTTCTGTTAGAATACGTAGGTGTTTACTAATAGGTGTGTCTATAACTTTGGCACAACTGGGTAATTTTTTAACCAATTATAATGTAAGACACGGAAACTAGAACTTAAAAAATTGGAAAAATGCATAGCTTTGATTCTTTGTAAGCTTGAACTAGTTTCTGGCCACCATTCTTTGATGCTATGGTACAATTGACAATTCACTTATCATACGAGGCAAAACTTTGTGGACCAGTTCAATATCGATGGATGTTCCTTATTGAAAGGTAATTTGTATTTATTTCTAAATTTTTTATCTTTCGGTATTATTTAGTAACAAATGCTAATCTTTTATTCTTTTTTAGGCTTTTATACTTTTTTAGTGCTACATGTGCGCTTGACTTAAAGGCTCAATTGTAGAGGCTTATATACTAAATGAATAGTTGACATTTATTCTATATACTTACACAAGATGGAGACACGATTTAATAGAGAAGAATGTAACTTTGATTTTAATCAAGATGATGACTTGTCAGTTTTCTCCTAAAAAGTAAAGTCACTTGGAACAATAAAATAAGTGGATTTAACTAAAGACGAACTTGAAATTGGCTATTGGTATATTTTGAACAATTGTGCGGAAGTTGATTTATATATAAAGTGTGTATATTACTTCTTATACATTATTTCATATTATTTAACCCTTATTTTCTTACATCAATTTACTTTTTAAATAGAGATCACAAAGGTGAGATTAGAAACAAAGTTACGGTTAAATTGAAAAAAAGCATAAGATAAACTTCTGATCATGGTTTTAGACACATGTAAGTTATCCATGTAATATTATGAAAAAATGAATATTTTAGGTGAAATTACAACATTAAATCTTAGTTATATTTTTTTTACAGATGATACAATTACATAGCCATAAATTGCCACAAACGACAACAAAATTATATGCTTTGGCATGCAAGCCTCACATATGTCAGAAAAATATATAGATTGCATTGTTAATGGGGTTAGATTTTGTATAAAAGAGAGTGACAATCGCTTTAGAAGTCAAAATTGTGTGTTATTGAGGAACAACATAAAGATGAATTAATTGTCTTCTATGATGTTCTTTGAAATAATTGAGTTACATTAAATCAATGATGAAAAGGTTACATTAAATCAAGGATAAAAGGATATTCTATTTAAGTGCAAATGGTTTTAATCTTGGTGATCAAGGGATTAACAGAAAAGTGAATGACAATATTACTAGCATCAATGTTAGTAAAACATGGTAAGAAAATGAACCATTTGTATTTGTGTTCGTGAACCGCAAGTGCACGGTTGTCGAAGTGAGTAATAAATCGATAAGAACTGAGTCGTGTCCACAGGAATTATGAGAAAATTTAAATCTATGCTAGTTGACAGTGTTTGAAATTGGGTTGGATGAAATTTTGAAAAATTAAAAGCAATGTAACGAATTATTAAAAACTCAATGAAATTTCGAAGCAATTACACAATTTAATGAAACCAAAATAACTACGAATATGTCAAATCTATGCAATAATTAATTAAGAAAAGAGTCCAACAATTGACTAATAAAAAAATTAACGACAATGGGGAATAAATTTCTCTTAAGGAATGATATTTTTGTCAACCTTAATGTTGAATTGGTTATCCTTTGCAACTGAAATATCCTAACCTTGTAGGTGAATTTTAAGAGTAATTAATCTCCTTTTTTCAAAGATGAATTAATTTATCCACTGTAGGTGTCACTTAGTAATCCCTTACTTAAGTTCTTCCTAAAGTTTCTTAAGTCCAAAACCTTCAATCTTCACCTCCTAGGTTTCTTGTGTTGGACCCCGATTCCTTTGTCATAATCAATTAGCATGTTTAAATTATTTTGAGGCATGTTTTGATGATTTTTAATTTGGTTGGAATAAATTGAGGATTTTATTGTGTAGGTTATGATTATTCAATGAAAGGAT
>JAOQMR010000007.1:2299663-2319948 GCA_027563865.1 Erythroxylum pelleterianum | reverse complement strand
ATTGAATTTGAAATATTTTTGTAAGCAATTAATTCATGAGGTGTATGAATTATGAAGAATTAAGAAATTGTGTATGGTTTTGAAATATAAGTTTATGTATGAGTATGGAATATAAATTGTGATTGCTTATGAATATGAATGGATTGATTATAATATGGATTCCGGACGGGAGGTCCGATGATACTGATTTGTGATTGAGAATTATTGAAGTGCTAGGTTTAGAATTGTGTTTGTTTATGCTGGGTTTCCGGACAAGAGGTCCGATGAAATGGGTGGATTGTTTTGGAATATAGAAGTGTGTTTAAAACCCTTTGCAGGTTTTTGGGTTTTGCAAAATACAGCCGTTATGCTGCCCAATTTTTGAAAAAGGATAAATAAGATTTGGTTAATGGATGGATTATGGGATAAGTATGAATGTTTTGGAATTGAGTTTTTGATTGAGGATGAGTTTCCAAATGGGGAAATTAATTATTGTTTTGATTTGTATGAGATTGGATAAAGATGAATGAAATGAAAAAGAAAGAAAGAAAGAAAAAAAATTATACCGACTTGGATTAGTTTAGACCGAGAGTGTGTCTATGGTTTCCAACGCGACGATGCTTTTATAAGATATTTGTTTGCAGATGTCGGAAATTTGTTTCCGTTTGATTCGATACTTTCGCTTTGTCATTCGTTTGCATCCTTTGACCTTCGCCTCATGTTCCGTTCTTTCAAATTCGATTTCGTTCGTTTAGTTTTCTGTTTTTTCTGTTGGGGTCCGGTTCCGACATGGGGTCCCAACATAGATGGTATCAGAACTCAGTAATAGGATCTTACATGGGCGCTTATGTTTGTAAGGAGTTTGAAGGGATAGAATTGAGTTCGTAAGAATGTGATTTTGATTTTCATGACTTATTGGAAGAATCAAAATGATTGTTCGATTTAAGTGACAAGAATTTTGATTGATTTTAGGAATGTGTATGATATTGAGATTAGAATTTCAAGATGAAATTGGATAAAGTGATAAAGATATATGTATAGAAATTTAAAGGATTGTTTTGAATGATGTTTTAGCCCATATTAAGGGTCATTGACTTATGTCAATATGTTAGGGGATATTGATCTGTGGATATAGTGACTTTGATGTGATATTAGTGGTATAAGATATAGGAGGTGAATAATTTTGAATAAGTTAAGGATATACGATAAGAAAGTAATTTGACTATTATTAAGAGGATGTGTTACTTGATGACTAAGTATGAATTTCGATGACGAAATTCTTTTAAGAGGGGGAGAAATGTTGGACCTCGATCTTTTAGTGGAATTTAGAAATATAAAATGAAATTGAATGAGTGTTTTTGTATATGGATTGTGTTATAAATGAATTTGTGCTTTAAGAAAATTAATGAGAAAAGAATTGATTAGTATTGATGGCTTTGATATTTGAGTAGATTTGTATGAGTTATGAGAGTAAAGTGAATGAGTTGATTGAAATGAAAGTTGAAAATCAAGAAATAAAGAGAAAAAGTGTGAGAATTTGAAGAATTAAGAAAGTTTGACTTTTGTTTTGATTTAAGAAATGGAAGTTGAAAATCAAGAAATAAAGAGAAAAAGTGTGAGAATTTGAAGAATTAAGAAATAAAGGGAAATTATTATTGTTTTGATTTGTATGAGATTGGATAAAGATGAATGGAATGAAAAAGAAAGAAAGAAAAAAAAATTATACCGACTTGGATTAGTTTAGACCGAGAGTGTGTCTATGGTTTCCAACGGGACGACGCTTTTATAAGTTATTTGTTCGTGGATGTCGGAAATTTGTTTCCGTTTGATTCGATACTTTCGTTTTGTCATTCGTTTGCATCCTTTGACCTTCGCCTTATGTTTCATTCTTTCGAATTCGATTTCGTTCGTTTCGTTTTCCATTTTTTTGGGTTGGGGTCCGGTTCTGAGATCGGGTCCCAACAATTAGTCCCAAACAAAGGCCATAAAGTACACGAAAAATGGCTCAGAAATTTGTTGTCACAATCAGAAGTATTGTCTTCGGTACACCATGAAGATGGACTACTTCACGAAATAATAAACTTGCCACATGTGAAGCGTCCGATGTTTTCTTATAAGGGATGAAGTGCGCCATCTTCGAAAACCTATCAACCACCACAAAAACATAATCTAAATCTTATGGGGTGCAAGGAAGTCCCAAGATGAAGCCCATCATTATGACCCAAGGACCTAAAGGAATAGGCAAGGGGGTATAATGTAATATTTCAGATCACCCGCTTACAGATATTATCCGCTCTAGGCCTTGGCCCAGCCAAGCCCTTACAGTTTTCCTTTTCTCAAGGCCTTCCTAGGAGGTCACCCATCCTAAAACTACTCTCACCCAAGGACATTTAACTTTAGAGTTTAGATGGGATCCAGTGCATTAGGCCATGGAAAACGCGCCTATAAGGGAGAGGTATTCATACCCTTATAAGGCATACTTCGTTTCCCTCTCCAACCAATGTGGGATTTCATACTCTCCACCCTCCTTAGGGCCCAGCCTACCTGGCACAACGGTTCAGGTACCGGCTCTAATACCTTTTGGAACATCCCATATTACCCGCTTACAGAAATTGTCCACTTTGGGCCTTGGCCCAGCCAAACCCTCATGGTTTTGCTTTTCCCGGGGCCTTCTCAGGAGGTCACCCATCCTTAAACTACTCTCACCCAAGCGCATTTAACCTCGGAGTTTCGATGGGATCTAGTGCATTAGGCCATGGAAAACGAGTCTATAAGGGAGAGGTATTCGTACCCTTATAAGGCGTACTTCGTTTCCCTCTCCAGCCGATGTGAGATCTCACATATAAAGACTATTGTTCTGAGAGTGGCCCTTAACGGTCTAGCAAACGTAGCATTTATTGACAAATCGCCCCACGTCCATATCGAATGCATAACCACATTGAATGCATAATCTTTTGCCAAAGAACAAAAAATTTTCTTGAATTATCATATTGCCATGACAACCAGTTTCAGAACATTGCTCCCATATCTCACCAAAATCATCATCTTGAGATAAAGAGAACAGAGGTTATCGAAACTGACAACATCAGTGTGTATGGTCATAAGTGTTACTGCACATCGACTCAGTGCATTTGCCACTTTATTTAAATGGCCTGCTTTTATGACGAAGCACAAAATTAAATTGTTCCAGAAAAGAAATCCACCGTGTAGGCATTTGATATAAGTGCTTCTGACTCTTGATATTTTTAAGAGCTTGATGATCGGTGTTAAGAACAAATTCCTGCTGATAAAGATAGGGCTGTCAATGCTTTATAGCTTACAGAACAGTAAAATTTTCCTGCTCATGCGTCGACCATCGCTGATGAACTTCATTGAGTTTTTCACTAAAGAAGGTTATAGGCTTACCTTCCTGGGAGAGGACAGCACCGATCTCGACACCGGAAGCATCATAGTCCAGCTCGAACACTTTCTCAAAATCAGGGAGCAACAATATCGGTGTTGTAGAGAGCTTTTCTTTAATAAGAGCAAAACTAGCCGAAGCTTCATCTCCCCAATGGAATTTGCCCGTCTTTAAGCAGCCCATGATCAGGGCCATAATAGTACTAAAATTTCAAATGAAACGCCTATGGAATGTTGCAAGGCCATAGAATCGCCGAGCCTCACCAACATTCTTTGGAATTGGCCAATTGCGAATCGCAGCCACCTTATCTTCCTCAACGTGAAGTCCATTTGCGCTAACAATAAAACCCAAAAACAAGAGACATTCTGTCATGAAGCTGCACTTTTTCAGATTAATGAACAATGTATTTTGCTGCAAGGTTAGTAGGACATCCCTCAAGTGCTCTATGTGTTGACGCCCATTTGGATTATATATGAGTATATCATCAAAGAAAACTACCACAAACTTGCCAATAAAAGGTTTGAGAACCTGAGTCATCAAACACATGAAAGTACTAGGTCCATAAATGAGTCCAAACGGCATGACAAGCCATTCGTACAAACCCGCACTTGTCTTGAAGGTCATTTTCCATTCATCGCCAAGGCGAATGCTAACTTGGTGGTATCCACTTCGAAGGTCGATCTTTGTAAAAATCTGTGATCCAGTAAGTCCGTCTTGCATATCATTAAGTCAAGGAATCGGAAACCTACACTTGATAGTAATCCGGTTAATGGCACGATTATCTACACACATACGCATAGTGTCATCTTTCTTTGGTATGAGAAGTGTAGGAACTGAACATGAACTTTTTCTTTCACGTAAGAAGCCCTTTCGAAGGAGCTCTTCTACTAGCTCCTGTAGGATTTGATTCTACTTCAAATTCATTCGATAATATGGTAAATTAGGAAGACTAGCACTTGGAAGGAAATCAATCTCATGTTAAATATCCCTCAAAGGAGGTAAGACGTCAGGTATAACATCTCTTAATATCTTTAATAAGGGATGAAGAATGTCGGGAACACGAACCACAACTTGCTGGTTGCTCTTGTCCACAATCATATACATCCCTTCACGCTTTCGGATGTTCATCATAACTCCTATATTCTGTTTCGTCACAATCGGAGGGAAATTAGTCTTTGGTCTCAAGGTAATTTTAGTCCTTTTCCATATAAAAGAATATGCATTCTCCCTAGCTCGGTGTGTAACATCAACATCATATTGCCATGGTCGACCCAGTAAAATATGACACGCATCCATCTCCACAATATCATAGACAATAGTTGCAACATCCCACTACCATAGAGTATACAACCGAACATTCAAGTACATAACCTATGATAATGGTATGTTAGAGCAAAAACAAATCCAACTTACACTTGGCATCAACTAACATCAATTAAAAGTTAGCAAATTTTAAAACCATCCATTGCATTCTTTCACAAAGCTTACACTGTTTCCATCAGACAAATATTTACAAATCCTTATACAGGTTCTAGCAAAAACTACAAAATAAGAGCTATAACTCTCTGATGCCAGCCGACAGACCTCTAAGCCATAACTAGTCCAAAATGTTTCTTTAATCCAGGATAAGATACTAAGTCTCCTGCCTCGTACCTGAGAAGCCACGTTGCAATTTTTATGAGTTTTACGAACTCAATGAGCGAACCATCATTGATGATTTCACCCAGATCATATACATAAATCACTTATTTCAAAAATATTCATTCAGAATATGTATATTCCAAATATTCACACTAACATGGCATATCATATAATCATTGCGAATCAAAACAGATATGTACAATTTCATATGCATATGAGACTCCAGATTCGTTATTATTATTGTGACTGAGTGCCTATCACATACTTATATAGATACTGGCCCATTGGGCTCAGTCAGAAACATATATCACAGAGCAAAGCCCTATGTGCAGAATCAGAAACCACGGAGCAAAGCTCTACGTGCAAGCACTTTCATACTAGCTACACCGGTCACAACGCCTTTATTTGAGTATGCATTTTATGAAATGCATCAAATTCAGAATTTGCCACGTAAAACAGTCACATATGATGCGCAATCAAAATCTCATAGTCATCTAACCTAAGTTCGGCATTCAACTTTCATTGAGGATACAAATATCATTCAGAATTGTCAAACAAATCAGAACACTTCCAATACAGTGCCAAATATTTGCTCCTCGAACTTCAAGTATGGAATTCATAAACAATCACAACAGTTCAATAGTTGGAAGCTTAACAAATCAAATTAAATCAATCCTTTGAAAATCATCTAGGTTGACTCATAGTACGCTCCAATATGCTATTGCCTGGATGGTCCGGCAATGTCTGACTGGCGTCCAATGAGTTCCTCTATATCATACAAAACACATTTTACAAATATCATACTTTTTCACAAATGTATAAGTATTCCTTTATGCACATGTACTTATATAAAATATGCACAATGCATGTTCAATGACAATTCCGGGTATCTTATTGTGATTCTCATCATCAAATCGATCAGATATCAAAGCGCTCATTAATATCATTTGTACTTATAATTTGGACTAAAATAAAACAATGTGAAATCAATTTCATAACCTAATTGACCACTTCAGATTTTCTAATAACATGCTTTCTGGTTAGCTTTTCATAATTAATCTGATAAGGTAAATCACAAAATTAGGAACACTTCCTTATAGAAAGTTGTACTCCAATGTCTTAAGTTTCCAATGATACCAAGTTCATCCAATTTGGATTAGTATACTAAAAGTTATACTTAATTTACTTGTACTGTTCTAAAGCTTTAGTAGAATTCTTATCTTAACTCACAATCAGATTCTGAAATTCTTAAAGGCCTAATTAGAATTTTAATCCCTTCATACAAATTGTATCCTTATGTCTCTAGTGTAATCATAATTAATAATCATCTCATTATGATGTCCACAGATCAAGATATAGTCCAATTACCGAAGTATGTTAAGTAAAAATCATCCTAATTATCATACTTCAACACAATCACATTTTCATCTTAAATTCATCAATCAATTCATTTCATAAAGCTATGATTTTTGGTGGAGATGTAGATCAATGTCTTATGAAGCTATTGGTTCAAGAATCAAGTCATTTGGATATTGGATGAATAAGTTATAACAAAAAGATTGAAGGATGTTTAGAAACAATATCTTCAAAGAAATTAATTGAAAGTCGCGATCGTGTCATCGATCCTATGAAGTCGCTGTCATACAAAAGCATGATAGTGACTTTGCTGTTTTAAAGAAATCACCTTTAGGCAAAAGCACAATCGTGCTTTTCTTTCTTCTTCTCCACCGAATTCCTTTTCTTCTTCTCCTTCCATTTTCCTTTTATTTCCAGCATAACTCAGTCCTAATTCATCTATTGTACGTTTCTAACTCCAAATACAATCTCTATACAATTCAGATTCAAGTTTACACTTCAAAAATCATAAATCTGAGACTCCAACTATTCTTCCTCTCTCTATTGTAAATTTTCTAAAAGTTAATTCTCACATCAATTAAATCAAATAACTTTCACACAATTCTTCTAACTCATTTTTAGCTCATCAATACATAAAAAATTCCAAAAATCTAAGATTCCCACTTAACTATCAAAATCCGATTCTCATGCATGTAAATTTCAATTTTCTGCATTTAGTTTCTCCCTCTGCTTTCATCTGATACATTACTTTTCAGTTTTCTACTCTTTCAATTCATCAAAAGCTTATCATTTTGCAACTCTATACCACAACTTCACCAAATTTACATTCTTTATCATCAAACTCATTTTCAAGCGATGTTCAACAATTCATGCATGTACAAACAACAACCCATTTTTGGTTTTCTCTAAACTAGAACATAATATAATCAACAATTTTCCAGTTCTCTTCCATAACTCATTTCAAACAGAAACAAATCCTATTTCATTTTTCTATATCACAAATCTTTCATCAAATTCCTTCATCATTGGCCCACATTTCTCAAACCACTCATGAATAAATTCATATACAAAATCAACAATTGTAAAACATCATCAAATTCATTTACTTGATTCAGCAATTAGTTCCAGTAATGAAGGTGAATCACATGTACAGAATAAAGGATAAACTAGCTAGTGTTTTCGGTGGAGAAACAAACAATAGAGGAATGAGAGAGCTGCATAATTGGTTTTCTAAACAGTGAGCTATGCGGCTTTTTGCATGTCTCACATCTGTCACTTAAACAAGTCTGCCACTTATCACCACACACACAAGCCATTTGTCTTATGTATATGTTGCCATGTGTCACACTATAATAGGTCCAAAAATCAATATTATTCTAAAATTCACTAAAAATTTCCAAAATACCCTAAATATACCAAAAATTGCCAAATCACATTTTAATCACATTTAATAACTGTTATACCTAGAAAATGTCAATGAATGCATGAATAACCATATGAATGTGCAAAAATGTGCATGTCACATTTAACTTACGCAAAACGTGCATTTTCCCTAATTTCTCAATAATATCTCATAAATTACTAATCTAGCCTTAACATGGGTAACGGGATGTTACAATTCTTGCCTCCTAACAAAACATTTCATCCTCGAAATTCTTACCTGATTGATCAAATAGGTAGGGGTATTGATTCCTCATATGCTCCTCCATCTCCCATGTGGCTTTCTCACTCGAATGATTCTTCCAAAGGACTTTCACCATTAGGATCACTCAGTTCCTTAATTGTTTACTTTGATAGCCAATTATCTTCACTGCTTCTTTAACATAGCTTAGATTATTAGAGACTTCAATCTCTTTAGTCGGTATCACATGAGTTGGATCCGACTGATATCGCCTAAGCATACTCACATGAAACACATTATGTGTCTGAGCCATTTCTGAAGGTAAGGCTAACTTATAAGCTAATTGTCTAATTCATTCAATTATCTCATATGGACCAATATATCTCGGACTTAACTTACCTTTCTTACCAAATCTCAGTACACCTCGCCATGGTGATACTCTCAGAAATACTCTATCTCCCACCTGATACTCCATATCTCGCTTGTGTTGATCCACATAGCTTTTCTGTCTATCTTGTGCTACTTTAATTTTGCTGCAGATCAATTTTACCTTTTCAACAGTATCCTGAATCAACTCTGGGCCTTCGACAATTATTAGACCCTCTTCATCCAAATATAAAGGTGAATGACACTTCCTGCCATACAACGCCTCGTATGGAGTCATGCCGATACTACTGTGATACTGATTATTATAAGCAAATTCAATCAAAGCCATATACTGATCCCATGTTCCTTGAAACTCCAGAATACAATCTCTGAGTATATCCACAACAGTCTTAATCGTTCTCTCACTCTAACCATCTGTTTGAGGATGAAATGTAGTACTGAAATTCAGCTTTATACCCAAAGCTACTTGTAAACTACCCCATGATCTCGAGGTAAATCTAAGATCCTTGTCTGACACAATGGACACTGGAACCCCATGTAATCGCATAATTTCATTCACATATCGCCGAGTCAACTACTCTAATGAATAATTTTCTCTCACTAGTAAGAAATGAGCCGATTTGGTCAGTCTATCAACAATGACCTAAATGAAATCATGTTGCCTCGGAATCCTAGACAAACTTATAATAAAATCCATAGTGATTCGCTCCCATTTTCACTCCGAAATAGGTAACGAATATAATTTTCCAACAGGAGCCTGATACTTAGCCTTAACCTGCTGGCAAGTTATGCAGTTAGAAACGAACTCTGCTACTTGCTTTTTCATTCCCAGCCACCAGTAATGTTGTTTTAGCGTGTTATACATCTTAGTAGTACCAGAATGCATAGCGTAAGCTGCTACATAGGCTTCCTCCAAAATCTCTTTTCTCAAATTATCAACATCGGACACACATAATCTTTGCTTTAACCACAATGTATCATCCCTAACTTCAAATTCAGAATCCAGCTTCAATTTCAACTTCTCAATTATCTTCATTAAGTTTGGATCTCTGTTCTGAGCCTTTTTGATTTGTTCAAGCAACACAAATCTCAACTTCAATGTCACTATCAATGTATCATTTTGCTCCAAATTTAATTCAACATTCAATGCTCTCAACTGAACTAGGCTCGGTAACCTCGATAACTGTACTTGAGCCACAATGCCATTAGACTTCCGACTTAATGCATCAGCTACCACATTAGCTTTACCAGGATGATACTCAATGGTACAATCATAATCTTTTAACAATTCAATCCATCTACTCTATCTCATATTCAACTCTTTCTGGCTCAATAGATATTTCAAACTTTTGTGATCAGTGAACACTAGAAAAGTTTCTCCATACAAATAGTATATCTAAATTTTTAAGACAAATACTACTGCAGCGAGTTCTAAAATGTATTGGATAATTAAATTCATGAGACCTCAATTGTCTCGATGCATATGCTATTACTTTACCATACTGCATTAGTACACATCCCAAACCCTAATGTGACGCATTATTGTACACAACATAAACTCCAGAACCCGATGGGATAGCTAACACAGGTGCTGTAGTTAACCGATGGTTTAGCTGCTCAAAACTCCTCTGACAATTATCATTCCATCTAAAAGCCACATTCTTTCTTAAAAGTTTTGTCAAAGGGGTTGAGATCAGTGAAAACCCCTCAATAAACCTTCTGTAATAACCAGCTAATCTAAGGAAACTATGGATCTCAGACACATTCCTCGAAGCCTCCTACTTCATCACTGCATCTACTTTCTTGGGGTCAACCTGAATGCCCTATCCAGACACTATGTGACCCAAGAATACCACCTGATCTAGCCAGAATTTGCACTTACTGAACTTGGCATAAAGCTATTTTTCCCTCATTATTTGGAGAACCAATCTTAGATGTGCAACATGATCTTCTCTACACTTCGAGTGCACCAAAATGTCATCAATAAAGACAATCACAAAGCAATATAAATAAGGTTGAAATACCTTATTCATTAATGCCATAAAAGCTGTCGGAGCATTAGTTAAACTAAACGGCATTACCAAAAACTCGAAGTGCCCATATCTGGTTCTAATGCACTCTTGGGAATATCAACCTTAGTTATTTTCAACTGGAAATATCCCAATCTCAAGCCTAACTTTGTGAACACCTGAGCCCCCTATAACTGATCAAATAAATCATCAATCCTCGGCAATGGGTATTTTTTCTTAACTGTGATTCGATTCAATTACCGGTAATCAATACACATTCTCAGTGTTCCATCCTTCTTCTTTACAAACAATACCGGAGCTCCTCAAGGTGACACACTAGGCCTGATGAAACCTTTGTCTAATAACTCTTGTAACTGGATTTTTAATTCCTTTAGTTCTATAGGTGCCATCCTATATGGAGGTATTGATATAGGAGCGTTGCCTGGAACAAGGTCTATGGTAAATTCCGTCTCCCTTTCTGGGTGTAAACCCAGTAGCTCTGTGGGAAACACATTCGGGAAATATCTAATAATTGAAATATCCTAAATGGTTTGTTCATTCCGAGTGTCAACTACGTGGGCCAGATAAGCCTCACTTCCACCTTGAATCAGTTTCAACACACTCATAAATGAAATTAGTCAAGCTGGGACAACTTGACTAACTCCTCGAAACACCACTCTCGGCTGATTGGGAGATTCAAGAACCACTTCCTTAGTGAAACAGTTCATTACAGCCCGATGAGCTATAAGTCAATCCATGCTAAGAATTTCCTTTAATTGCAATACAATCAGATCAGCTTCTAACTCTACCTGATCAATCTGAACTATACACCTTTTACATACCTCACCAACCACTGTTGTACTACCCATTGTAGTAGTCACCTCTAATGCACATTTTAGCATCTCTCGCTCACAATGCAATCTAGATGACAGATGTGGTATCATAAATGAATGTGTAGATCCTGGTATACCAATGCTTATGCTTCAAAATGAAAAACATTTAACACACTTGCTACCATATCTGGGGAGTTCTGCACCTCCTGTCTGGTGATGACATAGACCCTGGCCTGAGATTGCGGCTGGTTACTCTGCACCTCAGTCCTGACACTGGGCCCTGCTGACTGAGTTTTGCCTCTACCTCTGCCTCTGCCTCTCTGTGTAACTCTACCAGCTCTACTATACTGAACCGATGTCTCAGTCACTATTCCTCCTCTGACTCCAGACTGTCATCCTAACATCTTAGGACAATCTTTGATCAGATGTTCTACCGAGCCACAATGGAAACAAGCTTCAGTTTCCCTCCAACATTCACCACCATGCTTTTTACCACAATGGTTACACTCAAGCGGCTGTTGAGACTGGTTAAAGACATTTGTCCTCTACCACTCCTAGACTTAACAAATCTACCTCTTGATCGGGACCAAGATTGTCTCGATCTAGACTAGAATCGAAACGATTTGTACTGGCACTTTCTGAAGCTTTTGCCAGAATCAGCTTGAGATTCATCCTGCCTCTTTCCTATAATCTCTTGTCTGTGCTCTCCTGACCATCTTTCAACAACTGTTCAATTCTGATTGAGGCCGCCAGAAGTTCTATAAAACTACCCAAATTCGAAATGGCTAGCCTCGTTCTAATGTCCATATTCAAACGTCTACATTTGTCTTCTTCAGTTGGGATCAATGCAGTTGCATATCCTATTAACTCATTGAATTTTATCTCATACTCTGCCGCTGTGAGTGTGCCTTGCTTCAGATCTACAAATTCTTTCATTTTCTGATCCATGTAAATCTTCGGCATGTAGTTATCAAAAAATCCTCCCAGGTCAAACTACAAGGTCTGGTGGTACTGCCCGGAACAGTCTTCCACTACTGGTACGTGGGACCTTGTAGAAGTGAGACCACATAATCAAATCTTTCATCTGCTTCACAATCCATCTGATCAAACACTCTTTCGGTTCTCTCTAACTGCCCTTCTGCCTCAGTTGGGTCTGTACTTTCGTAGAAGTCTACAATTCCGTACTTTCTCAGCTTATCATATCTTCTTTCTCACCTTTCTAGAATTCTCGGAGGCATTTGAGCAAACTCAGGTACAGGAGACTCTAAATTGACTCTTACAAACTTCATGTTAACTGACTCTCCAATTTGATTTACTATCAAAGGTGACTTATAACAAATAAAAGTGTGATCACTATCTAAATATCTCACTATTTATCATATCTCAACTCATATTTGTCCTTAAAGATGCCAAACCTTGCTCTGATACCAAAAATGCAACATCCCACTACCATAGAGCATGTACCCGAACATCTAAGGACATTCAAGTACATAACCTATGATAATGGTATGTTCGAGCAAAAACAAATCCAACTTACACATGGCATCAACTAACATCATTTAAAAGTCAACAAATTTTAAAACCATTCATTGCATTCATTCACAAAGATTACACTGTTTCCATTAGACAGATATTTACAAAACCTCATATAGGTTCTAGCAGAAACTACAAAATAAAAGCTACAACTCTTTGACATCAGCTGACAGACCTTTAAGCCATAACTAGTCCAAATTGTTCCTTTAATCCAGGATAAGATACCAAGTCTCCTGTCTTGTACCTAAAAAGCCACGTTGCAATTTTTAAGAGTTTTGCGAACTCAATGAGTGAACCATCATTGATGATTTCACCCAGATCACATACACAAATCACATATTTCACAAATATTCATTCAGAACATGTATATTCCAAATATTCACACTAACATGGCATATCATATAATCATTGCGAATCAAAACGAATATGTACAATTTTAGATGCATATGAGACTCCAGGTTTGTTATTATTGTTATGACCGAGAGCCTATCACATACTTTTACAGATACTGGCCCATTGGGCTCAGTCAGAAACATATATCATGGAGTAAAGCTCTACGTGCAGAATCAGAAACCATATAGTAAAGCTCTACGTGCAAGTGCTTTCATACTGGCTACTCTGATCACAACGCCTTTATCTAAGCATGCATTTTATGAAATGCATCAAATTCAGAATATGCCATGTAAAACAGTCACATATGATGCACAATTAGAATCTTATAGTCATCGGACCTAAGTTCGGCATTCAACTTTTGTTAAGAATCCAAATATCATTCAGAATTGTCAAATAAATCAGAACACTTCCAATACAGTCCCAAATATTTACTCCTCGGACTTCATGTTTGGAATTCATAAACAATCACAATAGTTCAATAATTGGAAGCTTGACAAATCAAATTAAATCAATCCTCAGAAAATCATCTATTTTGACTTATAGTACGCTTCAATATGCTATTGCCTGGATGGTCTCGCAATGTCTAACTAGCATCTAATGAGTTCCTCTATATCATACAAAGCACATTTACAAATATCACACTTTTGCACAAAAGTATAAGTATTCCTTTATGCACATGTACTTATATAAAATATGCACAATTTACTTATACTGTTTTAAAGCTTCAGTAGAATTCTTATCTCAACTTCCAATCATATTATGAAATTCTTAGAGATCGAATTAGAATTTTAATCCATTCGTACAACTTGTATCCTTATGTCTCTAGTGTAATCACAATTAATAATCATCTCATTATGAGATTCACAGATCAAGATATAGTCCAATTACCGAAGTATGTTCAGTAAAAATCATCCCAGTTATCATACTTCAGCATAGTCACATTTCCATCTTAAATTCATCAATCAATCCATTTCAGAAAGCTATGATTTTTGGTGGAGATATAGATCAATTTCTTATGAAGCTATTGGTTTAAGAACCAAGTCATTTGGAAATCGAATGAAGAAGTTATAACATAAAGATTGAAGGATGTTCAAAAACAATATCTTCAGAGAAATTAATTGAAATGCACGATCGCGATTTTCATCAATCCTGCGAAGTCACCGTCGTGCAAAAGCACGATAGCGACTTTGTTGTTTTAGAGAATTACCGTCGTGCAAAAGCACGATCGTGCTTTTCTCTCTTCTTCTCCACTAAATTCCTTTTCTTCTTCTCCTTTCATTTTCCTTTTATTTCCAGCATAACTCAATCCTAGTTCATCTATTCCACATTTCTAACTCCAAATACATTCTCTACACATTTCAGATTCAAATTTACACTTCAAAAATCACAAATTTGAAACTCCAACTATTCTTCCTCTTTGTACTGTAAATTTTTTAAAATTTAATTCTCACATCAATTAACTCAAATAACTTTCACACAATTCTTCTAACTCATTTTTAGCTCATCTGTACACACAAAATTCCAAAAATCCAAGATTCCTATTTAACCATCAAAATCTGATTCTCAAATATGCAAATTTCAATTTTTTTTCATTTAGTTTCTCTTTCTACTTTCATTTTATACATTACTTTTCACTTTTCTACTCTTTCATTTCATCAAAAGCTTATCATTTTGCAACTTTATACCACGACTTCACAAAATTTACATTCTTTATCATCAAACTCATTTTCAACCGATGTTCAACAGATTCATGCATGTACAGACAACAACCCATTTTCAGTTTTCTCTAAACCAGAACAAAGTATAATCAACAATTTTCCAGTACTCTTCCATAACTCATTTTAAAAAAATAGATCCTATTTCATTTTTCTATATCACAAATCTTTCATCAAATTCCTTTATCACCGAAACCACATTTCTCAAACCACTCATGAATAAATTCATATAAAAAATCAACATCTGTAGAACATCATCAAAGTCGGTTAATTTAGCAATTAGTTTCAGTAATGAGGGTGAATCACATGTATAGAATAAAGGATAAACTAGCTAGTGTTTTCAGTGGAGAAACAAACAACAGAGGAATGAGAGAGCTGTAGAATTGGTTTTGCTAAAGAGTGAACTACGTGGCTTTTTGCATGTCTCACATCTGTCGCTTAAACAAGGCTACCACTTATCACCGCGCACACAAGCCACTTGTCTTATGCATATGTTGCCAGGTGTCATACTATAATAGGTCCAAAAATCAATATTTTTCTAAAATTTCACCAAAAATTTCGAAATATTCTAAATATACCAAAAATTGCCAAATCAAATTTTAATCACATTTAATAACTCAATTATACCCGAAAATGTCAATGAATGCATGTACAATCATATGAATGTGCATGTCACATTTAACTTATGCAAGACGTGCATTTTTCCTAATTTCTCAATACTTTCTCATAAATCACTAATCTAGCCTTAACATGGGTAACAGGATGTTACAATAGTATCTTGATATGATTTTTTAATTGAAATAGGTAAACGACCTAATTGGTTTACCTTAAGTTCGGCTCCTTTGCGTATCCACCCGATTGTGTAAGGTGTGGGATGCGGCTCCGTTGCTAGGTGGAAGTGATCCACCAAGGCCTTTGACACTATGTCCTCTCAACTTCCACTGTCAATAATGATATCTCTTATTTTGCCTTTGACAGCACAGTGAGCGCGGAAAAGCTAATTCCGCTGGGTGTCTTCCATCCACGGAGCAAGCAATAGACGACGCACAACGCAATTGACATGCTCGCCCACCTCATCCTCCACTCCCACTTCTTCTTCCTTGTCCCAATTGTCCGCCATCACATCTTCATCATGTTCAACTATATTGGCCATTCTATGACAAGAAAAATCATTTGATCGATGGCCCAACTCGTTACACTTGTTGGACCCTGAACTTTTCTTGGAAGATTAGAACTATTAAATAAGAAATTTTGGTGATTAGTCACGAGTAAAGAACAAATGAAAGTTTTTGAACCAAGAAATGATAGACAAGAGTGAAGTAAGGATTGAGGGATGTGAATAGACTCATGATTTGCTATGGTGTTTTTGGTGGATAAGAGATTTCAAAGTAGGAAGAAGTAAGGTGAAAGTTAGTAGTAAAATGAAAGCAAAAATGAAGTTGATGAAGGATATGTACATAAGTGTATGTTATGTTATTTGTGTTCATGACTAATCATGGATTATAATCTTCTTTATGGAGGAAATTGATTTGAAATGAAGTTAAGAATGAAGAGTAAATGATGTAGAAAAAGGTGATCTTGGTATGAGTTGTGTTAGGGAAAGGTTTTGAAACAAAATTGGTAGTTGATCTGGAAAATGTTCACTGAGTGTGCTTTGGTCTGTTAGCCATAGCTTTTTTTTCTAGTTATTGAAACAAGATGATTCTTCATTTGGATTAAACTAGAAACATATGGCTACATTTCTTATGTAGAAATCGAATTTCAATTCTGTCTCTAAGAGTCTTAAAGGTTGTCATGAAATTGAGAACTGGGTGCAATATATTGGTGGAGGAATGTAAAATTCGTGTTCTGAATTCATGGAAAATTCTGGGTTAATCTAGGTTGATTTAGACAAATGTGTCTTCTAGAAAGTTGTAAGACTTTATTTTATCTTTCCAACGGTATATAGTATGAAATTTTTGGACATTTGAGTCAAAAGTTATGATCTTTATAAGTGAAGGTGTTTTGGAGAGTGAAAGTAAGATGAAGCAAAGTGAGACGAAACAAAAGTAAGACGAAGCAAAGTAAGACAAAGCAAAAGTAAGACGATGCAAATGAAAGAAGGAAGAAAACTTCGTCTTAGTTACTGTTCATCTAAGACGATACTACTGTTCATTTAATTCGTCTTAGTTACTATTTATCTAAAACACTTTGTCTTAGTTACTGTTCATAACTATCATCTTTGTTACTGTTCATCTAAGACGATACTACTGGTCATCCACTTCATCTTAGTTACTGTTCATCTAAGGCGATATTACTGTTCATCCACTTCGTCTTAGTTACTATTCATCTAAGACGATATTACTGTTCATTCACTTCGTCTTAGTTACTGTTCAGCTAAGATGATGTTACTGTTCATCTACTTCGTCTTAGTTATTGTTCATCTAAGACGATATTACTGTTCATTCACTTCGTCTTAGTTACTATTCATCGTCTTAGTTATTGTTCATCTTCTATCTTCTGTTCCATTTTTTATCCTTCCGAAGATAGAATTTGTCTTCAAGGTCTTCATGAAAGTTGTAGCTCTTGAAGTTCTGTTTCGAACCATCTAAAGAACAGCTCAATCAAAAATTTCTATAGGAAGTTATGGTTGTTTCCCCGAAACAGGTTTAGTATGATTGAGGACAAAAACATGTTTGATTCTTTTGGCCATAACTTCTTCTCTAGACCCCTAAATGATCTGATTCTTGAACCATTGGATTCGTAAGACATTGCTCTACACATTGAGAAAAAATCATATCCCTATAAAATGAATTGAGAAAGATTGAGTGAAAAACGTAGGATAGGTACAGTGAGTGTGCTTTTAAGTAATATGAATTGGTGTTATTCTACTGAACATACTTCAGTATTTTGATGATATCTTGCTCTATAGAGCTCCAAATAAGATGATTTTTGACTTGAGGTAAACTAGAGCCATAGAGTTGCAAATTATATGAAGAAAGTGAATTTTAAGTCAGTCTCTAAGACTTTCAAATTCCAGTTTGAAGCATATCTTTTGAATCACTGAGCCAAATTGAATGATTTTGGAGGCATTAGAAACTTAAGACAACGGGGAACATCTTTTAGAAAAAAGTGTTATGTTAGAATGTTCAAGGGTACTATTGGCAAGACACTTAAATTTAAAAGAACATAAGCCTATAAGGAAGAATAAAATGGACTTTTTGGACTCATTAAGGGCATAATTGGAAGAAGAAGTATTGTCTTGCTTATAAATAAAGGAGAAAACGTGAATGCGAAGATTCTAGAGAAATAAAATGTGTGGATGAGAAGAGAGTATCATGAAGAGAAGAAGAGAAACAAGCTAGGATTTCAATTATGTTAGCCCTCAATAGGGATTTTGAGGCTGTTCAAGAAGAGAAAAAGGTAGAGGAAGAGAAGAGCTCTCTTTTGAGCTAAAGATCCCTTCATTTGGTAAAGAATCAAGGTAAGATCATTTTAAATCTCTTGGATTATTGGAAGGATTTTAGTTCATGAAGTTTAGAAAATGTTTGGGTTTAAGTATTTTAGGACCAATCTTAGTGATTATGCTTTGAAGGATTTTTCAATTGAAAACCCTATTGAGTGGGATTTTTTTATTGTATAAAGGGATCAAGAGAGACAAGAGGAATAACATGAAAGAACCTTTGATACCTTAAGTTGTTTGCAAAGAAAAGAGGCATTATAAGAATTTGAAATCTATGTGTCATGTGGGTTTGTGGTAGTCCCTCAAGAACTGTCACGTGCACATTGACCAAAGTATAGGCTTCTCCCGCCTGCCCGCAAGTGGCATGGAGCTCCTTCATGGACTCCCTTAAGTTCACGATTACGCAAAACCATTATGTAGGATTGCGATAGTACGTTCTGTTCACGGCTACACAGGACCCTTATGGGAAATGTATAGTACGTTCTATTTTTGGACCTACCCAAACCATTTCTGATGTGCTTATGTGCTTATAATATGTTTGAACAAGTTAGATGCATTCATGTTTTGTAAGTTGTGAATTTTGACAACACGATAAAAATTTTGAAAAGCAAGTACTTTACGATTCAATAAGATATTTTTCTATGACAAGTAAACTTTTTTCAAGGTTTCTGCTTATCTTTTTATTATAAACTATTTCCCACGAGCTTTCAAGCTCACCCCCTTCCTGTCCCCACGTTCAGGTGATGAGCAAGAGATGGAGTGAAAGAGAGTCAAGGCAGGCTTTAGCCATAATTTAGGAATTTTTTTGTAGTTCTTGTAACTTTTGGAATTTGAGATTTCGAATTATGTTGTATTTAAAGTTTTTTCAAACTCTGTTATTTGAGAAATGAAATGAGAGATTACAGTAGTTTCGATTGTGTACGTTCCTTTTGTATCTTCTTGCTGGATAAAGAGATTACAAGGAGCCACGATCAAGTATTATGGTACTCTGAAGAGTTGGGTTTCGGAATCAGGACCCAACAACACTTATAGAACCTAATCGGTTGGGGTTTGGCATATGGGTTATGGGTATTCTGATTAGGGGTGCGATGGCTTGCTGAAACTGCTTCCTTAGGCGTCCCCGTAGTACCCCTTGAAACTCAGTTCGAATTAGGGTTTTGTCGACTAGAAGAACTTGTAACATTGTGTTGTCTTCCTTTCTCGAATGACCCGCGATCCAAATAAGTGCTACCACGAACACTAGGGCTATGCCTCTCCAATTGCATCTCAACTTTCCGCGCCATATCTTGGGCGTCTTCAACAGAAAATGGTTAATGCAAAGAAACCTGATCCTGGATATTAAGTCGCAAACCATTAATGTACCTAGTAGTTTGTTGTGCCTCGGACTCATCTAGGTTGTTGCAAACGGAGAGTCGAAGGACTCATCTAGGTTGTTGTGCCTTGGACCGATCTATTCGATATAAATCCCAAACACCAAACGAAAATAAATTGCGCACAGTGGCAAATGGGGTCGATCCACAGAGAATGGAATAATTGATTTTATTTAAATGCCAAAGAACGAATGAAATAATAAAAGGGGAGTTTTTGGATTTTTCTATTAGAACTACTAATTGATCTAAACACTAATAAATCATTAATGTTGGATCCCGTTTCCGGAACCCAACTCTTAACCAAACTTAACTCGAATCCGAATTCGCGTTGGAAACTTTAGACTAATCTGAAAATCCCGATATAAATTTTTTTCATCTTATTCATCTGAAATCTATTTGCATACTAATATATTGTCAGAAAACTAATGCCTCGAAAATCGATAGAATCGGAGGTCAATTGCAAAAGTTATAAGAGAAAAATGCAAAAATGACCATATGAATAGTGAATTACCAAATGAATAGTAAAATGCTAATTTCACTAATTTCTTCATTTAATAATCATAACTTAAGCTATAGTAAAATCCTCAATTTATTCTAACTAAATTT
>JAOQMR010000007.1:2257986-2268910 GCA_027563865.1 Erythroxylum pelleterianum | reverse complement strand
TTTGTTAACGATCCCTTTAGAAAAGGACTCGTGGGATTGGATAAACTCGACGGCATCATGCTGTAATTGTCAATTTCGTAAGACTTCTGTACCGTTAACAAGTCTTACCAAATTGGATCCTCCCAAATGTTAGAATGCTATGGTCGTCCAATGACCACTCCTCATGAATCATGAGACACGAGAGGTCTTGTCACTATCCAAAAGTAGGTAATTACTTATAAAAATTTAGAATCATTCAATTTTTTACTTTAATATTTAATTTTTTGATTTAATTTATTGTTAAAAATTGATCAAATTGATCAATCAATTTATTAATTAATCAATTTATTAATTAAGTTATTATAAACTAAAATAATTCAATTAACAGATAAAGACAAATTTTTATCATATTTTTAATTTCTTAATTTTATTTAATCTTTAGTCGGTTTATGACGGTATAATATCAATTGATATTCTTAAACTCTAAAATTTTTATTTTACCAATTAATTTTTAGTCCAATTTTTTTAAAATTGACTGATTTCTTAGCTACTAACTTGTGTAACAAGCAGTTTGTGTAGTTTGGCTTGAACATAGGGAATGTTCGAGCTTCCTCCGGTAATACTAGCTGTAGATAGTCTCGCTATCGCCGGCGCCAGGAGTATAAGCCAGCAGAGGGAGCAGCCGATTCTTTGGCACATCAAAGACTAAAAATTCGGCGGAGCATACTGAAATCTTGTCACTCACAGCACTGTAACCTATCTCTGCCAGCTTTATTATTACACCTTCGGTTATTAAGATTTTGCCAATAATAATAGTATCTTTATTTATTTATTTATTTTACTGTTATTCGTTTATCATGTCACATATGCACGTGGGTCTACTGAAAACAGTTTCTCTACAATATAGGAGTAAAGTTGCGTACTATCTGACCCCCCAAACTCTACTTTAGTGCGAGACTTCGGGGTATGATGATGATAATGATAATGACTGATTTCTTACCAATGCATATTAATTTGATCCTAAGTTATAAGAACTTCATAATATAATTAAATTATGTATTTGCAGCCTTATCTAATTATAATATTTTTATCATATTTTATTAAATTTTATTAAATAATATTTTTATTATATTTTATTAAATTTCATTAAAATAGAGCTCGAGTATGATTTGATGTGAACATGGCATATAAGACAATAGATGAATGATTGATTGAAAATGATGATGTTCACACCGTCGTTTGCGACGCGTCCCCTTATTTAATTTTATTTTGTTAATATAATAATATTTATATCAATTAAATAATAAATGCATAAGCAACCGACGGAAAAAGACAACCATGCTAAAGAAACGTTAGAAAGAGACGTGTACATGGCTTCAAGGCTTTTCTCGGAAAAGATTGGGAGATTTTCTCTTTCTTTTGCCTTTCCCATGCATTAAGACATGGTCGTCTTAGCTATGTAGCTGTACTTAATTACAACACAATCCAACAACTTGGTTTGGGACCCTTGGCTTCCTTCTTACTGATTTGGTACTCTATCTCTTCGTTTTCTCAGTTTCTTCCGTTTTTCCAGGAAAGTTACAATTGCGCGGTCTGAGTCAACCCCAGTTGTGGTAGAGACACAGAGTGAGTACACTCTCACTCGCTCTTTTAATGGTTTTTTTTTTATATTCAATCCAATGAGTTCAATTTTATTGTTTGTTCAAAGTTCGTTAATTTAAGAGGATTTGAGTAGAATCAATTCTTCTGTTTTTTGACTGCACAATTTGGTTCCTTTTTTTGGGTACTGGTCTCCTGTTGAGTATCTGTGTTCTTGTAAATGGAATATGAACCGTTGTATCATGTTCATACCTATTGGTTAATTTTTTCACAAGTAAAGAACCTAGAGTTGGGAGCTATTTGAACTCATCTTCTTTTGTTTGGTGCTTAATAAGACTTGTAAGGAAGGAAAAGGAGTTGGATTCTTTAGCTGACAGCAATTTTCTGAGAACTCAGTTCTTGAATTGTGAATTTGGGGTTTTGCCTGGCCTCTGGACGCTTCCGTTTGGTTCATTAAGGGATTATTTTCTTCTATGTTTCTATTTCTTGGTCTCTCTTTTTCTTCTTGCTATTCCTTTTCTCCTCTCTGTCTCTGACCTTCAAAACCGAGGGGGGATTTTGGATATCACCTGTTAGTTATATCATTTTTGAGTCCAGAAATGGTGAAATTAAAATTTTAAATATTCCCATATGTGCGTGGAGCTTTTTAGTTTAATGTAAAATATGAAGTCAGATGGGATATCATGTCTTTTCTATTTTTTGATATTTAGATAGTAGTCATCTTAATTTCTTAGAATATAAATGTGCTTAATATTTGGATAACGTCATTCCATTATGCACTATAAATATGTGGTAAGAGCAATTCTTTTGCCAATATTTTTTTTCTTCATATTGTCACGAATGCTTTGTGAACTCTACTTTATTAGCTACACAAAGTTAGGTGTTAACAACAGGTCTTCAGATATATCAGAACTGTCATCTTCAATTCTGGTTTTCTCCAATTTCTAGGCCCGTAGCATTTATTCCTGAATTTTTATTGTTGACCCTGTGACTTGGTTCACTGGTAGTTCTTTACAGCTAAAAGTGCTTGTAATTGAAGAGTTGGATGGAAGAGAGGCAATTGGATTTTAATCAGCCATTTCTCTCAGTTAGGAGGTTCTCGGCAGGTATTTCAACCCCAAAAGCAGAGAATAAAAGGAAAACTGATGGTGCTGTTTCGAAATTGCCTCCATTACCTGTCTACAAATCAGACTTGAAATCAGGTCCAGTTAGCAAGCCTGGAAAAGTTCCCTTTGTATGGGAGCAAACCCCAGGAAGACCCAAAAATGGAGACAAACCACAAAGTCAGGCCCTTGAAAAGCTTCCAGTTGCACCGAAGCTTCCTCCCGGGAGGGCATTCAATGCTAAATCAATGAATTCAGATAAAGGTTATAAGGGTACGCATCCTACTAGGTTACAAGCACAAAATGTGCAATCGGTGGATATAAACATACAAAAAGAAGAAATTTCAGAAGAAAAACTGGAGGAGATAGGAAGTTGCACATCAGATGATAGTGATGAGTCCTATGTAGATGCTCTAGATGCCCTGTCCCAGACTGAATCATTATTCTATAACTGTAGTATAAGTGGTCTAAGTGGTTTAGATGCTCCAGATGTGAAACCATCTGGAACTTTTGCATCGGATCCACAGACTCGAGATTTCATGATGGGTCGATTCTTGCCTGCAGCAAAGGCAGTAGCTTCAGAAATTCCTCAACATTTTAGCAAGAAGCCGCCAGTTGCACAAGAACAACCCAGACAGATTAAAGAGATAGTAGTTAGACAAAGGAGGAAGATGCCTGATCAGAATAGACTGATCAATATACCAAATAATGTTCAATGTAATGAATTCGAAGAAAGTGATGATGAGGATAATGGTTATGATGGACATGATCACTCTTCACCAAGTGTGTGTGGGTTGTTCCCTCGGTTATGCTTACAAAGTTCTTTTTGTCTTTTGAACCCTGTACCGGGGATAAAAAGACAGGCCCAGAGACCCATTTCTTCAGTTCATAAGACAAAATTTCAATCTTCACATGTTTTATCCAACAAAATTGAGAATAAGGTATTGAAGTTTGTCTCCTCTTTCATGCCAATTATATCATATCCTTGCTATTGTGAATTTTACATATCTCAATTTATTTTTTAAATGCACATTTGCTATTGTTTTTGTATAGAATCCTACAAAAGTTGTTTATGAACGAAGAAGACCATCAGATGGACTTCAGCCAACGGGGGTCCATGAACATAAAGATGAGCTGAATAGTGTATCTAAACAGATCCTTTGCACAAGAGATATTATGAAAGTGGAAGGATCACCCCTGTACAAGAGTTGGCAAAATAAGGGTTCATTGCCATTATATAATGATTTTTCTCAATCTGCTGTCACTGAAGAGAAACGAGTTCTTGTATCTCATGAAAAATTCCAGGATTCAAAGGTGAGTAGCTCTAATTCACCTACAAAACATGTTAGAACTTTCCAGGAATTATTGGTCGATGAGATGAATCAGCAGGAAACAGGATGTTTGAGTCCTGTGGTGGAGAAAACTTTGTACATAGATTCTGTCCATACAAATAAACCTCAAAATTCAAGTTCTTCAGGTACAAAAATGTTTTCTGTTTACAAAAAGAATGACGCCAGTCCACTCATTAAAGCAAGTGGAATTGAAGAAATGGCTTGCATGAGTTCTTCTGTCAAAGATGTCAAGTTCTTGGATGGTGCAGGTGAAAAGACAAAAGTACGTGCTGGGAGTTTGGAGTCTGTTGATTCCGGTTTCCTATCCTTATCAGACGGATCCTTGCATGACTTCCAAATGGATGTGATGGATAGTTCCGGGCAACATCAAGACCTTCTACAAGGGTCAATGGCATCTCCAAGTCCAAAAGTGAATAAAAATGGGATGATTAACATCAAAAGTCGGCAGGATACAAATGCAGGCAATTTAGAAAGTTCTCATGGCTTAACCCATGATCCCATTATGTTTACCAGAGCCAGACTGGTTGATGATGGCAAGATTAATGTAAAAGGCCA
Organism: Erythroxylum pelleterianum; assembly: GCA_027563865.1. NCBI lineage: Eukaryota > Viridiplantae > Streptophyta > Magnoliopsida > Malpighiales > Erythroxylaceae > Erythroxylum > Erythroxylum pelleterianum. Next base: position 2,264,322 of record JAOQMR010000007.1, on the reverse strand, counting down.
AGTTTCTACTGGAATAATTGACCAAGAGAACACAATGCCTTGCCATTCATTGCTTCCTCTTCCCCCTCCTTTACCAAACTCTCCGACAGAGTCTTGGCTTATGCGCACTCTACCTGCTGTTTCCTCAAAAAATTTGTTTTGTAGATCTTCTTTTGTTACGCATACTACTCCCAGAGCCCAGGCCTCTAAAAGGGACTCCCTTGAAGTGAAGTGGGAAACTATTACTAAATCTTCTAAGGAGCATGGGGATTCACGGTTTTCTGAGGTAAGGTAAAGAACTATTGATCCTTGTAATTTATCTTCACTTTGGAGACGTTCTCATGATACTGTCAATCTTGTCTTTATCAGGAATTACTGGCCCCTATATCAGAAGCGTAAAATATGGAATATTCCTCCTCTTTTGAGATGCCTGGTTACTAGAAAAGATATGCCTGCTGTTTCTTCAATTTCTTCCATTTGGTTGCAATTTGTTTCTGTACATAGAAATGGAATGCAGTTGTCTCATTCTTAAATAAGTAGCTGTCTACAACTCTATCATCCTGTAAATCTTGTCCATTCACCAAAATCAATTCCCCATCAGCAATTTTCGTGTATAGAAAAATTTGGTGGACAAAATGTAGTAGAAAGGAGAACAAAAGGTTGCAGCTTGTACATCATCTATAAGTTTTCTTTGCTCCATATGAGTAATGGATTCTCACTGGAAAATGAAGGTTATAAGAATGGTCGCGTTGCAGACTACTTATGTGGCCCTATTTTTGACTTGACCTCTCTGTGTTTGAGACAGGGCTCATACCATGGAAGCAGAAGGGCTTGTATTATTTTTTTCGGAAGTACTATTTCCTAAGTTGAACTTCTTTTCATATGTTTATAGTAGATGTGTTCATATAATTGTACTAGTTAGTAGAAGCACTTTGATAATGATGGTATGCTTTTCTGTTGTCTGTCACTCAGAATAATAGATCTCCAAATATTACTATGCAAGGATTCATTACAAAGGTAAAAGATCATACAAAGAGGTACTTGGACGACGTATAATTCAAGGTATTGACCTTAAGGAAGCTTCTAAGATTGGTAGAGGAGATTGCTAATGTGGTATTTTACTATCTAGCATTAAATAAATACTAGTACATGTGTGTGCATCATGAAATGATGCATAGAGTAGTATTTCCTAATTATGGTTCCTCTTTTACTAGCTTGTTTTACGGTATAAAAATCTTAAGTAAGATGTCATATTCAAAAGCATATCTTTCAGTCGTGAATCACACTTATCTAATGTAACTGATCCTCATTGTCTTGCATTATCTTATAGATTCCGGCATCAATTTCATTGTGTTACAAGGCAGCCTAGATCCTAGCACCTATCATTTTAACACTCAATCTCACAATTATGAAAAGTCAAAAATATTCCTTTTTTCTTTTTTGGTTGCCCACGAGCTGTCCTAAGTGTGTTCTAACTATAGAAAGGCACCTTTAAGCCATCCACACCCAGATTAATCTCCGCTCGAGCCGGATAGGGGGTTCGAGCCGAGAAGGTCTTTGTGGGAGGCAAAGTTCTGGCCTCAAGTTTTAAACGGTTGCATACATGAGGGGGGTTTGAACCCGCAACCTCACTTAAGCTAGAAGAGCCCCTTACCAACTTACCTACGTCCTGGGGTTGGTCAAAATTATTCTTCATTCCGTTAACTTGCTTTTAAACATTACAATGATTCTAATTTTCACTGCATTTGATGCAATTTTTAAGTAAGTTAAATACAAATTTTCAATTACCAATAATGATTAAGCGTATGATATCATTGATATATAAAGATTCAATTTCAATATTATCAATATGAAAAAAAATGTTGACTCCTAGAAAGGCTTTGACTCTTGCAAAGGCTTTTAGTATTTTTTATAAAAAACATTTATTAGCGATACTATGATTGTTCCACACTTGATAAATGGAATGTAGAGTAGGAAGCTCTTTTTATAAGATGATGAAACCTATATTGAGTATGAGCATATGTAACACCTTTTGATAAATGTTGAGACCTAATGATAATGAGCTTGATGAGGTTGTTTCATGCTATGTTAGGATGATTTTGTATGAAAATGATGTCTATTCTTGCCTTGAATGATAGGTTTCATAGGATTATGATGTGAATCATACATGAATCTATGTAATGTCTCTTTTTCTTGGGACGTAGGAGATGATGGATGAGCATATGAGTTTTGTACACATTTAGAAGGTACAACATATATAGTTCATCATGTAAATACTTTCCCTCATAAAAAATATCTTGGCTTGAATTTTGCACTTTTATAAGTGAAAATGATTATATGCCTATCATTCGACTTCAATCATGTTATATAATACATGACATCTTCTTTCTTACGTAATTTTTTATTATCAAATAAGTAACATTTTGAATACATAATCACCAATATATTTACAACCAGAGGCTCCAAAATCGTATTGATGAAAACAAAGAGTCACTTAGTCCCTCCAAATGTCATTCTTGACGTTGTTTTGTCAGTCATATAAGCAAAAGATAACAAAAATAACCTTTTGAACTTAATTCTTTAATTTTTTTGAAATTGGGAAACTTAATTTAAAATGTTAAAATTTAGGAAACTAAAATGAAAATGTCGTACGTTTTGATTTATTATCTAAAACTAAAAAAATAATTGAAATCAAATAGACCCTTTTGTAAATTTTAAATCTATAGGAGGTTGCTAAAGAGTGATTTTAATCTTACCTCACTTCCAAAAAACCTCACACTAAATCAAATGAAAAAGCATAATGAAGAAGTGGCAGGGAAATCAAAAGCTCAAAAGAGAATTCTAGATGCTAAAAATGAATAAATCTGACGATGTCATGATTGAATGATGTAATGTTTATATTTTTGTTATTTAAACTCTAATTTACATTTTTTTATAATTCCTAGTTTCAACTTTTTAATAGGGATGTTAATTTTGGCTCGGTTCGGCTTGATCCGGCCTGACCTAATTTTAGCCCGAATTTGACCAAATCATAGGTCAAAAGTAGTCAATCTGACACGTGATTTAGCCGTGGCTTGATCATAACTTCAAAAACGTCATTTTTATTAAAAAATATGAGGTGGGTCGGATTAGCCCTGTTGGGCCCCGATTCCTTTTCTCTGGTGAATAAGTTGTCTAATTTTATTTTGAAGTTTTAGTTTGATAATTTTTAATTTGATTTGTTGATAAAGAATTATATGAATTGAGGGTTTTATTTGTCTAGGCTAATAAAGATTAAAAGGAGAGATTAGATAAATTAGAATTGTTGCTAAATTGTTAGAATTAAAAGCATAAGATGGTGTTAGGATAAATTGGGATGTTTGTATATTTGTTGTTAAGGTTTTAAGGCTTAAGTTAATAAAGTGGGCTTGTAGCCTTTTACATGGCATTTAAATAAAAAGGAAGGAAATTAAATGGGGAATTGTTGTGTTTTAAGAGGAGGCCCACGAAATTTAAGTGGTAAGGAGGGAAGATGGCATTTGGGCTTGTAGTCTTGGGCTATATGTTTGTTAAGATTGAATTTAGGAGAATGTGCTAAGTGATTGTTTGATTTAGATGACGAGAATGATGATTTTACATGGGCAATCTTCGGATAAGTGTCAGAGCCCAGTAATAGGATCTTACTTGGGCATTTATGTTTGATAAGAGTTTAAATGGATAGATTCGAGTTAGAAGGAGTGTGAAATTGATGTAAATGGTTTGTTATGAAAATGAGCTTAGAATTTCAAGAGGTTGGACATCCGGTAATGGGATTCGGGATCCAACAAGCCCGGCCTATACTTGGCCTATCAAGTCACGGGCCAGTTAGCTCGTGATCGGACCGAGCCATGAGCTAGGCCGAGCCAGAAGCAGTCTGAATCCGGCCCGACCTATTGACATTCCTACTTTTCAATATACTGCAATTCGGTAACAATTCTGTTATATATATATAGAGAGAGAGAGAGAGATAGTAATATGTTACGTAACTGCCGATCATGTTCTTTTCCATCCACCACTTCTCTTCCAACTTACTCTCTTATTTGTGTTTGTATTTTTTTTCTCGATTTAACTTTATCTCAAGGTCAAAATACTATTTGATATATTAAAATATATTATATGATCTATGAGGATATGTTGTGGTTAATTTTTGATAAGGGAGAAATGAAGAACAGAGAAGAGAGGAAGAAGGAAGAATTCAGGAGGAGGGAGAAAAAAGGAGAAATACTCCTTTAGCATTGTTGAGGAAGGAGCCAAGATTAACTGTAGGATGAGACACAATCCACAAAAAACTTGTTGCTCTTTTAACAGAACTCCATAATCAGATGAAATGCTTTTATACCTTGACAAGATAAAGAAGAGTAACCGCCATGTGAGATCATAGTTGAGAATACCCCCAGCCGTACAGCGTACAAAACCGAAAGAACGTCTCGATCTTACTAGGCTCGTTAGGAGAGGGGATCATGAAGGAACCACCAAAGACATCTCTGTTAGTCATGAGAGAGGTGGACTCCGAGCGCAAAGTATAAGTGGATGAGGAGTCCAGGAGTTTAAAGAGATCTGCCTTGTCCTTCTCCTACATGCTCTGCTCACTTTGGATTGTGATTTCCCAGGTGGTTGGGTTAATTGTCCCTGAATCCATTCCTTGTTATTGCATAAACTACACGAACATCAACTTCAATACTTTGATGATATGATTTTGGCAAGTTGACATATACTGGACTTTATACGAGTACCTCCTTATAGCCTAAACTAACGTTGCAAATAGCACCTAGTGCACCTACTGGAAACAAATTCACTAATCTTTGGGGAAGGGCATACACCAAAATCTATGTTCAAAATGCTTTGGCCAAAAACTGAAATAAAAATAAATTTTATATTCCTGTTGCCCGCAAATAAGTGCCTCAGGCCACCTGATTATGCTCATGTTTAAGCACAGACTTCACAATTATTTAGCTAAATATACAACAGCAGCATAGTCTATGATCAATGGACCTATTCATACTTCTTGCCCTTCAGCTTCCCCTTTGGAATCTTACTCAGGACACCAGCATCCAGCTTCTTATAGTTATGCTGGAGCTGATCAAGCATCCTGTATACAAAGTCGTCAATTTGATCCTCGTACCTCTCATAAAGGACCGGCAGGGTATGAGCAGCCACGAAACCTTAACCAACACAACACAAATTGGCAAAATCAAGCTTATGCAACAAAGACAACATTTACTAGGCAGGACAGCCATTGTCGGTCAAATGACTCCGTGAACGTTTTATAGCGCAATGCAAAAGAACACACTCCATATTCAGTTGCATTAGTCATGACTACATTACTCAATAACTAATTATCACCCCCTTTTATGCAACAGCAACTGGAAAATGTAATAAAGACGAAGACAGCAGTAGACCATGGAGCATTGTGAACAGGAAGGAAGTAGAAGTATATTTTGACTAACGTTTCAAGATAGCAAACAAGAGAAGAGTGGTGCTTTAAGTACAAGTCAAAGTATTCACACTCCCACATGAAATTTAAATCATACAAAACTAAGAAAAATAGGAGTATAAGAAATATGGATTTGGATTTGGATTTGGAAGAATGTTATTTCATGTAGAAAAATGTTAGCCAACCAAAGTATATATGAATAATTTAGTCTTATGTTTGGGAGAATGATTCAAATGTCATTGTACTCATAAGGAGACTAACAGAGACATACAATTAAAATGTAGGAAGAGAAGAGCCTTCATGCTGACTTATTAAACTCAAGACAGCATACGAAATCATGTTACCTAATAGGCACAAGAAAAGAAAAAAGTAATCATCTGTGCTTAAATGTGACGTGCGAATGAAAAGCCATGTGCTAGTACGAAAATGGCAAAATGGATCGAGACATGGAGAAAATAAGAGAAACATGAACAAGCCATGGAGGAAATTTTCTATCATTCAACATGATGTTATGCATGTTATTTACATAATACAAGATGTCACTAACTACTAAAGCAGGACATCAGTAAAGGAATAAGCCAAGATCACATTCCCCTACTTGATTAATAATTCTAATCTAGACATAGTACTACAGTCTTTTACCGCTCAAGCCTTTATTCTTTGCATATTTTTCCTAAGGGCCTTTGTAATATTTCCGTTAATGTCTATTTCCACCACGGCATAACAAGGCTAATTTGCCCAAAAAGAAAAGGACAAAGAATTGAGGAGTGAACAAGGCTAAGGAGTCCTTTAACCATTTTACAAATTAGACCTTGGCAGAAAAAATCCAAACCTACAGCTAGAAATAAGAAAACCTGTAGAGTAAAAGGGCAAGAAAATGGATTACAACCACCACGCCCAATCAG
>JAOQMR010000007.1:2162246-2175133 GCA_027563865.1 Erythroxylum pelleterianum | reverse complement strand
TTATAAATAATAATTTTTAAATTATTTATTTTAAAAAATAAAATATTTTTGTTAATACTTTATTAATAAATATTATACAACAATAAAATATTTTATTTTTAAGTTTTATTTTATTTATAATTTTATTAGTAATAAAATATTTATTATTGCCGGTACCGACCGGTATTCAAATCTGGTACCAAAATTTAAAATACTGTACCGATTTTGGGCCCGTACGGTACGAAATTCATTTCCATGAGTCGAATATCCAGAGTCGTCTCATACGGAGATGAAATTGGTCTACTCAAATTAACCTTGAAAATAAAAACAAATGCAATCCTAAACATTCTAACCCAATTTGTTGACTAAAAGGTTTTAAAGAAAATAAAGTAATTAAACTAAAACGTGAACTAATTTAGCTAGAAGCAAAGAAAGATTTGATCAATCGGTGTGGAAGCTCTTGAGAAATTTACTTCACTAATTTAATCTCCAAAACATGACTAAGGAGAATTAATTGGATAATTGTCTTGCTAAAATTACCAATTGGGTTCTAAAATCAATTCAAATAATAAACTAAATATAACTTTCACATTCAACAAGTCTATTATCTAAATCAATTATGAAAACCCAACTAAGAATTACCCACTTAAGTTAATGTATTTCTAATTCATAACTTAAGTGTATAGTTTCTTATTCTAATATTAAACTTCTTCTCTCGATTCTTCGTTTAATACTAAAATGATACAAAGGTTGGCTAAACTATTACATCTAATAAGTTCAGAAACTATAGCAAATAATAAGACAATAAAATAGTCTCTTCATCATGCATAATCGACTAAATTAGTTACATTAGTTCTCAAGAAAAAGTAATCAGCCCATCATGGAATAAACATTATCTTCATATACTTCAATCCTATAGTTAATAGCAAGAGAATATGCAAGGGTGTGACAAATTTGTCACCACCGTGAGAGACCTTATCGTGACACCATAGTCATGCCCATTACAAACTTGTTATGGGCATGGGTCACATCTCTTTTCCAAAAACATTAACAAAATACATCACATATCCTCAATTCATTCAACTTTGGATTAAAACACACTAATTTGTAACCAAAATCGAAATATAAAGGCTTGTAAATTCAATAAAAAAAATAGTCACAAAATAAATAATAACCACATATTCTCAAATTGATATCCTTAAGAATGTATCATGCTTCATGGATTTCTATGAAAGATTTAACCTTAACACCAAAAGATTTATATAAACTTATCTCAAGTACTCTGGAACTACTAATTTGTAGCTCTTGATCCACTCACATGCAAATTCTTTCTAATCATCCACATGCAGATTAATATCAAATCTAATCACCAAATTAACTAAATCAATATTAAAAATCTCGTCATAATGAATACTGAATCAATTCTTAACAAAGAAAATATTCAAGTCTTCCCTACGTAAACATATAAGCAAACTAGTCATAAATGATGTTTACACTAATAAATATGTGATAAATTTAATAAAAGACACCACGGTATAAATAATCTAGATGAAATTTGTGTATTTCAGTCAGTTTTGATCTGTTGAGAAGAACTCCAATCTTCTTCTCCATCGAAAGCAACGTTAAATTTGATATCCAAAGTGAAGGCCACATCAATTTCCTAGATCATGCATCTTTCTGAAACTTTTCTCTAGGATAACAAAATATTTAAATAAATAAAAAACTTGAAACAAAAAACCTCAATCTCATCTAAGGCTTTCTCTACGCTGACATAAGCATGCATCCTCAAAGAAATTCAAGGATGACCACCCATTTCGCAAAAACTACTCGGAACAAACTGTTAAAATTTGGACAAGAAAAAAAGAAACAGCAGAGCAGAAGACAAAGTTCTAAGTGAAAACACTAATACAGGTGTTAAATAAAATAGACAATTAATATACAGTATAGCAACACCTCTTTAACCATAAAATGGTTGGATAAAAGCTAAGTGGTCAATTCCTGGATACAAGTTACAACAGACACTACAAAATACTTGTACACTAATTAGTTCTGGTTCCTTTTGGTTCTTTTCCCATACTAAAAGTTCAATATTCAAGAGACCCCATTGAAGCCACCCCTATGACTCCAGTTCTTGGGGGTGCAGTCCTGCTTACTAGTGTGGACTTGTAATGCTATTAAGAGCTTTTAGGATGGGACAGGAGCAACGGATCTGAGGCCTTCTTTACCCATCCGTTGCACGTCAAACGGAGACAGTATCTTAATAGACCACACGTTATTAACAAATTCCCTGAAATGAATACCAATAATGAAGGGTTAAAACAATATCTCAACACTAATGTTACATTCGTTATAGTAACAAGATCCACTAAAAACAAAGTTTAGGACCACGAGATACCATATGAATGAAACCCATCTAGCATATGTTTATCATATACAAAATCTACATACCATATGCTGTAAAATGCTTAACTATATATCAAAACAACTTAAAGAGACATGCCATGTTAGGTCTACTTTAGCTGGACGGAGGGATGGTATAGCCGGTATATTTTTAAGTTTGATGAAAAAAGTATTCTAATAAACCATAAAACTGACAGTTAACTACAGTGGACCATATCCCAAAACTTTGTTGTCATATTATTGTTAGTTTACTTAAGAGCATTCTTACCCTTTCATGACTGCAAATTCATCATTCATCTTTGTGATATCTTCTTTTTAGCAGTAAAGCTAAGCTTTCTCCTCTAACAAAACAAATTTATCATTAAGGGTTGAAAATTACATGTTCTCACATTAGAATTTCTTCACAATTTTCATTAGCATTATTAGTGATTAAATTACTAATAACAAACACAGAAACACATCCAATTTTCTTAAAAGACCTAGGATCAATCGCAAGCCTTCTACAGTGAGTCACATTCTATATGTGATGTTATTTCTTGATACACCCCCGTACCACCTTCCTATCCTCCAATTTGGCTGTGTTATGTCCATCACCTTAGTCTCCATTCTACCAAATTCATTCTAACGTCTGAAAAGTTCTTTACAAGTAAACCAAAGTTCTATATTTTTCACCAACCTTATGCCTCTACCCTTACTTTTGCAGACATTACCTTCTTCAAGCACATCCTATATTGTCTCTTCATCTGTTGTCCTTTCCCTCTGTCAGGACTCTCCCTTTTTTGTCTCTCCTGCACCTTCAACCCCTTATAACTCTTTGTCCCAGGGTGTACACTAAAAGGCCTCAGTACTCCAATACTTTGCTCTCCTTAAGTACAGCTGTGTCAATTGATGTTCCATTTTCCTCTGATCTCTAATTAACATGAGTTTACCTGTTCCCATAGATTTGCCACCAACCTTTACATGCCTAATGTGTCGCAAAGATACACATTCTTGTCCTCATTATCCCATCCCTGATTTTTTCTTATCGTTCTTCATCTGCTAACTAATATTGCCTTCGCTTCTACCATGTCTTTTGTTCCTATCCAGATTAAACCTTCAACTCATTGTAAGTGGCATGCTGTATGCCAAAGGAGATGTCCCCTTCATATTCCAATAGGACTTAGGAATTTGTGCCTTTGTTTCCTAGTAAGTCTTGTGTCGAATGTCAGTTCATTATTAGAATCTGCTCATATGGTTTTGTCGATCACCTTAAGGCTTGCTAAGTAGAAAAAGACTAATATTTGGCTTGGATAATGAGGACAACCTATGGTGAAGAGTAGCCCATTCTCCTTGCCATTTCTCTTGCTCCTCACCTTGATTGGTCGCTACACCAACTGGACATCAACAAATGCCTTTCTTCACTACCTGACCTCAAAAAATCTCCTCCTGTTTAGCTTGGTAGATTATGTACTGTACCTCAATTTGGTCTTGAACATCACTCATATGGCTTCCATCACCACATAACAGAAAGACTCATTCTATAATTGTTTGTGTGGATTATAGAGTCTAGGAAGTGATTCAGCATGCAGTTTTTGAGTTGAAGACCTACCTACAATAGCAATTTCAGAACAAGGATCTTGGTCTTTTACACTATTCATTTAGGCACTTAGATAGCACAGTCTAAGCACTGCATCTACCTCTCACAGATGAAATATTCTCTAGATTTATCACATGAGAATGCATTGCTAGGCTCTAAGTCTGTAGACCCAAAATGTGAAACTTGTACCTAATTAGGGTGAGTCATTTTTGATCCAGTGAGTTTATCATTGATTAGTAAGCAAACTTCTGTAACCCCTGTCACAAGACCAGAAGTCGCATTTCATGTGACTAGTCAGTCAATTCATATCCATAATGTTGAGCACATTGAAAGACAACAATTCACATTGCATAACACCTCAAACAAGATCCTGGACAGTCCTTTCTATGTTGCAACCATGGACATGTTGATATATTAATATCATTGTTATGTATTGAATATTAATTAAAGGAGTTGAAGTAGTATAGAGCAATTACGCAGTTATCAAATAGATAATTTGGTAAAACATTGACTAAAGAAACTAACATAAAGTGAAGGGATAAAAAATTCAAAAGTGCCTAACCATTTGAGATTTTTTTTATTTAGTGTATCAGTTTTTTTTTAATTTAGTGTATCACCTTTTAAAGTTTTCAGTTTAGTGAATAATTTTTCAGAAATGCACAACCCAAGTCAAAACATTGTCTCCGTTAACTGTTTGCTAATGTAGATAACAAATAGACACCCACGTGACATTTGGTGGATATCCCACATCAGCCTTAACTTAAGCTGTACAAGTTTTGAAAGGTTAATCATTAAATTAAAAACTTTAAAAGTTGGACACTGAATTAAAAAAAAAATCCAACAGGTTAGGCACTTTTGAATTTCTTATCCCTAAAGTGAACATAAAGCTTAAGAAATGTATCAGGAGACTTACTGCCAAGGGTCATCACCAAGGAGAAGCAATTCATTCTCCCGGTCAACAAATACAAGCTGCCAGCCTGATCTCTGAGGGTCCTCTAGTTGGCCTTCAAGGCCAAACATTCGAGCAAGCTCACTACGCAGCTCATCATAACTGCTAAATTTGGAAATATTCAATGAGCGCCCAAAGGACCCTGACTTGTGAACCTATCAAAAGTGTACTAATTTGAGTCAGTAATCAGAAGACAGGAACCATTAAAACATAAGCTTCATACAGCATTAACAGTAAGTAATGGATGCCCATGACCTCATGAAAATGTATTGTTGAAAAATATCTCCAAACAATGGAACAAATGTGAGTTCATCATCCACACAAATATAACTAGGTTTCATAGCATAATTCAAAACATGAATCCTTCATGAACCAAGCAATAACTTCAAACTTGGGAAAGGTCACAGTACAAATCAGTGATCAGATTTCTAATATGACCTTACAACTAAAGAGCACAACCACACAAATGATCTGATAGCCAAACAGGAGAATCAGAACACATTTGACCATTCTATATGATAACAAAACAATATCGGCCTGAGGTGTAGATCATATTACCTTCACAAAGGCTCTAGTTGGTGCATTTATTTGGTCCACATTTTCAGAGGACTGCAAGAAACCTGATTCATCAACACAACTAGAAGTCGTCATATCTGAATTAAGAGGAACATCACTTCCTGCAGCATTAGCGAAAGTAGATGCAGCAAATGGCATTGATAACGAGTCATTTTCAGTGCCAATATGTCTCAGGTTGGGTATTTCGTGCTGCAGCATAAGAGATGAGTTATCAATGCTAACTCCAAATAAGAGATTGTTTTGGGGATCATTAGCACCTTGATATGCTGCATACTCCCTTCCAGGAAATGGAGATAACAAAGTAGCAAGTTCAGAGACACTTGAATTTGCTGTTCCTAACTGTTCCACCGGTGGAAGTACACAATGAGTAGCTCCTATAGCTATCTGAGGATCAACTGCTGCTTGCTTTGATAACAAGGTGGAAGGGATAACAGAGTTGGTTCCATTTATGTTAAGCAAGTGGGACGTTGCATCCTGTCTTGAGGAACCTATCACACCGTGTATTGATGAAACATTAGCTGTGGTCATTGAATTTCCAACCAATTCAGAAAAAGCCTGCTGTTGGCATTGTGAAGGAACTGGTTGCAAAGGAGTCTGGGACTGGGTAACAGAAGTAAGATTGGGTATGGTTGAGACAGCATTTGGTATCTGTGACTGAGCAGATAACTGTTGTAGTTGCTGAGATTGCTGAACTTGCTGTTGATGATGTGATTGGTGTTGCTGCTGCTGATCACTGTATTGTTGACGCTGTAACTGCTGCTGTAGAAGTTGTGCCTGAGTCAAGGTCTGGCTTCCCTGTAAGTTATGAAGAGAATGTTTAAGATTGGACTGCTGTAACATCTGCCTTTGAATCAAAGCAGAAGGTCCATTTGAAACATTCTGAGGCTGATGGAATTGCAGTAAAGATTGAGATGCTAGTTTAGAAGATTCCACCGATCGCATCTCCTGAAGTGCAGCAGTAGCCATTGCTTGATATACATCAGATTGCAGAGCTGGCAAAGAGGTGTCAAACCTAGATTGCATCCATGGAGTGACACCAAAGCTCTGAAAGTTCATTGATGGAATTCTCTGATCCCCCAGCCCTCCTTGAAGCCAAAGAAGTGGAGAATTTATGCTCAAATCACCATCTTGACCTGAAGTAGCAGATTGAAAGAACCAATGTCAAACTTTAATAGGACCAAAATATTTCCTTCCAATGTTCATGGATGTTCACTCGTACCGTGAAAGGGTGGCAGTCCAGATGGCCATGGCCTCTTAAGTCTCAGATGAAAAGGGGATGGATACATCGGAAATGTTGTTAATGGTTCAATTTCCCACAGAGATACTCGTGGCTGCCTCTCCCCTGCAGTTGATTCATCCCAGCCAACCTACATTAGCAGGGAAAGGATTTTTCGATGACTACAGAGATAAAACAAAACATAATTAACTTCCATTTCAAACAAATAGTACCCGAACCATCTAACCTTAACAGACCGCCAATGGGAATTAGGCCACCTCACAGGATCTAAATCACTAATGCCAGTGATCGTACCCATGTATCTGAATCCATCAAAAATCCAGTTATGAATTTATCAAGTAAATGCATTTGCAAGTGTAAAAGGAAACAATAAAGAAAGAAAGACACCACTTGACAAAGAAAAAAAAGTTTTAACAATGAAAATATAGAAAGTGATAAAGGCCCAGACAGCAAGCCAAGGTTCACTTTTCAGATGTTAGTTACGAAAATTAACCTTTTGTTGTGACACTAAAAAATAAGCTTCTGTTATCCTGGGCTTCTGACTTTATCATGCAAGGAACAGAATTGGTTGCGTGCAGATAATTCCACATAATATTTTGACCCTATATATTTTAAGGACCCTGCTAGCCTCTATCATCACTCCTGGCTCCAAAGTAGATTCTTCTCATATATTGATTTACCCAAATTAAAGCTCTCACATGCCAGTCTAGACTACTGTACAAGAGTAAAAGGCAACTTTCAAGCTTTTGCCAATCCTCAGCATCTAGACATTTTCCATAGAAGGAACCACTCAAATTTCATAGCCAAAAAGAAGTATGAGTTCCCTTTCTACTCAACAATAATAAGCCTAGTAAAAATCAATGCATTAAATAGAAACAAATAGTTGGAAACAAAAGAAACAAGTCCGAGCAGGAACACAAAAGCGTGTGAGAGACTAAAAAATACAAAGAACCATATGTAACTTTTGAAACTTCAAAGCTGCAAAGTTTAAGGAAACAATGTCCACCAACTTAAACAGATCATCCACAGTTCAGCCAAAAATAGATGAGGCCTGATACATAGCCAAACTATCACAACTTATATTCAAAGAAAAGTAATCATAAAATGGCCACCTTTAATCGTCACAAAAGCAGATCCAAATAAAGACTCACCTACGGACACTGGACTCTTCAGTCTCAAACAGCATTCTAAATCGCATGCCAACAGAAACCCGTGTATGATAAACTGCCTTAACATACTTTGCCAATGGGATGACAAATTCAGAAGGACTAGCCCTGCAGTACAAAGCATTAATTAACAACCATTATAGAATAACACCAATTTTAAGCAAAGAAGCATTGATTATTCTACCTTGGGTTATAAAATATTGTAAAACGGCTATTTGTTGCTGCTGCATGAGCCGCTGCAGCAAGAAGACCTATGTGCATGCTGTCACTTGATAGAACTGATGAAGGCATGATGGCCTGTGGTCGATTTGCTCGCCGAATTCCCAAAAGTAACTGATTCTTTTCATTCCTGTGCAAAACTCCATTAATTTTGACCATGTCATACAACTTTCAGTTGCTATAAAATTGAGCAAAGAGATAAGGAGCATGCAAACAGTAACAGTAGTATTACAAGCAAATGCATGCAACACAAGTATGTACAATATTAACTCTCCAAATTTCTTTCAATGCTGCGGACCACCAGATATAGATCAGAGAACTAATAGAATCAATCAACTCTCACGTTCAAGTAGTTTATTATACAACAACATTAACATCCAGTATGAATTTCACTAATACGTGGAGTCTAGAGAGGTTCAGTAGTACGGAACCTTACCCCTAACTAGTAGAGAGGCTGTTTCTAAAAAGTAGTTCATTATACTTCAGTCAAATTATTTCCACCACTAAAAATTGATGGAAGGCCAGGTAAGATAAAGCAATATCAATGTGCTAGATAATGTAGAAGCTCACCATATGAAAAGCACAGAATCACCAGCAACAAGTCTCTTTGCACTAACAAACACACTCCATCCTGTTGTAAGAAGATGTCTCTTAGGTTGGCCTGCAAATGTTAGTAGCAAAGATATTATTAGAAGTGAATATATGAGTCAGTTTAGAATTTGGAATCATACTGTGTACAAATTAGTGTCATGCAATAGCAATTCTTTTATCAAATATTTCAGAAGCTTACAATGAACCAGGTACTTTACAGTATATGGAGTTGTCAATATGCCAAATCCATCAAAAGACTACAAATAGAAAGGTTTCTTTTCTGTGACTTTCTTCCTCCCTTACCTAAGACAATTCCTGCTTTCATGTCTGTTACCTTAATTCTCATTACAGACATGTGCCTGTTTGTGATTGTCCATGGGTGTGTGTATTGGACTGTGCTTACAAATGCGTGGGACTCAGACAGAGACAGAGCAGAAGCAGCAGAAAAAGGTAAGTCGAAATCAGTGGAATTAGTGAGGTAACATGAAGCCCTTCAGTATTCACAGTAGTTTCCCATATCTCTACACAAGTCATTAAATATTTAATGAAGGAAACATCTATTTTTAAGTTCGTAAACGCTTAGCACATAACCTTGACCTCAACCGACCCAACTTACAGGTTATATCATAATATAGATTTGTATATAAGATAATCACAAAAGGAGATTTCTATATAAGACAATGAAAAAGAGCTATCAACTTCATTTTATATATTAGGTTTGTATGAATGTTTTGCCAAATCAAATGTCTACAAACCATTTAATTCTAATAGATCAATAGCTGACTATGCCTGGCTTTGGTCAGTTTTCCAATCATATTTCATCATATACAATAGGCAAATGCTTTAATTTTAATCGTGAAATAGGCATTTTCACCAAATAGGTTGCCAAATTCTATACCACATTTTCTGATATGATAGATATTTGAAATAGGCATAGGCATAATATAACAACAAAAGTTCGCCGCTACCCTACTGCAAAATGACAAACTAAAAAATCGATAATATAACACAACTCTTCAAAGATATTAAGTAGAATTCGAAAAGATCAACAGTACTCACCTCGAAATATATGCCTAAATTTCCACTCGTTTTCATGAAGATCCCTAGCAATTAACTCTTGAGCTGGAGGTGTTTGGGTGTAATCCTATAGGTAAAAGAGAAACAGGAATAAGGGGTAAAAGAAAATTAAAGTAGATGAAATAAATCGGTAAGATGCAAACAACAGAATGACACCCTAACAAGACAGGTGACTTAGAATAAAAAAGTGACCTACAAGAGGGGGGAAGACTTTTTCAGCAGCACGACGTGGAACAGAAAATCCTCCATGAGTACTTGTATCACTGGCAGTCAATGTTTTACAGAAATAATTTGTTGGCTGCTTGCTAGGAGTACCTAGTTCCGATGGCAGCAGGTATATGTCTTTTTGCTCTTGCTACATATAAATATCTATCAGGACATGCAAAAAGTAAAAGGCCAAGAAATTAGAAGGCCAGATAGGGCATACCGGACTTAGTGGTTGCAATGTCATTTGAGCATACACTTCATCTGTCTCAGTATCTGCCTGTAATTTCAACAAGTTAAAGCTTCAGCAGCAGCAGATGATGTATAGTAGGCAGCATCAGGTGCACTTTTGATAAGTATAAGCAGAAGTAATCAATAGAATAAGAGGCTTACATGCATTGTTACATTGTGAAGCTGACAGATAAGTTGTGGTGGTAAGCTAGGGTAATTAGGTATATGAGCATCTATTTCCTTGTTGGTTGAAACAGCTACCTGTAAATTAATTTATGGATTTTTGATATGAGAACAGTAAAACAAAAATTGAAATCAAGTGATGTGGTTATTTTTACAATTCAGTGTACATTGCCCAGAGAGCAAAAGCCTTGTGTTCCCTACTTTTAATGTGAAACCGCAAAGTATGTAGAAGATATGTATCATCATGCCACCACTAGAAGACATGGTAATAAGAATCATAAAGTCAGCAAATTGTGGAGCCACATTTCAACATCAGAAATATTTAAGCTCATTGAAAGCATAGCATGCTTGGGAACGGGTTTTGAAAGCAAATGGAAAAAACAGTAATATTAATTAGAAGAAGTAACAGCAACCTGTTCACTATGACCCTGAGGGAAGTAGACAACACGGCTTCCAACTGGAGGTAGAGACACAAGAGGACCCGCACATGCATGCCATAGCTCAGAATTCAAAACCTTTTTATCCCCTGCACAATCTCAAACAATCGTATGAACTTGCTCGGAACATAAAAACATACAACGAAAATTGGTAATATGCAATGTGTGCCATCAAGAATGAGGGCGACAATGAAACTAAGAAATGGGGGGATGGTTGAAACAACAGTAGCCGTTATATTCTTCCAACATAATCCATTTCTCTATAATCTTAACTTGGCATCAGTTACAAGAACAAGTGAAAAATGGAATTAATCCTTAATAGGAGTTGAAGAGAGGATAATCCAAACGTGATGACTACAAAAGACTAGGGCCTGAATGGTAAGAAGGGTCCGTAGACACAAAGACGCAAAAATAACTAGCTTGAGAGTTGAGGTTATACTTATCAAGCTGAGTTCAGTAGCATCAAGTTTAACATTTGATGGGATATGCGTTACTAACAAGAAACCTCAAGGAACGTTTTCAAAGTCAAAGTTAAATGGTTTCAAAATTGGCATGCAATTAGTAAATGCTTATGCACAAAACGTACTAGTAAGGAAAATACAAAATAAAACGCACAGTTGCATACAAGTAAAAGCGCAACTACTAAACTAACAGAAGAACAAGCAAAACTAAAAAGGAAAGAATAGATAGTGAAAAATCATAGAAGGAAGCAATAAGGTGAAGCATACCTTCCTGAGTCTGCTGAGTGAAGCCAGAGGAAGAAAGTCTCATACTTCAAAGATCAAAACTTTTGTCCACACAATCTAGTGCCCCACCCACCTCCCACCCACCCTCCTAAAAGCTGTTTGCAACAGGAAAGAAGAAAACTCATCCAAACCCACTTCCACCATACAGAAAAAATACCCTTCTTTGCCTCACAGATCTTCCTCTTCCTCTTCACCCAAACACATTCTTCATTTTTTCCGGAGAAAGAAAATTGAAAGGAAAACTCTTTTTTTCTTTTGGGAACTAAAACCCTAGGCCCTCCTCCCAGATCTCAAAAACCCAAATTGATTCACAGAGAACGAGACAAGTTAGTAAAGTGGCATGGCACTTTCTTCTTGTTAAAAATACTCTTTTTTTCCCCCAAAAATTGGATATTCATAAGTTACAAAATCATAAATCAATTGAAGTGAAGAACACAGAGTTTCTTTAAGACAAGTAGCTTTTTTTAAAGCTTTGTCCCCTTTTTACTACCGCTGACTGAAAGAATGAACACAGTGGCCATTATTTATTCGGACCCAGTCCCACTCTTCCTTTTCTCCGGATCTAGTACTCTCCGCTCCACCGTAGATCTTTGTCCCACCCACCCACTCGTGAGATATTAAAATTCACAGAGGGACCCACGTATCTCTCGTGTGTGTGTCAAAGAATGAAGAGCAGCCGACGGTCCCCATCGTTCTAAGAATTTCCAGTGGGCTCCGCCGTCTCTTCTCCATTTTTGTTTTCCCATTTCCATTTCTCTATATTTACGTAAATGCTCTGGATATGGTCAATTCTCGGACAACATCTCTTTTTCCCGACCACTCATCTTCCGGTCCTTTCTTAATTTTCCATTTCCCTTTAATCCTCTTCTGAAATTACCAACAACAATTACAGATTGAAGTCCAATTTTAGCAATATATACGAGTATGAATGATCTAGCAAATATAAACTAAATCAAATATATAGTTGTGTAAACAATTAATTCCATAGAAGAATAAAGTTCTATAATCGATTAATGTATAAATGAGGTTTTATCAATGCTATGAGGTACCATTACTAGATTTGATTCTAGTACAGTATGATATTGGTACCGATCAATATCAGATATCATTTTCAGTGATAATTTTTAAAAATTATAAAATAATAGTTTCTTATACAAAAATCTCATACTATCAAAAGGTGGGCCTAAATAACCTATTGCAATCTTACAAGTTTTCTCCATGCTTCACAGCACAACCAACAAAATAAGTTTAGTTTAAGCAATAAGCATATAAGCTTGAATTGTTTAACTTAGGTTGTGTTACCCTTAACGAGTCAC
>JAOQMR010000007.1:2147504-2161108 GCA_027563865.1 Erythroxylum pelleterianum | reverse complement strand
AGCAGCAATGAGCAAGAAGCGGCCAAGCAACAGGTCTCGTCGAAGAAGCAGAACGAGTGATGGACTAAGAAGTGACACAATGATGAAGGCATGACAACTAGAGAGAGTTACAAGTTGTAGCTCTCTTAACTTTCTATAGCATGCTGAATCTCCTTAATGAAAATTCAAAAGAGAAAGTTAGAGCCATAAAATCAAATAATAGTCAAACAATCCAAAACTGTGAGATTAAGCTCATTTTGCTTCTTATTCCTCCATTTGCTACCTAAATCAAAGTATGAACCAATGTGAGTATTTTATGCATAAAATAAGCACTAAACATTGAGCATTAAGGAATAAATAAATAATTAATTAAGCACTTATTAGGTATACATACCAAAGTATCGTTTTAGTTTTGCGTTTCTTAAATCGACTTACCAAACAACGTTATTTTTGGCAATTAAATCAAAACAACTTCATTTTAAAGGAATGAGTTTAGATCAGGCAAA
Organism: Erythroxylum pelleterianum; assembly: GCA_027563865.1. Classification (NCBI taxonomy): domain Eukaryota; kingdom Viridiplantae; phylum Streptophyta; class Magnoliopsida; order Malpighiales; family Erythroxylaceae; genus Erythroxylum; species Erythroxylum pelleterianum. The sequence continues at coordinate 2,160,623 of JAOQMR010000007.1, read as the reverse complement.
ACATTTAGGCTAGGCTTCATATCAAATTTGAGTGATCCATTAACTTTGATTTGAGTTATGATGAAAAGGCAATCTCTAAGGATTCTCAATCTAAACTTGTAATACAAATTATTAAAGAAAAAATAGATACAACTTCTATGTAATTTCTTAAAGTCTTTAACAACATTATTAATTGTTTAGGACTTAACATCATTTTAAGACCAAGAATCAAGATCCTTTTTATAATATTTCAAACATAATTCCATGACATATGTTCATATTTGTTATAAACATCAAGATAATCAAAGGAACATATCTTAAGCTTTTACAAATGCTAGGCCATATCATTGCAGTAGGAAGACATAAATATCTCATCATATGTAAAGGAGATTTGCCCATTTTCCATATATCTAAAGAAGATTTAGAATGCATTTTTACATCAAAACCATAGGTCTTATTCTCATATAACCAACACATATTATTCATATAATATGAAATGCTATTTTAATAGTGGCCATTGGCAGATTAATAAGTTTTGTTTCTTGAACAAAGTTTGATGAGTAAACATTTAACAAAATGGATTCAAAAGGAGGCTGAAAGTAATCATCAAGGATCTAAGTTCATTTAAGTACCTAAAATACGTTGATTGCCTATGTCTTTAAGAGAAAGAAGAACAAATGTAATATAGATAGTAGGTGTTAAAGGAATATGACTACCAATATATCCCAATTTTGAACTTTTAAAAGACAAAGATTGGAGGACTCCTCATATTGCATTTGACACCAAATGTAAAATAATTAGCATTATGAAAGTTGGAAAATAAGATCCTATTACGATTAATGATACACTTTTAATAATTATATGAAGTATAATTTATTAAGTGTGAGCTAATTATATGAAATAGAGGTCTTTAATTTAGCCTTAAAGGAAAATCATCCATTGTATATAAAGTAAATGAAAATAACATTTCATGCATAGGTACATATGATTTATGATCTCTCTAACCATATTATGGAGTACTAGATATCTACTAGTGAGGATGCATAGATTTAGCAAATGAGGCTTAGACATACAAGTATAGAGTGTAACTCCAACTTTTCAAATAAATTCTTAATGACCTTCTAAGTGTCAACTCCAACATTCTCAATAACTCACTCTTTCAACATTCTCAATAAGTCACCCTTTCATGTTGGAGACAATCTTATTGACATTCAAAACACCATAGTCATACCTATAGAGGGAACATAACAAGCAGATCAAATTGAAAATCTTGTTAAAACTCTAAGCAAGGCTCCTTATGAGCTGGTGAATACCAAACAAGGTTCCAAACCTTTTATCAAAAGAAGAACAAATAGGGAAACAAAAAAGAATCTAACTATGGAATTAAACATATGAAGGTCTTAGCATGGAACATCAGATGAGTTAATGCTCCTCAAAACAAACTTTTGATTAGGAGCATGATTGCTTAGAATAAAGTTGTGATTGGGTCTTGCATAAAGCAAGAGAATTGTATCCTTCTGAAACTCCTTCCTAATCAATAGGAAGAAATAACAAACCATTGTCATCACCCCAATGGTAAAATCCTAGTTTTTTTATGACCCCTCTCTAGTGAATGTTACAACTAGATTTATGTCAGATCAAATTATCCACCTTGAGCTGTTTTGCAATAATTTAGATTGTTTACTCTACATTTCCTTTATATATGCTCAAAAAAAACTTGTATCAGTGAACCTTTTTATGGAATCAACTTAAAACTTTAGCTATTGACTCTACTATCCCTTAGCCCCTAATTGGGGATTTTAATTCCATTCTCATAACAGGAGAAGCAGAAGATCTAAGATTAATTGGAAGTCCTTATACCTTGAATTGAGACAGTGTATAGCAAAAACTTAATTATATAACTTTCCCCAAAGTAGGAGCTTCTTTAATTGGTGCAATAAACAATTTGGATTAAATTTAATTCAAAAGAAATTGGATCACAGTCTTGTTAATTGTCAATAGTTTTCAATATTTCCCAGTAGCTTCTCCTTATTTACAAACGATAGTCTTTTTGACCATTTAGCCATTTTCACTCACCTAACTTTTATAAGTCTAAGATCACCTTTTAGATTCAATAACATCTTAACTGAATTTGCAGGTTTTGATGATGGAATTTGGAGTGCACTGAGGGTAAGAGTTATAGGCTTTAAACAATTCATCTATGCTATAAAAATCCAATTTATAAAGTATGAGATAAAGATACTATTCCTAAAGAACACTGGAAACACACATCATCTCGTAAACACTACTAGGAGTGATCTTGAAAAAGTCCAATAGTATCTCTACAAAAATCCATTATCTACCTAACTCCAAGAGTAGAGAAAAATTGCTATGCATAATCTCTCAGGGGCTCTTATCTATGATTTCTCTTTAGTGTCTTGAATTGAATGGTTAAAATGTGGATATAGAATCACCACTTTCTTTCATAGGGTTTTGGTCTCTAGAAGGAATAGTAATAATATAATCTTTGTGGAGTTTGAAAATTACAAATTGGAATCACAACAACAACAGTTAGATAAGGCATTCAATTACTTCTCTTGCATTTTGAGTTTTCCTATTAATGCACGTTCATCTAATACATTCCTCAAGGAAATCATGCAGGAATGTATTACCTCATAAGAAGTAGAATCCGTAAGCAAACCTATTTCCATTCAAGAGATTAAAGACAATTTGAAATCTTTGAGTCCTCATAAAGCTCCTAGTCTTGATGGTTTTAACCTATACTTTTTCATCAAATCTTGTCCTCTAATAAGGTAACTAATTATTGATGATGTCTAGGAATTCTTCAACAAGGGATCCCTACTCATTGAACTTAATGGCACCTTTGTGACACTCATTCCCAAGGGTGGTGAGCAAAATTAGTTCTCAGATTTTTGCCCTATCTCATGTTGCAAGTTGCAACACATTATGCAAGATTATCTCTCCTAAATCTTTGCTCACAGTTTGAAAAGCATCCTCTAAAACTAAATTAATCCTACCCAAAGAGCATACATCCCTCAAAGAATCCTTATTGACAACATTCTGCAGCTATAGGAGCTACTGAAAACTTATTCCAAGAGAAGAAGCATGATGAATTGTCTACTTATGATTGATATGAAAAAAGCATACGATAGTATAGATTAGATTTTCATCATAAACATTCTCCATGCTATGGACTTTCTAGAAGCTTTCATTTAATGGGTTACACGACGCATAACCACTCGCTCATTTAGGATACTTATCAGTGGACAACCATCTAAATCTCTCAAAAGTTACAAAGGGATTTGATAAGGAGATCTTATATCACCCTATCTTTTCCACTACCAGTAGAGCTTAACTTATTGCTTCTATTTCCATTAATGTATATTTGGCTGCTCATATTGCTCTTCTAACTAATATCATCAAATCCATCAGTAAGATTTGCAACAAATTCCTATGGTCAAGCAGTGGAGAAACATCTAAAAGAGCTAGAATGAGATGGAAAGATGTCTACATTCTAAAAGAAATAGGTGGTCTTAGCATAATTCCTCTCAAAATAATGAACACAATCATAATTATTAAGATGTTAAGGAGGCTAATGACCGCTAAATATGCTTTATGGTGTAAATGGATTCGTGACATATAAATCAAGAATAAGAACATATGGAACTTGAAAGTCAAACCTTCTTTATCCTCAACATTAAGACCCATTTTTAAAAGAATGGAAAAGTTTAGATCTGACTTTGTCTTTCTAATTAGAGATGGAAAATCAATAAGCTTTTGGTTTGATAATTAGCTTTTAATAGGTCCCCTAGAAAACTTAGGAGCTATTACCACTCTCAAACCATTAATTCCATAAGAAACGACAGTTGTCAAAGCGTTATCCAACAAAAACATCTTCAGGAAGAACTGTATGCCTAACTCTCTTTATACAAAGATCATCAATGCCTTAATCATGAATAAGATGCCACAATTTGGAAGTACACTAGTAATAACAATTTCACTAATCACTCTTACAGGATGGTTCTTTAAGGAAATCTTAACAAGATTACATGGACCAAGATTATATAGTTTAAACACCTACACCTTAGAGCTTCCATTACACTATGGTTAGCTATGAAAGGTAAACTATTAATAGTTGACTAGCTAGTGAAGCTTTTAAACCTCACCAATTGATGCATTCTTTCTAAAAAGGCTAAGGAACTATATATTATTTCAATATGATTTTTTTATAGATAATTGAAAAGCAAAACTGCATAAATGTTAAATATATGATGTTCCAGAGGAATGGAATAATATAAAAGATTGGTGCCATACTATCAAATACTCTAATGTCACAGTGAAGTGGTCTTTCTGTTTAATACTTTCATATCTAGTCAAAGCCATATGGGATGAGAGGAGCATTCACATTTTTCCAGATAAAAGCCTGACCAAGGAGTAATTCAACAACAAGTTGCTATAACAAATTAGAAGTCATATCAATTTATAAAAACACAAAATTCAAAATCTTTACTATTGTAGTAGGACGTGGAATATGTAATATATAACCTCTAGTTAAGGATTAGAATTCCTAGGAGTTTCAAACTAACAATGAGATAAATTTGTTCTCCTTTATAGAGATAATTGGATTAGTCTTTGTAATTCTACATATACATTTTGATTGCCTTTATAGCTTAAGTCATTACTTTTTTCTCGAAAAAAAAGAAAGACAATTTGTGTGGAACTTCCCAAGTGGGAAAGTAATCAAGATCTTATTTTAAGAGTAACAAATTCTACTAGAAGTTGACAATTATTATGAATGGATTTGTTTGACCCCAGTATAGTTAATATTTTAGTTTGTAAGTTATGTGAATTTGTCATCGCAGATGATTTTAGTGGGGTTGCGTAGGTATTATTCTTAGCTAATTAAGGATGAATTCTTTAAGGCATTTTTCAAGTCTATTAACAAAGTTTATATTCTTTTGGTTATTATCTTGAAATATTATATATGTCTTTATCATGATCAAGGAAACATAATCTTTCTTTTCTTTCTTTGCTTAGATAAGATTCTATAAAGTTTCATTTTGTACATTCCTATTAGATATAAGTTGTAAGTATGAATGAGAGTATTCTTTATCATTGCCTCTAAGCCTGAGTTTCATTTTTTTCTTGTGGTTTTTTCATATGTATTTTTACTACTAACCTATGAATTTTTTTCCTTTTGCTTTGTTTTGCTACAAAGAAAATGATAGGAAAGATAGAAAAGGAATAGTTTAATGGCTTCTTTGTCTATATTAGTTTTGCTCCATAAAATAGTTTATGGGTTTCAATAAAGAATCATATGTTTATATGTTAATTGGATATTAGATGGGCTCGATAGAGAATTCATTTTCATGATTTGAACTTTTTCTTTTTCTTTTTTAGTTACCATGCAAGCATATAGTCATTGGTTATTTCTTAATCAATCTCATAGTACTTACTAGATCTTAGCTAAGCTTTAAGATATGAAATGGTTCTTATCAATCATCAACTCCTTCATTTATTTTTTGTATGTTTCTCTACATCTAAATTGTGTTTCACATTTTTGGAAGGTTACACTCCTTTTCTTTGTTATGAAATCAAGATAAAAAATGTAAGCTAAATAATATATTGCAAAATAATTGTTTTTACATAATAATATTCATTTAATGATCACTTAAAAATTTAAGGTGCTTTTAATTATTATTCTTTCTTTATGGTGGAGATGGATGAGAAGTCTTTGCATTTTATTTTATCTACTTTTATATTTATCCATGCTAAGATGATTCTTATGTTGCTTACAACTTTTTGATTTTAGTGTTTAATATTTTCATTATCGATCAACATATTTGATGCGCTACATTATAGGTCAAAATTTATATGTTGTTTAATGTTCATTATCTTGTAACTTCATATCATTTTGTGTTGTGAGTCATTAATCTAAATTAGTTTGATCATTGAATTCTAGATGTCTTAGCTTTACTTTTATAAGTGACTTAATATCTAGAAATGTTGTAAATAATGTAGTGTGCCTCAAAGCTACAACATTGCTAGCAAAAGTTCTACATTAAGTTTGAGTGGCAATTTTTGTGATGTGAAGGATGATCAAACAATTTCTAGAAGAAATTTCAAGTTGTTAAAAGGCTTGGAAGCATACTCTCATTTGGATTGAGCAAACTACTCAATGTTATTTACTTTAATTATCTTCATTAGTTAAAAATTATTTGTTCTACAATAGGTTTATCCCTTAAGCCTTTTCTTTACTAATTTTACGTGTATCTATGTTTGTGTTTATTTTCTACCATATGATTCACCAAACATATTTTCTCCCTGGTTGATATATTTATTAAATATAAGGTATTTACTACTTGAACTCTTCCATTTGGCAAAAACTATGAATGTAAATAATGTATCTTCTTTGTTTAACTAATCTTTTCTTTTTTCTTAATTTGGATGGATATGGTTTGGAAAAATTACAATTCAAACATTCCATATTCATAGTTTTTTATGCTTAGATCTAGCTTTTTAAAGGGATCTTAGTTGCTTAAAGAAATCCATGATGAAGAATCTATAGTAACTTTCGCTTTTAATTACCGATTTATCTTATATTTTACAATTTCAAACATTATCAAACCAATTGTTTGGGTATATGGATCACAATAAGCATGTGAGGTAGCAAGCGGTAAAGTAGTTATATATTGAAACATCTTACCAACTCACCCATTTATCAACTCCTCTATTTAAGGATAAATTAGGTCTCGTACCCATTAAGGTTTAATAAGGCTTGAACAATGATTTGTCTAAAATTTGGTTAAATTTTTCAATAGTGGTTTTGAAATGTATATTTTGGTTTAGCAATGACATCTAATAGTTTTATGATAACATAAGCATTGTTTAGAAATGCTTACAATTGATGATAGGTGTAATTTTGTATAATAGGTGCAACTTTCGGTTTTATTACCAAAGCAAACACATAATCAAAGATATCATCCCAAAAGCTTTATTAATAACAAAGTTTAATCAGTAAGACATTAATCTAAACTTGTTGGTGGTTATTCACTTCCTATACGAATTACATAAATTGTACTTGGGTACTTTAAATGGGAATATGATGCTTAAAATTAGAGTATTTACCTCTTTCTTTTGTATCAAGACTAATATATTGTGTTAAGAATATTTATGATCAATGTTTATCTTTTTCTACAATTATACCCTAATGTTAGGGCACTTCATGCCTTAAGTTTGATATTTCTATCATAATAGCTATGAAATAGTCTTTAATTACAGAAATTTAAGTTATAAAATTGTTTGGTGTTGTGCTCAAGACGTATAATTAGGCACTTAAGATATACATTTTAGCATGATAAATATCTTTAATTATTTAATTATAATGATTTAATGTAATTTTATGTTTTATATTATACTTTTATTATACATAATTGATGTATAGATTTCTTTGATTATATTAAATATTTGAACATTTTTTTAATAATTATAAAAATTAACTAATATAAGAATATACTTTCATATATAAAAAAATACATTAAATTAAAACTAAATATTGATACTTAATAATGTATAAGAATAAATAAAAAGGGTATATTTCACTAGACTTCCTGTGGTTTACACCTTTTTCACTTTACTTTCTAAATTCTATAAACTATTATTTATCCTCCTAAGGTTATGTTTTTTTATCACCTATATCCCTTAGCATCATTCTTCATTAGGAATGATGAAATGATGACATATTTCTTATGTCTATGTTCTATGATGCAACGCCTATCTCAGTTATGTAACGTAACATAAATAATATAGTGTCATTTTATCATTCTTTATTAGGTGCCTGGGTCAGTTCGATACCAATACTGATAGTACCATTTTTGGGCCAATATGGCACACATTGGTTGGTACTGATCGGTACAATATGAATCTTGTATTCCTATAAGGAATGCACGCTTGAAAATGGGTCACACAGAGAGGGACTAATTTTTACGTGATTCTATATGTAATAAAAATTAATTAAAATTTAAAATGTAACTTTAATTTAAATAATTTTGATTCAATGTTTTCTTTATAGGATATATCATTTGTCTATATAGCTTTTCTATTTTTGTATTTGGTTTATCTTTTCTTCCTTCTTCATAACAAAGTCCCATTTTATTGTATTTTTCAAATGTTATTTCTTTTATATTATCTCATAATATTCTTTACTGAGCTCAGAATAGTTTCATTAGTGTCATATTTCTCAAAATCTTTTCATATATTAGTACTGAGCCCTTTTTTCTGTTCGCGATAGTGATGGATGAGTTTACCACGAATATTCAAAGAGATGTGCCTTGGTGTATATTGTTTGCTGATGATATTATCTTAGTGGGTGAGGTAAGAGAGGGGGTCAATATGAAGCCAAAATATTGGAGGGAAATGTTAGAGTCAAAGGGTTTTAAAGTGAGCATAACGAAGACTGAGTTTTTAAAATGTATCTTTTTAGGCCATCAGGTGGCTACCGATGTGGTGGTAAAGCTTGAATTAGGAGTTATACCATGAAAGGAGTGTTTTAAGTACCTAGGGTTTATCATCCAAAGCAATGAAGAGATAGATGAAGATATAGTCCATCGTATCAGATCACGGTGGCTCAAATGGAGAAGTGCATCAGGGGTTTTATGTGACAAAAAGATACCACTCAAGCTTAAAGGTAAATTTTGTCGCTTAACGATTCGGCCAACCATGTTATATGGGGCGGAGTGTTGTCCCATCAAACAAATGCATAATAATAAGCTTTTCATGATGGAGATGAGGATGCTCCGGTAGATGTGTAACCTTACCAGAAGAGATAAGGTCAAGAATATAATAGTAAGAGACAAATGAAAGGTGGTTGGTATTAATGAAAAATTGAGAGAGACGAGGTTTAGATGGTTCAGACAAGTTAAAAGGAGACACCCTGATGCTCTAGTGAGAAGATGTGAAAAAATAATACTTAGAGACTATAAGAGAAAAAAAGGAAATCTTAAAAAGAACTGGGGGAAAGAAATCAAGAATGATATGGCTTGGATGGACCTTAGTAAGGACTTAGCCCGCAATAGGAAACTTTGGTATATTAGGATACGGGTAAAGGATTTCTCTTGAAAAGCACATTCGTGTTCTTGTAGGTTCTATTAGACCGTGTCCTTCACATTTATTGAGTAACATTTACCTCCTAGTTAATTTAGCTTAGTTAGTTTTCTACTTAGCATAATTACTCTTGTACGGGTCTTTTTTGGTCTGTATATTTATTTTACCTTTTGGCTTGGTTAGAGTTACTCTTGCACGGGTCTTTTCTAGTATGTATATTTATCTTACCATTTATTATTAATCTTTGACGTGTTTTTTGTTAATCTTTGACATGTTCTACATGTAAGTTGTTTTATATTGCAATACAATTTTATTATTATTATTTTATCTTTATATGTTATCTTTATCTTTTTATATAGTTATATTTATTACCTTTTATTTTATTTTATTTATTTTTATATTATTCTTTTATATGTATGCACATCAATTTATAATTTGTAGTATCTTCTTGATACACTATATGTGGGTCAATTGAAAACAACCTCTCTATTAAGTAGGGGTAAAGTTGCGTACTATCAGACCTTCCCAGATCCTGCGTTTCAGCAGAACTTTCACTGAGTGTTGTTGTAATTTATTTGTTCGATTATTTAGTCAGCTTTCATTTTTTCAATATGATTTTTTTTGTTGTAAAAGCCATTGCATCGATTTAAATAGGAATATCAACTTGCTTATCTTTCTTAACTAAAAAAATGAAAAAGAAGGACTTGCTTGTCAAATTTTAAGATTAAGAAAAGCAATGGTCCTCTAAAGGATTAGAAAAGGTTTTGTTGTGGGAAGATGGAACTTTTTTGTTCAAGTTTTCTGCTAAGAACCTACTGAGTGAGATTCTGGAAAGTGGCCCCTGACATATTGGCAGCCAACCTATCTTTTAATAGAAATGGCAACTTTGAATAGAGATATATTGCAGTAAGATTGAGACCTTCCCATTCTGGGTAAATTTTGACAACATTCCTCTAAAACTTTGGACCTTAAAGGGCATATAGCCAATTCGCTTGGAAAAACCTTATGCATGGACACTCAGACAGCCTCCACAAAAAGAATAGGCTATGCTAGAGTATGTATTAAAGTAATGAAAACTTCTCCCTTTTTGGAAACCTTGTCTATCTTTAGTTATGGAAAGTTTAGAGAGCTAGAGAAAAAAATAATCACTCTCTCGTATCCCTAGAAGCCCACTAACTCTACCAAAATTTGGAAACCAATGGGGAAGACTTTTGTAATAGGTATGCATATAGAATTCCTTAAAATGAAGTCTATTATCCCTGGACAGGGAGACAGTAATCTAATAAACGATACTTTAACAACAGAAGATAATGAGGGAGCTATAATTTTACCACAAAACATCAAGATAACAAATGGAAAGTTAATCATAAAGAAAGGCCTTGATCTACTGCAAAAGGAAAGTCAGAAAGTTCAAAGGCTAACTTACTTGGTAAAGCACCAATTACTCTAGAAGCAAGTAGTAGTTGAGGACTCGGAGGTATCGATGATTCTATTTATGATATGCTTTTAGTGAGTTTGGTAATGCTCTTATTGTTGAGGTAACTCAACAGACTTATCAGAAAGAATTCCAAATACATAATACTAAGTCTAGCAGGCGAACTTCAAAGAGGAAAGGGAAAAACCAAACATGGGGTTTTCCCCTTCATTATAGTTTTGATTTGGAACATTAGAGGGCTCAATAACCCTCTAAAAAGATCCATGGTAAAGGAATTTATTAAAGCTCAATAACCTTGGTTAGTTGGTTTGGTTGAGACCAAAATAAAGGAACCACTTCAGCATAAAGATCTTACTTTTTTGGGAGCTAATTGGCATTTTTTTTCTCAAATCACTCTTCCCATTATAATGGGAGGATTTTCTGCTTCTTTAACTCTGATACTTTAGCTGTAAATAAAGTTTAGGAAAGTGATCAATTTATGCATTTGCAGTGTCATATAGACCCCAACTGGGCAGCTACATTCCCCCATTCTCATGTATATTTTGGTGAAACTCTCCTCTCTGACCATTCATATATGCTTATCCAAGGAATTTCTCATCTCACAAAGGTTAGAGCTCCTTTTCATTATTTCAATGGTATCTCAGTGATGGCAAGCTTTATGAATCTTGTCTCCAGTTATTGGTATCCAGATATCTCTGGTTATAAACCATATTAGCTAATGCGAAAATTGAAAAAGGTTAAAGCTACACTCAGGTTGTTCCTAAAAAAAACTCTCCTTAGCTCATTGTCCTAAAACATCTCAAGACTGCTCAAGACAATTGTTATCTTGATACATATGATACAAACTTACGAGCAATAGAAACTAATTATTTAAAAAAGTATTAGCAATCGCTTAACCTACGACACTCTATTCTTAAGCAAATAGCGTGTGTCAATTAACTTTGAGATGGTGATACTAACTCAAAGTTTTTTCATTCATCCCTCTTATCTAGAAGCAATCGTAACATACTTGCCTAACTACAAGATGAAGATGGCAACACTTATGCAGATTATGCTACTCTCACAACCTTGGTAACAAATTTTTTCAGTCACCTGATGGGACCAACATGCCCTGAAGACCCTTCTTCTAACATGAAGCAATTACTAGCTAGTTCTTTGGATCAGGATAATAGTTCATCATTGGTATCTCTTATCACAGAACGGGAAATAAAAAAGGTACTATTCAGTATGCATCCTACTAAAGCCCCAAGACCTGACAGGTTCTCTGTTGGTTTCTTCCAACAGACTTGGGAGATTACGGGGAATTTATTTATGGAGGTTGTCTTAGAATTTTTTTCATCTTCTAAGATGCTTAAGGAGGTAACCACACTTATATATGCCTAGTGCCTAAGAAGAAGCAACTAATGCATATGGCAGATTTTCGTCCGATTTCATCTTGCAATACACTTTATAAAGTTATCACTAAAGTTTTTGCTGATAGATTAAAAATGGTGTTAAAGGAAGTTATTCATATCTCCCAAAGTGCTTTCATACTGGAGAGAAACATCGAAGACAATATTATACTTCTACAAGAGCTGATTAGATAGTATTATTTGACAAAAAGAATTAATAGCTATTTGATAAAAATTGACTTCTTTAAAGCCTTCGACACTCTCATCTAGAGCTTCATTCATGTTTGCCTAGAAATTTGTCAAATGGATTATGACCTGCATATCTACTACTTTCCTGAGTGTTCTTATCAATGGCATGCCCTCTAGTCCCTTTCGAAATGCAAGAGGCATTAGGCAGAGGGACCCCTCATCCCCCTACCTCTTTACAATTGCTATGGAAGGCTTGTCCTGATTATTAAACAAGCTTATGGCTTTTAATGGTAGCTTCACTTTTCATCACCGATGTATAGAAAGTAGGCTTACTTACTTATTATTTGTTGATGACTTGGTGCTTCTTAGTGACACAGAAGTCACTTCTGTCAACTTGTTGCTTCAGACAGTGGAAACTTTGTCTAGCTGGTCAAGCTTGAGAATAAACTTTGAGAAAAGTCACTTGTAAATGTCATCGGATGTGAGTAATAAGGAGGAGCTCAGTAATATGATTGGTATGAGTCTACACCCACCTTCTTTCAAATACTTAGGGGTCTCAATAACCTCTGCAAAACCTAAATTCTCTGATTGTATTCCCTTTTTCAAAAGCTCAAGGGTAAGATAAATGCTTCGAAAAATCAACATCTCTCATATACAACCAGGCTGAATTTAATTTTATCTGTACTAAATAGCATGCTTCTTCACTGTAATGCCCATTTAATCTTGCCTAAGAGAGTCATGAAGGAGATATACAAGATCTTGAAAGTTTTTCTTTGGTCGGGTAAAGCTGAAAATGCCAAGAAGGCAAAAGTCAAGTGGAGTGAAGTCACACTACTGAAGAATCTGTTGGTTTATGCCTTACAGCCAATTGCTTTGGTTGTAGTTTAGTGACAAATTATTTAAAGGCATTCTTTATCTTATACATGTTTAGATGTATATGATAAAATCCATGGAATAATTGTACATTGCAAATGAAATTATAATGAGATTATAATTATGAGATTCATATTGCATTTATGTACT
>JAOQMR010000007.1:2123019-2134326 GCA_027563865.1 Erythroxylum pelleterianum | reverse complement strand
AGAGGCGAGCGTTTAAACGCTACAAAACCTTGAGGTGCTGGGTTCGAGTCTTGGTGACTCATCCAGTTCCCAAAGAGAACAATACCTGATACTGTACTGTACTGTTCACAGACGAGCCGCGGTCCCCAGAGTGGATCGGACTCAGGTATCGCTTCCCCCAGAGTGGGTCGGATACTACAGACGGGTCGCGGTCCCCAGAGTGGATCGGACTCGGGCATCACTTGGGCCAGAGTTCCAGGGATGCTACAAAAGAGATGCGTGGATTGATGATGGTCTGTACTTGACTCTTTGGATGAATGTTGATGCGTCGACTTTGTAGAATGGTGAAGATTTCTTGATTCTTTTGGTTCAACTATGATGTTCTTCAATAGTACAAAATTAACGCAATTGAAAAAAAAGGGATACGCAAGGAATTCGCTCCTACTAGACCTCAGGAAAACCTATTCTAAACAACCTAGATGATGGGAATTAATTCTAAGAAATTGAACCAAACAAACTCGCCATAATTTTGATGAAATTGATAAGTGAATTATTGATTCCTAATGTAACAAGAACAAGAGATGAAAATCCTCACTTTGTGGCTTGCGGCAACATAAGAATAATCTGATTTCAAAGTTGTCTTTCCCTAACCCCAAAGAGGGTATTTATACCTAGGTCAATTAATAAAAGACGGGTTAAATAATATATAGAAGTCCAAAATAAATATAACTTAAAACAAGTCCAAAATAGAATAATAAAACATGCCTAGACCTGGTTCAACGCACCCCTAAGTTTGATCGTAGGCATGCCTCTCCTCTTGGGCTTAAGTGATGATACGTAGCCCAATACAATGGTCTTCAAGTCCTAAGAGAGTCCAATCCAAGGATTTGAGATAAATGAATCAATTTGGGCTGTGATTTAGATAGCTCTCCTCCAATAGGCTTGGTGTACTCCATCCTCTCCACAAATTGGCCCACATTTGCATAGAGAGCCTCCTTGAGTCTCTCGGTCCTAGCTTTGGACATAGGTCCAACTGGAATGACAAGCTTGCCCCCATCACGCACGCTATCTCCATGGTGGTCCTTACTCTTGCTCACATCAATATATATCATGCTCACTAAGTTTTTAGCATTATTGTTAGGTAACCGACTAGTTTTTAAAAAATTAGTAATTATTATTTTTTAGTTGTGTACATTCATTTTCTTATTTTAATTTTGTTATTTTTATATGTTTTCTTATTTTGTTTTTCTTTGTTTTTGTGTATTCAGATTTCAAGGATAATTCTGGTGTAAGACAATAAGCAGACGTTTCATATTTCTTAAAGAAGACCAAGAACTTGAGAGAACACTATATTGAAATAAAAAAGAATGGACCAAGCAAGAATTTAAAGATACGACGTAAGTACAACCTAATAATATGTAAGAAGAATATAAAAAATGATGAAATATGCTAAACCATTTCTCATACAGATATAATCAAGCATTATAAGGTCAAAGATAAATGCTAATTAATCCAATATCAAGCCCAATGTAATTTAGATGTTATAAAATTATGTACAATTTGATGGATTATCCTAAAAGTTGATGGATCTTTTTTGTTCCATCTCTACTACAGAACTGAACATGAGAGTTTCTTCTCATCCAGCTCTTTGCGAATGAAATGATTAATTTTTTTATAAAAATATATATGTATAATATAATCAATTATGGGAACCTTTTCATTTAATTTGTTTACTAATCTCTACATACTATATCTGACCAACTGCCCATCCTACCTCCTCTATATTCTTGACAGCCCATCTTTGTCTCAATAGAGTCTTTCAGTGGCATATTTCAGTCTTCTTTCCCATTACTTAGAAAGAGTGACCCATCGGTTCAAGTATAAGATACTATCATTACCACCCGGACAATTAGACATCCAACTCGTAATCACAATGACCCAATTGCAAGAGCAGAGCTATAAGCATCCTACTTCTAATTCTTGTTTCAACAACCTTTTTAGTTTTTGAATCAAATAAGCTATTGTATTTCCTAATAGTTAGTATTTGTTGGAATAAAAAAAGACCCGTAATTGTGGGTTCGTTTATGAAAATAAAAAGGAATCTTATTGGAAAAAATAGAATATATATTTTTATTTCATTTTTAAATTTATTTCTATCTTTTTAATAGATTTCTATAAAATATAAAATAAATATATTTTGAATGGATTGAATAAAAAACATTTATAGTTATGTTATATTATACTTAATCTTTTCGTTATAGATTCTACTTATTTCATTTTTATCGTTTTATATTTGTAATTTTATTTAAGTATTTTGACTTAGGATTATAATCTCGATTCTAATGAATTGGTGTGGTATATTCATATAATAACATATGAACAATAAGAACTAGCATTATTATTGAGACTAGAACTCACAGGGAATAAAATATATTTATGGATATAATCAAAAATGCATTATTTACAAACAAAAGTATTCGGTTTTTAGGGAAAAATCAATATACTTTATGGATATATGGAAAAATAGTCTATTTGGAAAAATATTACGTCCAATAAGATTTAAACCTATACCAAAGGTTTAAAAGACCTCTGTCCTATCCATTAGACAATGGACGCTTTTCAATTTTGTATTTTCTTAGTTATTTTTTTGTACTGATAAAGAGAAAATATTGACAAAAATTTCGAGAATTGCATATTGAATTAATTCAATTATAAATTCAATTTGTTATTGTTAAAATTTAGAAATTATAAAAATAACTTTTTATTATATAAAAAATATATAAAAAAGAAATAAGAAATAGATTATTAATAGAATCTATTTAGATAAAATAAAATAAAGTTAGATAGGAATTCTTGAACCCAAGAATTAAGAATAATCAGCTTTTCATTAACTAGAATATAACAACAACTTAGAATAATGAAATAGATTATATTTGTCGAGAAGTGCAAAATCATATAGATACGATCCTCATTGTACATCTTGATTAATTGGATCGTTTCTTTGTGGATTCCGATATGAAACTTTTGTAGATGCTTTTCTGGGTATTCCTTTTTGCGTATGACATCGCCACTCCCCTTGGCGGAATCCATTAATTTAGAACTGATTTGACACAAAGAAAGAAATGGAAAAACAAAAAAATGTGTGAATTCACAAAAACTTTATGTGAATAGAAAGTAAAAAATAGATATCAAAGTTGTTTGATGATTCAATAATCTTATTAATTGAATTTAGAGTTCGTAGTTACTTCGACTAGATGAAAATCTTATCAATGGAATAGAATAATGAATTCATAATTTATTGGTTGATTGAATCATTAACCATTTCATTATTTTGGTGCGAGGAACTTATCATGAATCTATTGATTTCTGCTGCTTTCGTTATTGGCGCTGGTTTAGCTGTTGGGCTTGCTTCTATTGGACTTGGGATTGGTCAAGGTACTATTGTAAGCCAAGTCGTAGAAGGCAATTCAATACTATTATTTCAATAATATTATTCAATACAATATTAGAAAAATTGAAACAAAAGTCTTTTCTCACACCTATTATATTATACATTAGAATTCCATTGTCGGAATCAAAATAAATCTATTATTTTATCCATCATTATGGAAATATTTCGTACATGAAGCCATGATCTAATAGATAGATAAATTATTTCGCTTACATATTTATTTCCAAATCAAAAATAAGACATTAAAACTATAAGTTCGGTTTAACAGAATTTGAGATTAGTATTTAATCGCATAACACGTACACTAATTGTATTTCCGCTTACTTACATAAGCTAACCTATTGTTCTCCATTTCTAAATATAACTTCAAAAGTCACTTAAATATCATATTTTACTCATTCTAACTTACCAATTTCTTCAAACACTATCTCACCCAATTTAATTCACCATATAATTATCATGCTTGATAAGTCACGGTTATGATCCTTGTCCAGAATTTATATCTTTACTTGTTCCTACATTTTCACATAGTAGACGTTCACATTAGGTTCTAAGGTCTTCTCGACATTTGTTCCTTTATGTCTCTAGTTTCCAAATCATCAAAAATCAGGTCATTTGAAGTTTTAAATAAAGAAACATGCACCAAACATCACAAGCTGCTTCAATACAGGGGCAACATCAGATCACCATTTTCAATCTCAAATTCCAACATGATTTAGCTAGAATTAGGTCAGGGTCACTTCTAGGAATTTTTAGTACTATGTCTTAAGTTTCATGTCCAGTTAGAAAACCCAATTTGGAGGTTTGTAGGTCAATTTATGGCTAAAACAATGGGATTGGTTCAAACAAACCTAAGACAAAATTCTGTTACACTTTACTCTCTTGTCATATTCAACTAATTCTATGCAAAGAAATACCAAAATAATACCAAGGCATCATTGATCTTAAACACATTCAGCCCATACTAGAAACATACAAAAATTAGGAACTTAAGCTAAGAAAACTTACCACTTTTTCCTCTAATCTTTTGGGTATTTGTTAAACACTTTTACTTGATCAAGATATCTTCAAATCTCCATCAAAACCATCAACAATGGAAGTTATCTTCCTTCCGTCTCCTTAGCCTACCTTCACACTTGCTTCTCTTCTTTTCACTTTTGTTTTTGGTCTCTCACGTTTACTCTCTCTCAAACACTCATAGTTATGTTAAAGAATGAAGTTAAATGTCTTACTTTATGCTTTTTTATACTCATTTAATGGATTCCACATGTCACCTTCCTATTGTCCTTTAATGCATTTAATTCACTAACCGAAATAAATTCCAAAAACATTTCACAACTGTCTTATCGTTAAATTAACCATGAAATACTCGAATTAGGGTTAATACTTATTGATTGGATGTTTTAAAATTTTTCGATGAGTTTAAAATCATTAATACCCATTACTTTCCAAAAAGGACATTTGAGTCCTAAACTTTTGAAACTCCCAAAATCCATCTTATCAGACTTTTTTTGATCGATTTCATTATCATTGGACTCTACTAATTATTCTGGATAATTTTCAATATTTCGGGGTTAGGTCCCCCAAAAATAATTATACATTCAAAAATACAATTCACCGAACATAAAAATGTATAATCAATGAAAGGAAATGTTCGGGGGGTTTATAATCACCCCTCATACAAATTTAGCCCTCGAAATTTAACTAATCATACATGTTCAAAACAAGTGGAGATACAATGCATGCATCTGCTACTCAGGCTTCCATATAACTTCCTCTACCGCATGATTCCTCCACAATACCTTAACCAAAGGAATGATCTTATTGCGCAGAACTTGTTCTTTGCAGTTGAGGTTCTATACAGGTTCCTCCTCAAAAGTCAAATCTTCCTTTAGGTTCACCGGTTGTGCTGTAATTACATACAAACGGTCCGCTAGGTCTTACGAAACATATATACATAACAAACGTTGTGAATCCTCACGAATTCATCTGGTGGCTTCAATTGATATGCCACTGACCCAATTCTTTATGTGATCTTATACGGCCCTATGTAGACTTAGTTTACCGCATTTCCCAAATTTAAGTACACCTTTCCAAGGGGAAATCTTAAGAAAAACTCTTATCTCCAATTTCAAATTCAAGATCTCTACAACGATTATTCGCGTAGCTTTTCTACCTATCCTGGGGTATCTTTAATATATCTCGAATAACTTGAATTTTATCTGTTGCCACTTGTACAAGCTCGAGACCTATCAGCTTCCTTTCACTTACCCCGTCCTAACATACTGGTGTTCTGCATTTTTTTTTCCACAAAGTGCCTTAAAAGAGGTCATGCCAATATTGGCCTAACAATTGTTATTGTACGTGAACTCTATCAGTGGTAGGTGCTGTCTCAATTCCCCCTAAACTCGATAACATAGGACCTAAGCATATCCTCATCTAGATAATCCTTTCCGACTGTCCATCCGACTAGAGGTGAAAGACAGTGTTAAACTTCAAGCGTGTACCTAAGGCTTTCTGTCAACTGGGCCAAAATCTTGATGTAAACCTAGGGTCACGGCCTGAGATAATAAAGATCGGCGTACCATAAAGTCTCACTATCTCATCCACATACAGCTGGGCTAACTTGTTTAAAAGATAATTATTCTTGATTGAAGGAATTGTGCGGACTTTGTTAACTTGTCCACTATCACCCATATATCATCATACCACTTCTAACTCCATGGAAGAAGTACTGTGAAGTCTATAGTAATCTTCTCCCACTTTTATTCTGAGATAAGACAGGGTTGTATTAATCCCGCAGGCTTCTGATGTTCTGCTTTTACCTGCTAACAGTTTAGGCACTTAGAAATGAATTCTGTTATTTCCTTTTTATTCATTTCCACCAATAGTGTTCTTTGACAGTGTGGTACATTTTTGTGCTACCTGAATGCATAGCGTAAGTTGAGGAGTGAAATTCCTCTAAGATCTCTTTCTTTAAGTCTCCTATATCTGTTACACATACTTGTTGCCCCATCATCACTATAACATCATCAATTGTGGATCTTGTTTCTATCTCTCTGTAATTTGATCCACCAAGATGAGACAAATGTGAAAGGTAGCAATTAATGCCCCTGAGTCTTCATATCCAATCTCACTCCTAGAAAGCTCATTTCCACTAGAAGTGGAAGATATATCATCTTCGGTTATGCTATCAAACTGGTAGGTCTCCTACTTAAGGCATCAATCATTATATTGACTTTTTCGGGGTGGTACTCTATCGTACAATCATAATTTTCTATTAACTTCAACCACCGCATCTGCCTCATGTTTAGTTCCTTATGAATAAATAAATATTGCAAACTCTTGTGATCCTTACAAATCCATCAGTGCTTGTCGATAATGTAAGTATAGGAGTTGTCGTCAATCTTTCTTTCGATTCATCAAAACTTCATTGACATGCATCTGACCACTCAAACTTCCCCTCGTTTCATGTTAACATGGTCAGTAGTGTTATTATATTGGAAAATCCTTCAACAAATTTCCTATAATAGCTTGTCAATCCAAAAAAACTCTTGACTTCTGTCATAGTGGTGGGAGGTCTCTAATTAGTAAAAACTTCAATCTTTTGGGTATCCACACTAAGTCCCTCGGATGAAATAACATGACCCAAGAAAGCAACTTTATCTAATCAAAACTGGCACTTACTGAACTTAGCATATAGCTTGTTATCTCATAGGGTCTGTAATACTATTCGAAGGTGTTCTACATACTCCTCATTACTGCCCAACTACACCAATATGTCATCAATAAACGATTACAAACTTATCTAGGTACTCTCAAAACACCCTATTCATCAAATTCATAAAAACAGTTGGTACATTCGTTAATGCAAAGGACATAACTAAGAGTTCATAATGCCCATACATCGTCCTAAAGGCACTTTTCGGAATGCCTTTAATTCATTTGTGAAGAATTTAATCATATAAAATATTTAAAATACTCATAATTTGCTAGTCTCCATAAATAGAAACTTCTTCTTCTTCATTATTATTAATATTAAAATGATTTTCTTATTATTAGTATTATTATTTATATTTATTTATTTGTTTAATATTATTGTTAGTATTATATTATTTTATTCCATTGTCTCTTTCTCTCCTCTTCATTTAAAAACAACCTCTGCTAGTTAAAAATAAGCCTGGTTATTATTCAAACTTCCAAAACCTAGCGTGTCAATAATGGGAGTTGTTATTATTGTTATTTTCCTCCCTTATTTTTATTATCTTTATATTTTAAACCATAAAAGAGGTCTATATCTTTTACCCTAAAATATATCTATATATAAAAAGCTTAAGAGTAGATTTATATATTTATCCATAAAAAACTAAGCATTTTTTTAATCAATTTTGATAAGCTCCCGAGTAAAACGTTCATGTAAAAGAATAAAAAATTCACAAGCTCACACCATAAAAACTGAAAAGAAAAAATAAACATTCAATTTCACTAAGAGGCACATCCATAAATGTCACCTTTAGATTCTCCAACCTAAGTCTTTTTTCCAACACTTCCCATGGTATATATGTGGAATTGCCAATATCATGGTATACAACACTCAATGCTTCAAAAATTATTAATCCCCTAGCAATGTTTTCACAATCACCAATTAGTACCACAAGAAATGTAGTAACGAAAACCAAAGTACAAATGTAAAATGTTCGAGTTGTACCTCATCTCATTGCTAAGATTTCCAAAGCCAACTTTAGCAGGATGCTCTGAAAGTTCTTCAAGATTATTTTTAGCTATCCTTTCAAGACTGTTAAAATACTTTATCATTTTATTTACCCCGAATTTTGACTCTCAGAGTCCACTGAAGCTTTCCCTCTGGTAAAGGGATGGACTTTGGCAAGCGTAATGGCACCTCAAACTGACCAAAAGTTGTCAAAGGTGATGGTAGATAAAGGTTTTCAGGCTCAATCTGCACATTCATCTGCCTTACCACCTGAATGTAAACCGATCTTATCAGTGAGGTGGAAACAAACAGCAACAGCAAAACTTAAGAGCTAAGTCCTCAAACCCCAGTAAAAAATTTCATAGCTCTGCCGAAGTTCAAATCCAAAAGCTAATCAAAAGTTACACCTCCACAAGTGGGGCTAAAACATCACCAGAAACATCTAAATCTTCAAGACAAATAAATCTCCACAAGCACCAAAATGTGACATCTAGAACTTAGAATTACAAACAGCAATTTATCAAGAATGATGACATTTATCAGCTTATTGCACTGAAATAAAACTATCAGTTGATGTGCCATAAAAGTAAAGTTACTACATTAGAAATTAATCTTTTCGCTGGTCTTAAATCAATTTATATTAACAATTAAATTCCTGAAATTTGAATTGGTGTAAATTCAATATATATTAGAAAAATATGTAACATTTTGAATGACTAGCACCTCTAATGTATCGAGAAAAAAAACAAGAAAAGGTTATTATTACTCTCTAATGTCTCAGTTCCATAAAAACTCAGATCTGCAAATCATCTACCCAAAATCCATTTGTTTCTTTCCCTTGTTACAAGCTCATTATTCAGCCAAGTACCAACAATACTTTGTTTTCCTTTCCCACTCCAGATGAACTCGGTATACCTGGGAGCCATTGTTTTCAACAGAACCATAACTGCAAAATTTGTTGCTATGACAACTCGCAAGAATTTCCACCTTAATCACTACAACTCAGCCATATGCCTACCAAAAGAATGCACTATTCAGTGTGCTCATGCATATTAGACTCCACATAATACATGCCTAGGTTAGAAAAAAATCATTAGAAATAGCATAAGTTATGAATAGTTAGAATGCCCTTATACCGAAATTAATCTTTTTAAAGTTAATAATTCCAAATATACTTAAAAAGAAATAAGGCCATCTCAAGGAAAAAGTTTTCCTGGTGGTTCAATGGAAAAGACTACCGAAGAACAGTACTGTACCTCATTTACAATATCATCTTTTGTCACGGGTGAAAGAATTTCAATAGGTTCATCTTTTGATGCACGAGCTCGGAACTTTAAAGCATTAATACCTGCCCTAATTGTCTACAAGAAGAGTAAACGGCTTGTAAGACTTAATTAACAGGTAACAATGAGACAGCATACAATTGAAAGTTGCATGCAGATCCAGCAAAATTTCCAAAGGTAAATGCAAAGCCACAGTAAGGGTACTAAGCAACTTGATAGCACTTCAAAGAGAGGGAACAAACCAGTGGGGTACTATCTAAGCGTTTCGCCGCCGATTCATATTCTTTCATCTTATCTTCCCTACCATCTTTAACTACTTTGACCTCTTCTTCTTCCTCAGCTTGGGACATCTAATGAGCATACCAATGATTAGGAGTTATCAAGCATTAAAGTAATTGCACACTGAATCATGGAAACCAGGACTAAGACAACTGGTAGGCAACTGTACAGAAACACACAAGTGCGTGAACACAAATGCAAGAAAATGAGAGGCATACCTTGCGCTGCTCCTTGATGAGATGAGAGAACTTGTCAATGTTAGGAACAGCAAGCAGTTTGGGCATAAGGTGGTTACGGAAATATCCAGGCGCAACCTTCACCGTCTGGCCTGCTTTCCCAAGTTTATCTATGTTCTGCAAGAACATAATTATCAACATCATATCGTGCAAATAATTCACAAGAATCATATACATCACCCAACACTTACCTTTGTAAGAATAACTTCCAACTTTCTGTATCGAACTCCTTGACAAGCATATAGTAGTTGTAAAGGACAATCAAAGCTTTTACCTTTAGTTTCTTGAACAATTTTCCTTAAGGCATTTCGGCCATAATGAATGAAAGCCATTTGACAAATTATGCGCCTGTTTCGAAACAAATGTGAGAAGATAGAAATGAAGGATTTTGAGACAGAAACCACTGGGGTAATAAATCAAGAAACAAACATCCTTCAAGACATTGTCTTTCAGGCAAGTGCTCCAAATTCAAAATCAACCCATTTTTCTTTTTAAGTTTTCCCCAAATGGGTACGGTCGTGTTTCAAAACCTGATTTGTTAAATCGTTACGAAGCGGGTCTCTACGTAAGGAGCAAAACATAGTTGAAACCCTTCCCTTAGCTAAGGATCCGAGATAGAAAGAACGCAACAATCTTAAATGAAAACAAAAAGAGAAGAAAATTAATAAGCAGAAGAAACGGAAGCGAACTGAATGATTAACAGTACCCAATAGAAAGTTTGTCGGAGGATGATAGATGAGCAAGGAGACTAAGCTTGAGTTGAAACAAGCCTAACAGGTTTCAACGAAAAACCCTGGCTCCGTTCATTCTTGCATACGCTGCGTTTTATTTAAAGAAAATGCTCTGTTGTAAATTTATTACTTAGGAAAAATATAAACTTATCATAAATTTATTATTTGATGTTGATAAGAATAATAAAAAGCCAGAAAATTATTTTATTGCAAGTGACAAGAAGATTGTATTTTTAAATAAAAATATATTTTAAATTTTAAAAATATATTTTAAATTTTAAAAATATATTTTCTATTAACAAAAGTATGAATTTGACCTTAATTTATAAAAAAGGAGAATTATACTATTAAAATATCTTATATTATAAAATAAAGAAAAATATAAATTTAATATATATTGTTAAATTAATGAGGCAAAAATTTATTTTCTATTTTTGCATATTTCATACATTATTACTTCTGTATTCTTTTATTGTTAGATATGGGTAATAATCTATATTTCATACATTATTACTTCTGTATTTTCTATTTTTGCATATTTCATACATTATTACTTCTGTATTCTACATATCGAGACTCATTTGATACAACTCAAAAGTGTTTTCTTTAAGGATTGGGCTTGATCTAACATATTCTT
>JAOQMR010000007.1:2107256-2118437 GCA_027563865.1 Erythroxylum pelleterianum | reverse complement strand
TACTTATGCACAATTTAATACATATTCCAATATATTTCATACTAAATGTCGTTAATATTCTAACCCCTACTTTGGGGGGCGTTACAATGTCATTCTCTTTCTTATAGATCTTTTAAAACATTTTCCTTCAAGTCTTATGTTTTGTATTTAGCCTAATTATTTACCCTAAACATTTCCTTCCTTAACCTAAACATTTTCTTATACGTTTTATTTATTTACTTGTTTTTTTCTTGTTTATTTATTTGTTTTATCTTTTTTATTCTTTACGTTATTATGTATTTATTGTATTATTTATTTTATTACTTATTTTTATATTTTAAGTTGCATGTAATTATATTTATTTATTATATTTATTTTCTTTAATGTCTAATCTTAATTTTATTTTTTATTATTATTACTTCATTATTTTTATACGTGTGTTTTTACGTGAGTCTATCAAAAACAGACTCTCTGCCAGTTAAGGGTAAGACTATATGTTTTTAGACCATCTTAGCCTCTTATTTGAGTGAGACTTCTACTAAGTAGTTATTTTTTAAAAAAATAAAATAGATTTTTTAGAAAATCATATTTTTTTAAAATTTAAAAAATTAATTTATTTTAAAATTAATAAAACTATAGAGAAAATCTGTACTTTTTTTTACCCTAAAAAATATCATATCTAATTAGTGCTCTGAAAAATGAAATACGTGCCAATAGCAATACCTGGAATGGAAAATATCTCTACAGCGGCTGTGACCCACAAACACACATACGAATGGCAAGAGAATTACTTGTGTACAAGTAGAAGCCAGAAAAACTCGATAACAGATCAACTGAAGCACGAAACACTAAACCATTGTAAAAGCGCCACGTAAACCCTTGCCCAGCCACACCCCCTCTCTCTCTACTTCCCCGTGTTTGATGGTAAGAGAGCTCTGAGTGCATTATATATACTAACAACACATCGCCTTTCATCCTTTGCTTGAAACTCTGCTGCTGCTTTGTTATTTATTAGTAATTGTATATTTACCAGTTCCCTTCCATTTTTATTCATTTCTAGTCATACCCAGTAAAGCAACTGTTCTATTTCTTTCAAGGTACGTAATTTTCTTCGAATTCTTCATTTTGAGATGAATGGTAATGGTGGGTTTTGTTTCTTTTTCTTTCTAGTTTCGTTTTATTTAGACATAGACTCTTTCAGTTGGTTTTTAGTCGCTAAGTTCGTTTGCTGGGGTTTTATTTATGTTAATTGTTTAAAGCTGCTGTCTTGTTTGTAATTTCCAAGTCCATATTTAAGTATAGATAACTTTGATTTATGTTACATAGAGGACATTGAATTCTATTTTACGTCTTCCGTGCTGTTATTGGTGGGTTTGACGAACAACTTGTGCAATATCCTAGATTTATAGTCCGAGTTTCTAGTTTGGGTTGACAATGTAACGATTTGTGACTGAATAGTTCTGGAATGGCTGTGCTTTGTTGGTGTCTCTTTTTCGTTTTGCATGAATTACTGTTAGCAGAATTTCTGTAGTCTCAAGTGAACTATGTTGTTGGATGCTTATATTGTCTTTGGATTCTTATTGGGACTGTACATGCGTTTCCGTGGTAACAGATGGCGACTTCAACAACATGTTTTGTGGGTGATGTATGCTTCAACACCAACAAGCCTAATTTGGGCAAAGAGTTCTATGGCAAGCATATTTTCATTTCTTCAAGACTTCCATCCGCTGGTAAGAGGTCAAAAGTAGTCCTTGCGAAGGCATCTTTGGACCAGAGGCATCATCAAGGGAGAAGAGGCTTCTTAAATCTTTTGTTTGGGAATACCGGAATTGGTGCAGCCACTTTACTAGGGAATGGGAAAGCTTATGCTGATGAGCAAGGAGTTTCTTCCTCCAGGATGTCATATTCCAGGTTTTTGGAGTATTTGGATAAGGACCGGGTGAAAAAAGTGGACTTGTTTGAGAATGGCACCATTGCTATTGTAGAGGCTATTTCTCCTGAGTTGGGTAACCGCGTGCAGCGAGTCCGTGTTCAACTTCCTGGACTCAGCCAAGAACTTCTTCAGAAGTTGAGAGAAAAAAACATCGACTTTGCTGCACATAATGCTCAAGAAGACTCGGGTTCATTGTTGTTTAATTTGATTGGAAATTTGGCTTTTCCATTGATTTTAATTGGGGGTCTCTTCCTACTTTCTCGACGTTCATCTGGAGGAATGGGAGGTCCTGGTGGACCTGGTTTCCCTTTGGCCTTTGGCCAGTCTAAGGCCAAGTTTCAAATGGAGCCAAACACTGGAGTGACATTTGATGACGTTGCTGGAGTTGATGAGGCAAAGCAGGATTTCATGGAGGTTGTTGAGTTTCTGAAGAAACCTGAGAGGTTCACTGCAATTGGTGCCCGCATTCCAAAAGGGGTGCTTCTTATTGGTCCTCCAGGAACTGGGAAGACTCTTCTGGCCAAGGCAATTGCTGGAGAAGCTGGTGTACCGTTCTTCTCCATATCAGGTTCTGAGTTTGTTGAGATGTTTGTCGGTGTTGGTGCCTCTCGTGTTCGTGATCTCTTTAAGAAAGCCAAAGAAAATGCTCCCTGCATTGTATTTGTGGATGAAATTGATGCAGTTGGAAGGCAAAGAGGGACAGGAATTGGTGGAGGGAATGACGAAAGAGAACAGACTCTTAATCAACTTTTGACAGAAATGGATGGTTTCGAGGGAAATACTGGCATTATTGTTATTGCAGCAACTAACAGAGCAGATATTCTTGACAATGCTTTATTGAGACCTGGACGCTTTGACAGACAGGTAGAAATGCGTGGCACTTATTCTGATAACTTGCGTTTTAAACATTCAAATAGATATTAAACAAAACTTTGGCACAGGTGACTGTGGATGTTCCGGATATTCGAGGCAGGTCAGAGATATTAAAAGTCCATGCCAGCAATAAGAAATTTGATTCAGATGTTTCTCTTGATGTGATAGCCATGCGAACACCAGGTTTCAGTGGAGCTGATCTTGCTAACCTCTTGAATGAGGCGGCTATACTTGCTGGT
Source organism: Erythroxylum pelleterianum (assembly GCA_027563865.1). Classification (NCBI taxonomy): domain Eukaryota; kingdom Viridiplantae; phylum Streptophyta; class Magnoliopsida; order Malpighiales; family Erythroxylaceae; genus Erythroxylum; species Erythroxylum pelleterianum. Next base: position 2,115,413 of record JAOQMR010000007.1, on the reverse strand, counting down.
CGACGTGGAAAGACTGCTATATCTTCTAAAGAGGTTGATGACTCAATTGATAGGATTGTTGCTGGAATGGAAGGAACAGTCATGACAGATGGGAAGAGTAAGAGTCTTGTTGCTTATCATGAAGTTGGCCATGCGATTTGTGGGTACGTTGATGACCTAGATAATTTTCTTTTCCAAATATTATCATGTGTTGTTTTTGTATTGTGGTAGAGCTAAGAATCCAAGTAGATGGCTGATGTTCTGAACATGGTCAGAGTGATATAAGTAGGATCCTTCAAGTTAAGATTTGAATGCCCCTTTGAAAGAGTAAGTGACCGTTGAATTATCTATTGAAATTCTCAACTGGGAAGAAAAGAGCAAGAATACATTTCTATGGGGCATTATACACTAGTCTTTACCTCTGAATTTAGCATTGTACATATATATGTCACTAAATTCTTATTTTGAAGGCCAGCTGAAACACAGATAGGATATGTCCTATGGAATACTAACTTGACCAAATCCTTATCTAGTTAGAGTCCAAATATAATGTATGTGAAATCTCAAGTAGAAGGTAATTCTTTTCCTGGTTTTGCTCTTATATTTCTTCTCAGTTTCACTTACAATTTGGCCATGACTTGTTAATTATCTACTCAGTATGTCTCTCTAACTTGTGTTCATTCCTATCCCGGTTTATAAATGAAGAAAGGAAAACAAAACTGATAATGTGGTTACGTGATCTGTTTATTCAGAACATTAACTCCAGGGCATGATCCAGTTCAAAAGGTCACCTTGATTCCACGTGGTCAGGCACGAGGCCTCACCTGGTTTATTCCTTCAGATGACCCAACCCTGATCTCCAAGCAACAGCTTTTTGCTAGAATAGTTGGTGGACTTGGTGGCAGGGCTGCCGAGGAAGTTATTTTTGGTGAGCCTGAGGTGACTACAGGGGCTGCTGGTGATCTGCAACAGATATCCAGTTTGGCTAAGCAGGTAAGTCAGAGCTCCTCTATTTGCCATCTACTACCAAAAGGTTTACTAACTTTTCTAGAAAAATGATCTGCATTACTTAATTAGCTTGAAGGACTGAGAATAATATTAAAGAAGGGAAAAGTAGAAAGATTTGAGTTTTACTTTTATTTCATTGCGATCATAAGTTTGAAGAACCACAGTGCTGGGCTTACATCCCATGTTGACTTGTATTACATTTTTTCTTTTTATCTTGGTTGTCTGCAAGTCTGAAGAGCCTTCTATAGCTTTGTTTATTCTGTCAGTTTTAATGAAACTGAGTAACATGTTTTTAATCTCGTATACAGATGGTAACCACGTTTGGTATGTCTGAAATTGGTCCGTGGTCACTTATGGATTTATCATCTCAAAGTGCTGATGTAATCATGAGAATGATGGCAAGAAATTCAATGTCCGAAAAGCTTGCTGAAGACATTGATGCTGCTATCAAGAGGATTTCAGACACTGCATACGAGGTTGCACTGAACCACATTAGGAATAATCGTGAGGCCATAGACAAGATTGTAGAAGTTCTGCTCGAGAAGGAAACCATGTCTGGTGATGAGTTCCGAGCCATTCTCTCAGAATTTGTTGAAATTCCTGCTGAAAATCGAGTTCCGGCTTCGGTTCCCTCCAAAGTGACTGTGTAGTTAGCCTGAATATGTATCGGTATCATACACCAGGTTGCGGATGAAACTTTGGTATCACACCCCGGGTTGCCTATGAAACTTCAGCTGTCTATAGCCTTCAGCCCATTACTGCATTTGTATAATTGTGTATGTTTTGGTAGTCTGTACACTAATCTCATATACTAATTGGAAATCTATCACAATCTGAATCTATCCTTTAGTTGTTTCTCTCCTATTCTCATCTGTAATTTGCTTTACTTCAAAAACAAATGTAGCAAGTAGCATTCGACCAACAAGATCAAACTAATCAGACAGTGACTGATTGCTTTGGTTGAGAAAATTCAGCTCTTTCTTCACCCTTCACCTGTCGCGAAACAGCTAAAAATAATTAAGGATTTAGAAACAGAGGTCCACTCACTTGTAACGGGATGTAAAAGTAGAACAAACCAATTATGTAAAACTAGAGGCATGGGTAAGGCCTGCGTCGCCAGCCTCCGTCTCTTTACCCCTCGTTTTCTGTCTACGACTTCTTGTCATACTTTTACTTTATTAGACTTCACAAACCTCTGTTCTAAAGGTCACATCAAAGAAGCATTTGAGAGATTTCGATCCCAGATATGGACCGATCCATATTTATTCCCTCATCTTCTTCAATCTTGCATACGAAAGAAGTCACTTATATTGGGGAAGCAGCTCCATTCTTTGGTAGTTACTTCTGGTTATTCAAAGCAAAAGTTTGTGTCAAATCACCTCCTCAACATGTACTCCAAAATTGGACAGTTTCAAACGGCATTAACCTTGTTTCACGTTCTTCCGATAAGGAATATCATGTCTCATAACATTTTGATTAATGGGTATTTGCAAGTTGGCGATTTGGAGGGTGCCCATAACTTGTTTGATGAAATGGGCGAGAGGAATGTTGCCACATGGAATGCAATGGTTGCTGGGACGATCCAGTTTGAGTTTAATGAAGAGGGTATGAGTTTGTTTAAGGAAATGTATGAATTGGGGTTTTGGCCCGATGAATTTACCTTAGGCAGTGTTTTTAGAGGTTGTGCAGGCCTGAAGGCTCTTTATGCTGGCAGGCAAGTTCACGCCTACGTCTTGAAATGTGGATTTCAATTCCATTTGGTTGTTGGAAGCTCTTTGGCTCACATGTATATGAAAAGTGGTAGTTTGCGGGAAGGAGAAGAAGTTATCAAATCTATGCAAATGCGTAATTTGGTTGCTTGGAACACCCTTATTGCAGGTAAAGCTCAAAATGGCTTATCTGAGGAAGTTTTAGACCTATACAATATGATGAAACTGGCAGGATTTAGGCCTGATAAAATAACATTCGTGAGTGTAATTAGTTCATGCTCAGAGATGGCTACTCTCGGTCAGGGTCAGCAAATTCATAGTGAAGTCATTAAGACTGGCGCTAGTTCTGTTGTTGGGGTGATTAGCTCATTAATTAGCATGTATTCTAGGTGTGGATGTTTGCAGGACTCTGTGAAGGCTTTTTACGAGTGCCAAGATTCAGATGTTGTATTGTGGACCGCAATGATTGCTGCTTATGGGTTTCACGGACGAGGAGAGGAAGTTATTGACTTGTTTGAGCAGATGGAGAGGGAAGATTTGGAAGCAAACGAGGTTACTTTCTTAAGCCTGCTTTATGCTTGTAGTCATTGTGGGCTGAAGGATAAAGGAATGAAATTATTTGAGTTGATGACTGGAAAGTATGGTTTGAAGCCTAGCCTGCAACACTATACTTGTGTAGTTGACTTACTTGGTAGGTCGGGTTGCTTGGATGAAGCAGAGGCCATGATAAAAACAATGCCTGTAAAAGCAGATGCTATCATATGGAAAACTTTGTTATCTGCGTGCAAAATCCACAAGAATGCGGACATGGCAAAAAGAATTGCTGGAGAGGTTCTTAAACTTGATCCTCAGGATTCAGCTTCCTATGTGCTGCTGGCAAACATTCATGCTTCTGCCAAGAGATGGCAAGATGTTTCTGAGGTGAGGAAGGCCATGAGAGATCTGAATGTGAAGAAGGAACCTGGTATAAGTTGGTTGGAAGTGAAAAATCAGGTTCACCAGTTCTCCATGGGTGATAAGTCACATCCAAGATCAGAGGAGATTGACTTGTATTTGAAACAGCTAATGGAGGAGCTGAAGCTGCTGGGCTACGTGGCTGATACTGGCTCAGATTTGCATGATATGGATAACGAGGAGAAAGAAAACAATCTGGTGCAACACAGTGAAAAATTGGCTATTGCTTTTGCTTTAATCACCATTCCACCTGGTGTACCAATAAGGGTAATGAAGAACCTGAGGGTCTGCAGTGATTGCCATGTTGCTATCAAACTGATATCCAAATACAAGAACAGAGAAATTATAGTGCGAGACACGAGTAGGTTCCACCATTTCAAAAATGGGGAATGTTCTTGTGGAGACTACTGGTGAGAAGCCCTGCCAAGCTCATTGCTGGAGAATGGGATTCCCTTGATTTTTTGGCTCCCAATTCTTTTCCATATTCTGACTTGCCCTTTTTTCCCCCCTTAAAATTAAGGGAACAAATTTGCTGTTCCCAAATTGCTGTACTCGCCTGAATAAATATCAGTCATCCATTAACATAAGTAGGATGGCCAAAATCTTAAAAATACAGCGGCCACAACAATTCGAGAGCAGCAGATCTGCTCTCTAAAATTAAGTAGCCATGTGAATGAAACTTTATGGTACATGGTTGCCACTATTTACTTGCAATCAATCACTTAATGACAGAATTAATTAGTAAAAGTACTATATTTTATTCAAAATAAGTGTCGTTTTAGAGGAATGCATATTTATTAAGAAAGTTAATGAAATGTCTGATATACTCTTATTAATTACATGTTAAAGTGCCTTGAAAATATAATCTGTGTAATTAAGATGTGAGAGAAATTAAAGGATAATTTTGGAAGTAAAATCATAAATATGTATAAAAAGTCACAAACGATACTTATTTTGAATAATTAAAATCTCTTTAAAATGACACTTATTTTGAATAAGAGGGAGTAATTAATAAGAATAATGTCCAAATGATATTATAAAAAACAACAAAATTATGTCTCAACGCTTAATCTTTGTGTGTTTTTGGTATAATTAACTCATGTTCACTTCCCGTTGTTTAAAAGACCCGAAGACAACAGTCGACTGTCCTAAATAAACACTAATTTGCTCAAAGCAAAATGTTATGCTACAAGCACTCCTACATTAAAGGTCAAGTAAAAGCCATCTTTTTGCTTCTTAGAGACACGTTGAAGCCAAACAGGACACTATGAGTCCACTGTCATTTTCTTTCCAAACAGTTTACACAGAACTTCCAAACACTTCCTTTACCTTTTCCTAAAGTACACCAAACCAACCGTACTCTCGGTCACTCTATAACCGAAACAACAAGCAAGAACTAAACTTTCTTGCACGCTTTGTCTGATATTCGATAAAAACCTATTCTTTTGAAAGTTGAAGGAAAAGGAGTGATATGGCAGGATATAAACCTGAAGATGACTACGATTACTTGTTCAAGCTGGTCCTGATTGGTGACTCTGGTGTGGGTAAATCCAACTTGCTTTCAAGGTTCACTAGAAACGAGTTCAATCTCGAATCCAAGTCTACTATTGGAGTTGAGTTCGCCACCAAAAGTTTGAGTATTGATTCTAAGGTCATCAAAGCCCAGATTTGGGACACTGCTGGTCAAGAAAGGTTTGATCTTTTACTTTTACTTTTTTTTTTCTGTTTCTATTGTTATTTTTGTTGTTAATACTTTCTAGGTGTAGTTTATCTGGGATTTAGTGTTTCTGTTCCTCCTCGGTGGGTTTTGCATCTCCGATAGGAAAAAGTGGTGGTGTTAATGAATTGGGTTTTCAATTTGGTTCCGCCAGATGTTGGTGGTTAGTCTGCGATCACAATTTCGTGGCCGTTATAACATCTTTAGCCATTCCAATCTACATCTTTATTTATTTTTTGGTTGTTACCTTGACCCTGATTGATTCAACTGGATAATATGTTTGATTGTAAGAATTTCAATACCTTACATGAAACTCTCGAGTTTATGGCTTTAGATATAACAGATTTGTATTGAACTTATTGTCTGGTGACGTTTGTGCTAATTTGTCTTGATGGTTTTCTGCATATATACTTGTTATTTGACTTAAAACTGCTCTGTAGTTGGTATGATAATCTGTGAAGTTTGAGATTTATTTTAGTTTATTGAGGAACCTCGTTTTATTTTTGTTGAGCTAAGCATTAGAATTTGGCACCCCGCTGGTTTTCAGATTGGAAGGTTTAAGCATCTTATTCAGGATAGAAGGTGTTAATCTTCAATGGATTTGTTTTGTTAGTAGATCTTCATATACTCATGCCAAAAGCTGCTTTGGCTATTGTGAAAGTGGAAACTTGTATGTTTTTTCAAATAAGATCAATATATGGCTTGTGGAAATATCAAATGGTCTAACTAATTGTGAGGACAAGATAAACATGAAGAGGAGTATCGAGTTATTTTGTTCATCAATTTATGTCAAAAAGCTGCTTTGGCTATCGTAAAATGATAGCTGGAAGAAACTAAGATCAATTTATGGCTTTTGAAACTCAAGTGGGTTAGCTATTTGTTTAGAACAAGATCTAAGATGTAGAGGAGTATTTACTATTTGCCAAAAATCTGATATGTGCGTAAGCCTCAAGTTCTTGGCACTGTTGTTTGATGCATCTGGTTGTATAATCTAATAGTTGATCCAACTTGTCATTCAATTCTTTGGCAGGGTTGAAACTCTAGAAAGATAAAGAAAACTACTTAGAAAAGACTTAGTGAACAAAAATTGCAATTTGATGTACAGACATATATCTGTATAAGGAGATAGACAGGATGTCACTGGCGAAAATCCCCTCCTAATTGTTCTTGTGAACTGCCCCAGCTGGAACACATTAATTCCTCAACAACTCCATTAACCTGACTGACTCATTGATGCAATTTTTAGTGTACTTGGAGAAAATCTGGCTCAGAAATAGCTTTTAAAAGATTTTCTTTATTATCAACCCCCAACAATGAGCCTCTAAATAGACCTAGATTAGGTGAACGTTGTTTGGCTTGCAAGAAGACTGGAGAAGTTCATTCAAGAGTAGTTACCTTACTGTTTATCTTGCCATAACCGAAAGGACAGTTTGTTCATCATAATATGCATTCGAGAATAATTATAAAGTTTTGGAGCTCATCTTTATAGAATTTCACACATCTACCAAATAACCTTTCCTCATGTGGTAGTCTCCTTCAGTGTTAAGAGTACTTTATAGTACTGACATTTCCTCTTTATTACCGTAAAATAACATTTATCTTCTATAGATATCTTTGATAACAGAGTGACCTAATTTTAATCCTATCTCAAATTTAATCGTTGTTTTTAAAATTTTCTTAGCTACTCTTCCAAAGAAATATTTGGTGCATATCTTTTAAAAATCTGGCAATTGGGTGACTAGTTAGGGGAAAGGGATGCAGAGTAGACTAAAAGATTGACAGGACATACTCTTCAGGGTCATTCCTAACTACAAGTTACCTTAACTAACAAATAGTGAACAAGTTTGCAAGAGATGGTAGTAGTTTGTACACTTAGGAAAACAAATTAATAAATGGGCACTAGAGAACTCAGCCCATATCCCTAGTTTGTGCTCGTAAAGAAAGGAAAATCGGAAAGGGAAAGAAGTTGATTCCAAAGCAGGAATGTTATTTTATGTTCAAAGTTTTTGATATGATATTCTTCACTCTTCACCAATTATAAACATTGGGCATACTTGAAGCTTTAACTTCCCCGTTAAACTTGGAAAACTAAATCATTACTGTATACTGGATCAGAAGGTGTGTACGTTTTAGTCTTGGAACAGGAATTTTACTTTCAGATGGACAAAAAACAGCATATCTTCTCTGAAACATTTGAAACCTTTGTGAAATCAGGTAATTGATTCTTTTCACGATATGGTAACTTGAACAAAGACTAAAATTCTGATGCCAAATAATGTGAGCTACTTGCACCAATAATCATGTCATTCATGTTCGAATTTGTGGAGGTCACGGTGTACCTTCTAAGGACTTCTGTTCAATTTGGTTTGGTTTAATGTCAAGTTGGCAGGTAAATGTAAAGTAACTTTACATACACATCCTTGATTATTCTGTCAAATATTTGTCTTCCCTTTATTAGACTTGTTATATGAATGGTTCCTTTTTCAAGCTTACAACCTTGCTAATCATTTGTTTTTTTCTCTTGCCACCTAACTCTCTTGCATATGTTTAGAATGTTCATTGTGAGCATTGTTGATCCACATTTGCTATTAATGTGTCTGTTCTTGGTTCTTTAAGCTTGTAAATGAGCAGGCATGAAATCCCATGGAAGTTTTGTGTTACCCCTTGCCACTACCCAAAAGATTGAGAGTGCTATGTTTTGGTGGTCGAACTTAACTATGAATGTCAACCCGCCAACCCTACATATGTATAGGAAATATCCAAACCTTCCAACCCTGTGTACAGCTGAAT
>JAOQMR010000007.1:2039392-2053251 GCA_027563865.1 Erythroxylum pelleterianum | reverse complement strand
AAATAATTAATACTAATATTTTTATATAATTAATAATAAAATAATAAACCTCCTGCAACAACTATTTTAATATAAGGGGTATACAAGTTATTTATTATACATTACATTCCATTTCATCTATCTTCCAAACAATATTTCAATACGTTACATTATGAACCCTTCCATCCTTCCCAAACAACTTTTTACTAAATTACATTCCATTCCATTATAAACCATTCCATTCCCTTCCATTCTATTACATTCCATTCCATTAATTAACATCCAACCAAACAGGGCCTTAGGCTAAGCCTGATTATTTTCTTTTTTAATTTAAATTTTAAAAAATGAAAAACTTTTGGGCTTCGTGCTAGATTGGGTCAAACAACTCCATCCTGAGCTAAGCTCTAAGCCAATCATCGCAAATTGAGCTCATGAACTTCTCAATCTCGGTCAAAATGTTATCCTAAGTTTCGTGACATAATTATTTGAAGGCATTCTTTATATTATACATATTTAAATGTATATAATAAAGTTCATAGGATAAATTTACATTACAAATAAAATTATGATGAGATCATAATTATAAGATTCATATTGCATTTATATGTTATCCTTAAATTAGTTATAGTCATTGTTTTATTAAGATTTGACATTAATAGAGAGTAAAAAAATTATTGCACATTATATTTCTTCCTTATGAAAGAAGTAGTTGATCACATAGACTAAAGTATGTAGATACTTAAACAAAAGTGTGAGTGTTTGTTAAAAAATAGGTTCACTAACTGATCTCATATAAGAATTCTATTTGGATTATTACTTGTATATCTACAGAAATTTTTATTGTGATAATTGTATAAACAATCATTTGACTTGAGATTTCCAAAGTATTTTGTATAAGGATTGTAATCTTTTGATATTACTTATAACCTATTCTAAGGGTAACTCAATTGGTAGTTATTGGTTATAACATGAACTATATAAAGATAACTGAATAATCAATATAGAATTCATTACCTTAAGTAGTGTCTAAGCACAATCTCTGTGGGACGATATCTGCTTTTTACTATAAGTAACGATCCGTATACATGTAGTTTTTAGCGTAAAACTAGTAATTAGTTTTGCAATCAACAGTTATCCCTAAATTATTCATAGTCAATGTTCTATTAAGATTAAACATTAATTGAGAGTAAAATATTAGCACATGTTATGTTTCTTTCATATAAAGAAATTATTCTATCTCATAGACTAAAGTATGGAGATGTTTAAATAAATTGTGGGTTTTTATTAAACAACAAGTTCACTGAATTGACCCCATATGAGAATTTCATTTAGAACATTAATTGTATATCTATGGGAATTTTTAATGTGATGATTGTATAAGTGGTCCTTTAACTTAAGAACTTTAAAGTATCTCATATAAGCATTGTTATATTTTTTATCTACTTATGAACTATTATAGTCAAAGGTAGCTCAATCGGTAATCATTAGATGTAGGATGAATCATATGTAGATAGTTGAGTGATCAATATAGGATTCATCATCCTAAAGTGATTTGGGAGAATTCTTATTGCTCTCAATTAATATTGATTCAGAAAATTCTTGGTCAAAGTGGAATGAAACTTTGAAAATAATTATCAAATATCATTAACTGAATCAATTATGAATGGTAGAAAACGAATACGATTGGACTCAAATAGAGAAGAAGTTTAACTTATCTAATCCTAAATATGATTTAGGGTTATAATTTATATTCATTGCCAACATATTTAGGAACCTAATAGGTTATACACAAAAAAACATATTAAAGGGAGAAATTTTGTTTTAATCAAGTTGGACTTGATTATAAAGTTTTAAAGTTTTAGGATTAAATATGAGATACTTAATAAATAAGGACCAATATGAGATATTGGATCTTATTTGAGTTAAATTGGTATTCTAACTAAAAAGTTAATAAAAATAAAATTTTATTTCAATTAAATTACTAAAAGGTCTAAAACCTATTATAAATAGGTTTAGAATATAAGGGAGTTAGTATTTCTTGCCTAACTCTCTCTATAACATTTGCAAAATTCTCTCAACGCATTCTGTAGGTACCATTAGAAGCTGGACACGTGTGTAGTGATGGTAGTTGAAATGAGCAAATTTTAGAAATAGTTTGAGGGAAACAATAATAAAAGGGCAAGTTTCATAATAAGATATGAATTATGATTCATACTTGATTATGTTTTTATGTGTAAATCATGTTATAGAATTTTAATTAACCTTGGATTTTGTAAAATCATACAAAAAGTTTCATTATTATTATGCTACAAGCGAGATTAGATCCTGCCCTGATTTCTTAAAACTTGTATCTAATGATTATATATTAAACATTGTTAACTATTATGTTTATATAGATCTAGCTAAAAGTTTTAGAGATAAAAAATTTGTCTTCCTTGAATTTTTCCTACAAAATTTTTGAGGCATCTCTCCTTATATAAGATATAGGCAGAAAGCTAATTTGAATATTACATAATCACTCTTAGTTTGGAACTTCAAATTCCTTATCCATTCTATAATTCTTGGACATTCCTCTTCAAAACAAAAAGTGTAATATAAAGTTTGTAGGTGAGTCCAAAGAGCTAAAGAAAAATAACATTTGAAAAATAAATGATTTACAGTCTTGACTTCCTAGTTATAAATTTTATACAAACAAGCAAGAGCTTGCCTTAATTATATCAATGATTTTCATCCTTTGAATGATTACTAACCATAAAATAAAGGAAGATTTATAAAGATAAAGATTGAACAAGAAGAACTTATCCCAATTGATCTTTTGGATTTACTCTCAGATGTCTAGATAGGATTTATTAGTGAAGTATCTAAATTTATGTTTTAACCATATTATGGAATCAATATTTGCTTGATTTGATGTATAACTAGGTAAATTGTCATTGACGAGGGAGAATCCTCTTAAGTCACAATGTATTCCTCCCTTAAATAACCTCCTTCACCTTTGCATGATTCGACAACATTAATCAAAAGACAAAAGTTCATGGATTTTATGCAAGGAATTTACTCCATTTCAATTATCATACCAAAATCATAATTCATTCCCATTACCTATTAAGGTCTTCATCTCATGGCTTATATAAACTTTCAGGCCAAACATTTTGTTTAAAGATCGTGAATTATCATTCCTTAGTTTCAATTTCCAAAATTTCTTGTCTTTTAAGAAATGGAAGTGTATCCAGTTGACTAAATGGATTCTTTGTCAGTGTAAAGCCTCTTAGTTATATTTGCTATTAGCATTTTGTTTGTTAACATTAATGGGGTGATACCAAGTTCCTCTTCTTCCTTTGAAGTATAAATATCAATCCACATGAATTTTGCAATAGTAAATTTTTTAACATCACTAATTTGTAAAAAGCATAATGACTTTCTCTAAAGCTTTGATCAGATTTCTTGTAAAAATTAGGTGTGAGCTCCAATAACTATGCATATTGTTTATACTATAACCATAAGTTGTAACATGCTACGAAAGGAGGAAATTTTGTTATTACAATTGTTGATTATCTTGCTGCCTAGAAATCACTAGATGTTGTCCTTCTGATTATAATTGATATTATAAGGTATTGGAATAAAACTTGATTCATTTGAAGTCTAGTGATTCCAAAATTATGATTAGCTACTTCTCAAGGACCTATCAAAAAAATTAATGGATTTTTCTAGGGTTAATAGATAACTCTTAGATATTCTTGAAATATTGAACTGAATATATGAAGATCTAAATTGAGTTAAAATAAGCTCCATTAAGTAATAGTAGATCATCAGTAAATAGTAGATTCAAGAGTTTTACATACTTATATTTGCTGTGATATTTAATATTTTCTCTTTGTTCAATGTTAAAGGAAATCAACATAGTAAAAACCTTAATAATTAGCTAGAACAGATAGGGAAATAGGGAGTCTCCTTGCCTCAATTTTGTAGTTCCATTGAATGTTAGTTTCGGTTCTTCATTTAAGAGTATGCAATATAAAATGATGGAGATGCTTTGTTGAGTTCATTCTATGAAGAGAAGATGGTAGCCTAACACCTCAAGATTGAGTCAAAAAGCTTCATAAAAATTATTATATAGAAACTTTTAATTGAGTTATTTTATGATAGCTCTTAAAAAATTCATCACCTAGTAGAATATTCTCGTTTATATTTTCCCATTTATAATGCACTTCTGGATTAATAGATTTTTCATTACTATTTTCAACGCTAAAGTTGGCATCTTAGGTATAATTTTTAGATTAGTCTGAACCTATAATGTCTTGTTCACTATCTTAGTATAATGTAGGGACGAGGTTGACAAATGTCTTGTTCACTATCTTAGTATTTTCCTTATGGAAAAAAATTCTAAATATTTTTTCAACCATATCACCCACTATTATCCGTGATTTATAAAATAAAATTAAATTTAAATTGTCTAGACATGGCACTTTGAATAAAGGATTGTGAATGTTTAATATAGTGAATGATTTGATAATGAGATCTACCTATCTTGCTGAAATCGAATGAGGGATGAATTCTCTAAGTACCTGCATAGAAGAAAATTTATTAGCAGAGCCACCTAGTGTGTCATTGAATTATTTAAAGACCAATCATTTGAGATCTCCTTCTTTCCAATAAGTCTTTCTATTGGGTTAACTAGGAAGCACATCTTATTTTGGTTTTTTCTACCAGAATTGCATTATAGAAAAACTTCAATTTGCTATCTGCCTCCTTAAGCCATTATATTTGTGACTTATGTTTTATAAGGGAATATATGCTTCTAGAGCTTGGACAAGTTATAGTTAGGGAAATTCTTTCTTAAGTCTTAAGAGATTCACCACTTGTAGTATGATATAGCTTGTATTCCTATTAACATTGTTGCCTCATATCCTTTGATTTTAATTAAATAATTGTTGAATATAAAGAGAGATCTAATCAGGGATCTAATAGATAGGTTAAGGAACTTAATAGGAGCTTGGTAAAAGTAAAATGTGTCACCAAAATGATCAAAGTTTAGGGGAAAAGAGGACATTCATTTAGAGTTAGCAAGTGCTTTATCTATTTTTTTCTTAATAAGTCAATCCCTATTTCACTTGTTACTCTATATAAAGAAATATCCCTAAAATCTCAGGTTAGTGACATCAATATGATTTAAGCAAGTTTAGGTCATTACTTGAGTTCCTAGGATTTAGCTTTCTTGGCTTACACTTTAATTGAGAATAAAATGTTAATGAAGTTACTTGGAATTAACCAAGGGTTTAAGTTAGTATAGTGTATCTACTTAAGGGAAAGTTGTTATGTTTCTTGTTGATAAACTTGGAGAAATTTGTGTATAAAATATGTTATAAGGGTTAAGATGAATTCTCATAAACTCAGATAACACTATTGATTAAGTTATAGGTTCTAATATGATTTCTAGATTAATCTTAACTCATACTTCTTTTCCAAAGATTTCTAATGGAGTTTTAAGCTTAAGGCTATGAAATCGTGACACGAATCTTAAAAAAATATTCTTCAATTTCTTTGTGAGTTCATCTTTAAAAATTAATAAATAAGTCTTCCTTTTTTTCCTTATTTTGATTTTTGGTATTAATTTTAGTATTTTCTTTAATCAATTTCATTTTGCTTCCTAAATTTTTTCTCTATAAAAGGTAATAAAAGTTTTCCATGTAAGATTTAACTAAAGAAAGATCGATTAATCAAAAAATAATTTAAAGTAATCATCATGCTTTAACCTCATGCTTTATCTTTCTTAATCCTCTTATGATAATAAGTATAGTGTGACATATAAATTGTTTATAATATTTTATTATAGATCTAATAATTAGGTATCACATATTTTTAAGATGTATACTAGGAAAAACTCATTTATGCTTCATTTTAAAAGGATCACAATCTAAATGATAGTTTCTTTTAAATTAATTGGGTAATAAGCTCAATTGATAATTAATTTATGATGCATAAGCCAATAAGGGGAAAAAAGAAAAAGTGAGTGATCACATTTCACAAGAATGAAACAATCATAGCATATAATGGTAAATAAATAAAATGAAAGAGCCCAAATCATTTTGAAGAAATTCAATTCAAGCTTATATTTAAGTTTAAATAATAATTATTACAAACCATGATTATACCAAACTTTAAAGCTTAAGGTCAAGCCTTAAGTTTTAAGTCACTAATTTTATACTTTTTCATTTATAAATCAAATTCAAAATTCATTTAAAACCATGCCTCCCTTATTTCTTTTCTTATTTTTAAAGACCTTATAGTCATTATAAGCATTTATTTTTTAAATTTCAAGGCCTTAGACTTAGGTTTAGTTATATTAGGTTCATTTCAATCCTTATGATAACACTTTAGGCATTTTCTCCATTTCAAAGCCCTTAGATCCATTTTAGGTATTCTTAGTATTCAACTATATATGTTATTTTCAATTCTTCATTTTGATTTTTAATTAAATAATGCATACATGTAGTGAATTTAATTCGAGCTCTACAAATTTGCTAAACCTTTCGAGATTTGGGTAACCTTTTATAAAGATAAGATAAGATACATAACACCTTTTATATTTTACAAATCGACCATCTAATTCTTTTGTTTGTTAGGACTCCTAATTTCATTCTTTAGAATTTTTCTCTATCTTCCTTACTAAGGTAAGTGATGACCAATACATCAACTAATATTATAATAAATTCTTGAAACATCAAATTTAATAACTTTAACCTATATTAGTCGATCACTAATATATATAGGTCAACTAATCTCCTAAAAAACATTATTTTAACAACTTTAAATGTTCAAACTCGATTTGTTTAATATAAATTATGATTTAAGTACTTCCCAAAATGCTCCTTAAAGAGTGTTTAGGAAATCAAAGACCTTTTTATCAAAACCAAAAGCTTCAATGTCTCTTAGTAAGTGAAAAGACTTATACAATAAAGTGATATGAAATGTTTTTACATGGTGAGTCTTTTAGAACATCAATTGAATAAATGAGACTACAATTAACATTACAAACAAAGAATGACATTGATGTTCCTTATTCTTTTTTTATTGTTAACCTGGTCTTCATTTTGTAAGCTATAAACTTTACCTTTTATTTTATCAACTTCATGAACTATTTTCTTGAGTTTATGATTATATCTTGCTCTCATGTTCCTTCTTATCAAAATAATAAATCCATCTTTATGTTTTGTTATTACTAAAAGAGTAACCAGCCTTTTTAATTAACAACTCAATTCAATAGGTTATTTTTCATAAGGTTGGATGTCCATCTATTAGCAACATTAGCAAAAACTAATATTGTGAACTAAATTTTTTTTAAGGTAGATCACTCAATTAAAAATTATAAAAAATTGGGCATTGAATTGAAAAATCCTAAAATATATTATGTTTATTACCATTTTTCTTCATAATAACCACATGTTATATTCTTTTATACAAGTGATTAGATGAGGTATCATGTGAGTCACCAGATATACTATGGTATATTCAACACCATAGTGCATAATGGTATGAAAACTGTCATTTATCATCCCAATGTACTTTGAAATAATGAAAAAGGAGCGACGAAAGACAAATACACCCCATTGTAATTCTTATGCCCTATTCCCTTTATAATCCATCATATCCATCATAAGTGTTATTTTCCTTCTTGTTTAGTCCAAGAAATGAATGTTGTATATATTTTGGGTCATTTACTATTATGAATGTATTGATGCTTTAATCATGAATGTTAGATGTTGTTGCTTTATTGCATAATTGACTTATTGAACGGATGCGTTACTTTTGATAAATGATGTTAAAATTATAGATGATACTCATTAAATACTAATCAAAATCAGAAAAGGTAAAAATCATCAATCCTTAATTTGTAGTCTTAGATCTCGTCTAATAGTCTTTCTTTACAAAACTAAAATCTTGTAATCACGTTCGATAAAGAACCCAAATAGACACAATGAAACTAGAATGTCTTGATAACCTCTTCAAGCAAATTATCATGAGCCAATTTCTAATGGGGATTACACTAAAAAAAATCAATGTCATTGCTTTAACTAAATTAGTTAGCCCAAGGGTTATCCATTCATCTTAGTCACAATCAGCCATCTTCATTGGTCGTATGACATACAAGTCAATATCACTATTCAAAGAATCAACAATTTAAAATCCAATATTTTACAACTTTGATTTGTCCACACATTGTCTTATAAAACAAGAATCTATTAGCAAATTGAAATTACTAACCACTAAAATTTTAGCCCTAAGGTTATGTTTGTTTGAGAGTTTATTAATGGAATGTAATATTATTTTATCATTTGGAAGGAGAGTTTATAATAGAATGAGATAAAAGAGGAGTATTTCATATTACATTTCATTCCATCTTAAATAGTAAAAATAATAAACCTCCAATTTGGGAGATTTAGGATGAAATGTAAAATAATAAACAACTTTTCACTATATTATATTATAAATCTTTCTTTCAAACATCATTTTACTATATTACATTATGAACTCTTTCATCCTTCCCAAACAATAATTTTCTAATATTACATCCATCTACATTCCATTCTATTATAAATCATTATATTAAATTATACTTTATTAAAAACTTTACGTCCAATTAAACATAGTTTTAATATGACTCAATCATTATTGCTATAACCTCATTATATATCACTTGATAAAGACAAAGATGATTATTAGTTTGTATGTTATGTCAACAAATACTATTAGTTCTTTCTTTTTATTTTGTTATTTTCCTTACTTGTTGTTTATTCCAAGACATGAATGTTGTGTATATACATATTTTTGGGATCATTTATTATTATGAATGTTTTGATGCTTTACTCAATTGAAAAAAAAGAAAGAGACTAATTAATTAGTCAAGTAATCAAAAGAAGAGATGGTAAAAAAAGAAAGAGGGAGAACTTTTTTTCTGAAAGTAAAATTGAGAGAACTAGTAAACAAAAATTAAAGAATTTAAAAGTTCACTAAGTAAAAAATTGAAAAAAAAGTGATCTACAGAAAGATATTTTACCTTATTGTCCTTTTCTTCAATTTATATATTGTCTCTCTCAATCTACAAGGCACAGGATTACAGGATGACCATTTCTGTTTTTATTTAATAAATGGATGGACGGAGAGCGACACAAAATAATACGTAAAAACGAAAAGAGGAGAATTGATCCAATATTCAGCTATTTGGTAAGGATGAGTCTTAGTAAATTACTTCTTTGTAATTACTTGCATTATAACATTTTACAGACTAAGCTGACTACGTTGACTTATTCTACGGACACTTGGCATAAAAGTCGGCTCGTTTCTCCTTAGTCCTTACACTTAAAGACGACAATAATGACGGAGCCTACCATGATAACTACAGTCAACCAGCTCTTTTTTGATACGTGATACATACCATACGCACGGCTGTGCTGACGATGATGTCATGGATCCAAGAACAAACCAAACGAAAGAAACTGCCATGACGAGGCAATCTCGTAATTAAACTACGAAACCAAGGACTATCTCAAACGCCGTTTCTGCTTTTCCCTTTACATTGCGTCGCGGCGCAAAGCTCTCGCACTTCAAGAAACAGGGTCTCAGACAGACACTACAGTCTTTATCGGTTGAGGTCCACTTCCACTTGTAAAAGACTGATTCCAAGTGATCACCAGGGCATCTTATAGACAGTCACCCATTTTTGCTAGTGCCCATTAGAGCATCTTCTGCTATGGCGTTTTGCAAGGCGATGGCATTGGGATCGACGAGGCAGAGCAGCAGTCGCACGGCCTCAGCTGTGGCGGGAGTGAGATTTATGTCTTCTTGGTGGAAGAGCGTCCAGCCTGCTGCTAAAGATCCAATTCTCGGCGTCACCGAAGCTTTTCTCACGGATCCTAGCCCTGACAAAGTCAATGTTGGAGTTGTGAGTTATAACCCTTGTTCGTTTTCTCTTGCCGTTTTATTTTGTGGGGCTGTGTAAAGTTTTCATCTTTTTAAGGCACTTGTCGTGGATGGATTATGCAACTATATGTTTTATGGTTTCTGTCTCTCTCTTACTGTTTCATTAAGTGGGGTGTGGAAAAGTTTCTTCTTTTCCTTTTTTCTTCTTAGGAGTTAAATAGATGATTCCCAATTTCACGATTTGTGATTTTCTTCATTTGGTGATTTATAATCATAGGGAGCTTATCGAGACGATAATGGGAAGCCAGTGGTTCTTGAATGCGTTAGAGAAGCGGAGCGGAGAATTGCTGGAAATTTAAATATGTAAGTGAAACTTATTAAGATTGTCAGGACTGTTTTTTTGTGGCAATGTTTGTTTTTTGTTTAAAAATTTCTCTGAATTTATGTATCAAATTCCTTCAGGGATAAAAAGTCCTTTCCATTTCAATTTGATATGTGCTTTACTCTATGTTTTCCTTTGTATTCAGTAATGATGCCTTTGTCTAGTTGCTAGGGTTGTAAAAGCTTGCTTCAGATTCTGCAGTGCTATTTCTGGATTTAAGATTGTTTTTCTTTTTAAAGACCTTGATTCGACTGTGTTGGGGTTCTAGTTCTATCAAACCCCACGTATTGTAGCTTCATTGGAATGTGAAAAAATGCTTTGCTGGATGCTTTCTTCTTTGTCTTGTTTTTTAAGGGTATGCCATTAAAACAAACTTTACAGTTGAAAGTAAAAGATGCACAGAAGTTTCAATAAACTAGTCAATGAGCTTAGAATTTAACCTGGAGTTTAATGTTAATGAAAGAGGATTTTAATTTTCTTTCTCTTTTTTTCCTTTTCTTCCCCCCAAATGACAGCCATAGTCTGTACTCTGATTATGTCCTATGTTTGAACTATCACTATGTTCTGGTCCTGTAAAATCCAAAGTTTGTCATCTCAAGGATGGAATGCACTGCAGATTTCTTCCCTTGATCACTTCCCATCGTGTCACTTCTTTTCCATGGACATGCTGGTTCACCCTTATAATTTAAGGAGCTGATTCCCACATTGCCTGACACATATTGGTTTTCCTTTTATTGTTTTATGGGATCACAGCTTTTGTGGACAAATTTTCTAGAACTCTTGTCTTGATCATGATTGTTTGATATGACCCTTTTTGCGCAGGGAGTACCTTCCTATGGGAGGGAGTGTGAAAATGGTGGAAGAAACACTAAAGCTGGCCTATGGTGAGAATTCAGAATTTATTAGAGATAAAAAGATAGCAGCAGTGCAAGCTCTTTCAGGGACTGGTGCATGTCGACTGTTTGCAGACTTTCAAAAGCGCTTTCTTCCTGATTCACAAATCTACATACCCGTCCCAACATGGTCTAAGTGAGAAATTTTCTACTTCTCATTCCTTATGATTTTTATAGTATCTTTTTTTGACCTAATTATTGATGGGGGAATCAGATTCCTTTTGAAGTAAGAAAATTGCTTTTTCCTATTATATTTTATGCTCCATTGGACTCCTAATGTGAGGTTTTGACAGCCATCATAACATCTGGAGGGATGCCCATGTTGCTCAAAGAACTTACCACTACTATAAACCAGAGTCAAGGGGTTTAGATTTTGCAGGACTCATGGATGACATTAAGGTGTGTAGCTTACAAATGCATCTTCATTCTAGGTTTTAATTGTCACTTCATTCTAGCCACTGGTAGTTTGGTGCAATCCTTTCCTTATTGTTGTCCTATTGCTATGGTTCTTCTCTTTTTCGTTCTCTTTTTCCCTGAGCGATAAGAATAAAACATTCTTGCAGAATGCACCGAATGGATCATTCTTTCTACTTCATGCATGTGCTCATAATCCTACTGGAGTTGATCCAACAGAGGAACAGTGGAAAGAGATATCACACCAATTCAAGGTCAAAACCTTTTCCTTTTCTTGAAAACCAATACTTATATAAATAATTAGAGAGTCTAAGAGACCTCCTTGATTTCAATTTCACTTGTAACAGTATACTTCTTTCAGGATAAAGGTCACTTTGCCTTTTTTGATATGGCATATCAAGGCTTTGCTAGTGGTGATCCAGAGAGAGATGCAAAGTCTATCAGGATCTTTTTGGAGGATGGTCATCAAATCGGCATTGCCCAATCATATGCGAAGAATATGGGCCTCTATGGGCAGAGGGTGGGATGCCTGAGGTATGTTTCCATAAAGAAGTTGTGTAAAACTGTAGATTGCACATCCATACAACTTTCATCAAATGGACCTTTTCCTCATTTCTTTTATTTCTCAGGGATAGACACTTTTTTCCTCTCGTCTAGTCTAAGGAAAAAAAAATGGCATTAGTTTGGAAATGCTTCATCAGTTCAATGTTATAATTCCTTTCAAGTAACCTACCCAATATGTACTACAACTCTGGCTTAGTAATCAACTTAATTAGATGTTTTGATTAGAATAGCTGTTGGTATCTATCTGACTTTGTTTTCTGAACAGAGGCATTGATTTCCTTGATGATTTTAAATCGAATGTTTCAGTGTGTTATTGTGTCATGATTCTACTATTTTCTGGCATCAATCACAGGCTGAATTGATATGCTGATATAGGGTTTTTCAGTTGTCTAATTTGTTGGTTTGATGTTGATTATTAGTTGTGAGGTGATACACAAGGAAAATGAAAAATGCTGTTAATTTTTTAACTGCATGAAGCCTAAGGTGATCACTATTTCTTGACCTTTTGGTAATATGAATGAAGATACCTATTTGCTGAACCTTAAGAGAACCAAAGCATAGAAATTTTTTCGTTGATTTAGAAGCAAAGGCCATCTCTTATCTTTCAATTTTATTCCTGTTTCAGTGTGGTTTGTGAAGATGAAAAACAGGCTATAGCTGTTAAAAGTCAGTTGCAGCAGCTTGCAAGACCTATGTACAGCAATCCACCTGTTCATGGTGCACTCATAGTTTCGTCTATCCTTGGAGATCCAGACTTGAAGAAGTTGTGGCTCAAGGAAGTGAAGGTAAATTTAGATCCTTGGAGCTTATATCTACTAACTACTATAAGCTATATTGTTGCTTGGGTGGATTTTTTTTGTTCTCTAAATTCATAAAATTTTTGCTCTTACAAGTCTGAACAAATGGTAAACTTGAAAAATATTTAAAAGTATTTCGTACTGGGAATTCCCACTCTTCCAACATGGAAGAACTCAAACTAAAATGGGACTAAATAATTAGCGGAAACAAACCAGGGGAATCGCAACTAGCGTTTACCAGCCCTTCACTGTCGTGGTCTTTATCTTAAAACAAGTCTAGCAGGGATGAGTTTTCAGGTTTTCTGCACTTAAGAGTCCTTGGGCAGCTACTCAGCTTTGCCCAAGGGTCTCAATACTTCAAAAGCACTAGTCACTTTTATCAATATAGTTTATGATGGATGCCAGATGGGTTATATTTTTTTTTTCAAAGAGTTCATCATCAAAGTCAACAAGGTTTCTTTCCTACATGGGATTTACTGAAATACCTTTCCTATAGCATTCCACTCTATACAAGTTAATGTTACAATGAAGCCTCGAGAAAATATTAACTCTGTTTTTACTTGCTGGAAAATGCCTACTAAATATCAAGGAGATGATTAAAAAAGTAACCAACTTTTACCTGTTCACCATGACCTCATGTTTCATCCTGTTACTCATAATAGCAGCATTAGCCATATGCTGAAGGGTTGAAAAGGTTTGGGCAGAAAAAAAGAAGGTAATACAAAAAGCCTCACTGTTTGAACCTTAAGCTTCTATATTGGTCTGAAGCAATGTTCTGAATACCGTACCGGACTTGGTACCGGATTGGGCTCTGGAACGGAACTGTACCGGTACCGGTTGGTACCGGTACCGTTTCGGGATATTTTTTAAATTTATAAAATAGTCCCTAAACTTTTTAAAAATTGAAAAATA
>JAOQMR010000007.1:2006747-2019340 GCA_027563865.1 Erythroxylum pelleterianum | reverse complement strand
TCCAAGTTATTAATCTTATAAAACTTCAAAATTTTAAATCATGCTTCACAAATAATAAACCGGTTTGGGGTCCAACAGTAGTAGTAGTGGTAGTATTGGTAGTCGTCGTCATAGTAGTAGTCGTCGTCGTCGTCGTAGTAGTAGTCATAGTATTAGTATTAATAGTTGTAATAGTAGTGGTAGTAGTAGTAGTAGTAGTAGTAA
The DNA here is from genome assembly GCA_027563865.1 of Erythroxylum pelleterianum. Taxonomy (NCBI): domain Eukaryota; kingdom Viridiplantae; phylum Streptophyta; class Magnoliopsida; order Malpighiales; family Erythroxylaceae; genus Erythroxylum; species Erythroxylum pelleterianum. The sequence continues at coordinate 2,019,136 of JAOQMR010000007.1, read as the reverse complement.
TAGTGGGAATAGTAGTAGTAGTGATGGTGGTAGTAGTAGTGGTAGTGGTAGAGTAGTAGTAGTAGTAATGGTAGTAGTGTAATACCCCACTCTTGCAAGAAACGTATCCGACATTCGGAGGGATATCCGAGTACACACCCCACAAGGGTGGTATGCTAAAACAGTCATTCAGTCAAAATTCATTATAAAATTTTGTTTCTTTAAAACAATGTACACGTATGCGGAAATCATTAATCAAATTGGGTCCATTTTATGTAAAAACATTTCCATTCACAAGTGTTACAAATATTTCAAACATTAGTATTCAACAGCCTCTTGGGCCCATTTCAGATACATAACACTTGCAATCATAATAAGATTTCATTACCAAATAATTCACATACACTTTGTACAATTCTTGCGGAACATAATTCAAAAACAAAATCATTGAAGATATATGCAGGTGCAAACTGATCCGACCCTTAATTCATATATGATCTTAGTGGTTATAACTGAATAATTTCTCGGAACCTGAAAAGCCACGTTGCAATTTTTTATGAGTTTTGCGAACTTAATGAGTGAACTATTGTTGATGATTTCACCCGGGTCAAATACACAAAATCACATATTTCACATATATTCATTCAGATAATGAATAATCCTAATACTCACATTATCATGGCACATCATGTTATCATCGCAAATTCAGAAAAGATATATATATATAAATACAAATGCATATGAGTCTCCAAAATTCGTTATTATTTTTGTAATCGAGTGCTTTTCACATACGTATACAGATACTGGCCCATTGGGCTCAGTCAGAACAGAACAATGGAGCATAGTTCTACGTGCAGAAACACAAAATCATAGAGCAAAGCTCTACGTGCAAGCACTTTCATACTGGCTACTCCAGTCACAATGCCTTATCTAAGCATGCATTTTATAAAATGCACCAAATACAGAATATGTCATGTATAACAGTCACAAATGATGCACAGTCAGAAAATCTCATAGTCATTAGACCTAGGTTCGACATTCAACTTTCGTTGAGAATACTCATATCTTTCAAAATTTCAAAGCAATTAGAACACTTCCAATACACTCCCGAATATTAAACTTCTCGAACCTTAAGTCCAGAATTCATAAACAAGTCACAATCAATTAATAATTGGAAGTTAAACAAATTCAATCAATCCTAGGAAAATCATCTAGGTTGGCTCACAGTACGCTCCAATATGCTATTGCCTGGATGGTTCGGCAATGTCTGACTGACGTCTATTGTGCTCCTTTATATCATACAAAACACATTTACATATATTACACTTTTGCACAAACGTATAAGCATTCCTTTATGCACATCTATGTATAGCAAATATGCACAATGCATGTTCAATTATAATCCCGGGTATCTTATTGTGATCCTTATCACCATATCATTCACATATCAAAGCTCTCATAATTATCATTATGCTTAGGGTTTGGACCATAATAAAACAATGTGAAACTAATTTCGTAACCTAATTGATCATTTTAGATTTTTCTAATAACATGCTTTCAAGTCAACTTTGTATGATCAATAATGTCAAGAAAATGATATATTTCTATAACACTTTCTTCTAGATAATTGATTCTCTATGTCTTAAGTTTCTACTGACACCAAAATCATTCAATTTAGTTCATTATTCCATGAGTTATGCTCATAATACCACAGGCTGTGTACATTTGAAATTTTAGCTAATACATGATCATGCATTAAAGTTGTACAACTCATATCTCTCAATTAAAATATCCAAAAATTACAAATTTTATACCAATTTAAATCTAAGAGAATAATCTACAACTTTTTTGAAGACACTTTAGTCTAATTCGGCCTACATCAATACAGTTTATTCAATAATAACAAGACATGATTTCTGTCCCTGGTAGTGCTACAGCCTAAGCCAAGACTCAATTTCATACCAATTTTGAATGTCTTAGATACAAAATTAAAATTCGACTTCTTCAAGAAAGTTGTAAAAATATGTCTCAAGTTTAATATGAATCAATAATCAACTCATTTGGAAATCTATATATCAAGATATAATCAAAATACCAAAGTATGTTCAGTAAAATATTCCAGTTAACAGATTCCAGAACACCTCATTATTTTCATCCTAATTCATCATCATCAATCCTTTTCTGAATGGATTCAGATAAAGAACAATGTGTTATGAGTCTATGGGTTCAAGTCTCATGTCATTTAGATGTCACAAGAAGAATTTATAACAAAAAGAATAAAGGATGTTTAGAGAGAACACTACAGCTAACATATTCCAGCAATTCTTCTTCACCAATATCATGTGCATTTCAGTCCAATTCAAACATCATTCCCAAACCATTTAACATGCCATAAACGCTAATGTTTTTCTTGTTTAGTTCTAATCCCAGCTCAAAAGTCACTCTAAATCAGTACTCCAAAGATCTAACTATATCAGCCCTTTCAAGCCACCAAACCCAACTTCAAGATCAAGGTGGAACTAAGATGATCTTCACACCAAAGAGACAGCAACATAAAGGATAACATGAAGTAGCTCCCTTAATGAATAGTTTGGAAAAAGACTTCTTGTGATATTGATGCAGAAATTCAGAACATGACAAGGGTGATTTCGGTGGAGAAAACAAAGTGAGGGCTGTAAAAATTTCTTTACATGAACTTAACACCTAAGCTACTAGGTGTCTCATTTATGCATTGACACATGTCTCCAGTGCATGACTCCCATTTGCCCTCCATTTATGCTGCCAATTGCAACATTTCCATTAGGCCACTTGTCAACTTATTAACAAGGCCATTTGTCATCAACTTACTAGCCCATTTGTCACACAATGATTGATCCATATTTCATTATTTCTCCTAGTCTAAAAATACTCCAAATTTTCAAAATACTCGAAATATTACCAAAATTGCCAAATCACATTTAATACACTCCAATTTAATTTTTAAGACAATAACATCCATAATTCCCATTAAAAAATCAAATTTACCCTGAAATGCCAATAAATGCATGGACAACCATATCAATATGCAAAAATTAATATTCTCGTGTATGTGTATTCCACATTATGCATAAGCATGAATTATGCTTCCAAATTTCTCATTAACCTCTTATAAACACTATTTTCACCTTATCATAAATAACAAGATGTTACAAGTAATGGTGGTATTGATAGTTGTAGTCATAGTAGTGGCAGTCGAAGTCATAGTAGTAGTTGTAATAGTAGTGGTGGTGGTGGTAGTTTAGTAGTGGTGGTGTTGGTGATAGTGGTAATAGTAATAGTAGTAGTAGTAGTAGTAGTAATAGTAATAATAATATTATTATTATTATTATGATCATCATCATCATCATCATCATCATCATCATCATCATCATCATCATCATCATCATCGTTATTATTATATGCTCTACATTTTTTTATTAGAGTTATAAACTTAATTATTATGAAATTAAATATTTAAAATCTAAATTCTTATGAGAATATTCAAAGAAATACTAAGATATAATACTCTTGTTCTTATAAATTCTTTTTTTTAAATCATGCCCTAATAAATAAATTTTCATATAAACAACTAATTTGACCAACTATCTTTAAATAAACAACCGATGTTATTTGCGGATCAAATCAGCTGATACTATTCTGCTGTCAGCTAATCGTTGATAGAATCAGCTAACAGCTAATGCAATTCGCTGATTGCCAAATAGGGGTAATGTAGTTTAGCTATAGGATAATCCTGTTTGGCTCTAAGAACAAAATGAACCTAAGACTTAAATAAGGGTTGTTTAGCAATGAGATTGCCTTATCCTCGTGTTTGGACATAAGGACAACTTGTTTTAGGTGTGGAATAATGTATTCCTAGCTTAACTCAATTTCCAAATATAATTTAAAGAGTTCTAAATTCAAAATAATTTCCAAAATTAAATCAATTATTTTGAAAATTGTGATTAAGATTAATGATTGTGGTTCTTAAATTAAAATTTTAAAAAAGTTGCTTATATAACAAAAAATAATTATATTTCAATTATATTAGAATTATAATTAAACTACTTAAAATTAAGAAACATGTTTCCTTAAGTAATTAAGAAAGTGTTATTTAATTAAAGTTATCTATTTTAATTTGATTGACATGAATTAAATTTACTATTTTCTTATGATAATTATTATTCTATTTAATGAGAAATATTTCTTTATTTAGTTGAATGATAAGTTTCTTGATTTATTAAAAATATATTTTTTGATTAAATTTGAAAAGGCAATTTCATTTATTAATTGAGAAAAATGAGCTTTCTTTAATATTTTCAAAAAGAAATTTCTAATTTATTGAGGAATAGTTTTGTAATTAAATAAGAAATTATTCCTTAAATAAATAATATAAAATAAATTTCTTAAATAAATTTAAAATATTTAATTTAATTTTGAAAGTAGTTTTTCTTAATATTAGAAAATATTTTTCTATGTAAGGAAAAACTAATTCATAAATTAGATTAGAAATAGTTTTCTAATTGGATTAGAACATCTTACATGTTAACTATTTTTTTAAAAAAATCTAAAATATACTAAGTAAGAAGAGTAATTTATTGAAAAAAATTAATTAAAATTTATTAAAAGAGTCAAAATAATTAGAAATAGTTTACTAATTGAATTTGAAAATTATTTTTATGTAGGACAGAAAATTATTCAATTAGGAATAAGTGGATTTAATCTAATTTAATTATCCAAGGAGTTGGAAATATTATTTTAGATTATAAAAATCAATACTTAAAATCAAACATATTTTGATTATTGTTATGCATATTATTTGATTATGTACGCATAAATTGCATGTTTTAAATATATGTTAGATATATTATATGTGAATTGCATCTTTTATATGTGTAATAACTTTACACGCAATTTGATATTTAATGAGACCAATAAAATTAAAGATCTTGTCAAAATATTAAGTACACATTGAAAATTTAATTATTTCCTTTTATTATTTAAGCATAAAACCATAGTTATGTTTATTATAAAGCTTGTTGAGTGACTCAGGACCCTTTTAACTTAAATATATTTTATTTTAAATTAATGGGTCCTACTTAACTAAATTTATATGAATTAGATGAGTAATTCATAATCATATAAATTCAAAGTTAATGTTAGAAATAACATATAATTAAGATTTGTCTCCTGACAAATCTAGGAATCACATTAGATGTGATTGATAAGGATGTTATCTACCTAATTTAAGTTTAGTTAAATTCTTAAGTGATTCAAGATTAATTAAATTTAAATAGGATCCTAGCCCACTAGAGAGATTAGTATAATCATTCTGAATAATAGTGAAGGCTATTATTTCAAACAAAATAGTGAGAGTAATTAAATGTATGATTAAAGTCCTAATCTTATTTGATTATCATAACATATAACAAATTACTTACTTTTCTTGCAATTATATTTTGTTACGAGTAGAAATTATCTTTGTTTAGTATAAATGATACTATGTGTTATTCAACTTAGTTTCTTAGATATATGTTAGGTTTTAGAACAATTCTCAAAATTGGATGAAAGAAAATTTGTATGTCTATTATGCAATATTGTTATTAATCTGTATTAAGGAGTTGGTGGAAAAATTTTAGAGATATGTCAATATCATATAGATGACAAAATGTAATGACATTTTGAGTTGACTAATTTTTTTATAAACTTTAATGATAACATATAAGATGTATGTCAATATCGTGATAACATAATGCAAAAGGTTGTATAAAGTAGAGCTGAAAGATATAGTACCTAATGGAATTGTTCTATTCAATTTAGCCTACAAAAAACATAAACAAGGATTATAATTGAAGGCAATTGACTTAGATATAATCATTGTTATTATTAGAAGGAAAAATGATTGCATAAGCTTTCTTGCTACTACATGATATGGTAGAGATTATATATATTTCCATTTTATGCTTTTGAGTATTTGATATGTAATTTTGATTCACCATTATACTAATGTTCAAGTCATAATAAGAAATAGATTTTTGAGTAATAGAAGTTGATCCAAGTTTATTCAAATAGTTTGTATATGTTAAATCAGAGGAATTTTTAATCTTAATATAAATGGCAATAATACAAAGTTATATAATTAAGACCATCCTTTTATGTCATGTTAGTTAAATCAATATAAGGAGATTCGTAAAGTTATATCCAAAGATATTATATATATATATGTATGTATATATAACTTGTTTTATTATGAATCATGCGAGACTTACTAACTTAAAGAATAGCCAAATCAACCTTTGGTGAAAAGATAATGATGACAGTGAATTGGTAAATCTTATACATATGATGTATGGAATGTAATAAAAATTAATAAAATGATAATATCTATATTTTATTAAATTTACTAATGATTTTATGTGATATAGTCATATGTGTTAAATGAAATATTAATTAATTTTTTTTGAAAAGTTTAAATTATTTAAATCTAAGTAAAAATTAAATATTAAGAAAGTCGAAGCACTTCGATAAGATCCAATTGGTGAGATTTATTTCAATTTTTTATAAGGAACGAGATTCACTAATGAATATCTTCATAACTAAATTCTATAATAGTATAAATTTGTGTAAGGAAAAAACACAATATGAGATATTATATGATGTAATATCTATTTCTTCATTAGTTACACCTACTACAAGATTTAACTTTGGTATTTATAATTAAATCAATTAGCAACATTATATTTTAGATATAGATTGGTAAGACTTTGAAAGAGTTGAAGTTAATGATTTTGGGATGTGATGCTTAACTAAAGCATATATTTTTCATTAAGTTTAGAACTAAATCGGATAATAAAAAATGGTGAAATATCCAAAATATTATATATAATCTTACAGGCCATTGAGTAAAGTGTTTGTTTAAATGTATACTTATAAGAGAAAGGTTCTTAAGGTAAGTTATGGGAGTAAGATGGAAATTGAAAGGTTCAAACCTCATAACAATACATTTAATTAGAACTAATGTCTTTGTTGATATATTTGATGTATAATTGAAAGGTTAATATTGAAAGATTCATTTTCATGATGAATTCGTTTATTTATTTGGAGATAATTATGAATCTATCATGTATATAAAAAGGCTAGTGAGAGTATAGTATCCTTTTTAATGAGAGTATATAGAGACATATTGCTCATAGAGAATAGCAAGTCATATTTTCTTATTAGATATGAATAGGCAATAACTTAATTATGAAAATTAGATATATAAAGAGACATAAGGAAGTTATTTACCTATTTTAAGTTAAAAGACATAGATAATGTATTAAAGGTTTTTAGTATTGGTGATATATAAATCTTATTAAATATTAAAGATATTTGTTATTCTATACATGAGTTAATATTTAAGTTGAATGTTATATAAATATTAACTTTATAATTAATTCATAGTTAAGGTATATTTTATTCTAAAAAATATTATTTTGAGATTGAAAACCTTTCAATACAACATCAATTATTAATTAGGACATAATGCATTTTATTTAGGTAGTTTCTTGTAGTTATGATAATAATTGAGAATAAAGTTGTAAGATTTAAGCAAGTATTTACTGTAAAGAATCTTGTAGAATTCTCTTAGTAAGCCACCATCGCATCGGTAGCATGATCATTATATGGTAATATAGTATAAGATACTTAAACGATCAACTTACTGCAAATAGGAAATTGTTGGTTTATAAACTACATATAATTGGTTGATTGTAATTTTATTGACATGATTATTTAAAGATATTATTTATCTTATACAGATTCAGATACATATAATAAAGTCCATAAGATAAATGTATACTATAAATAAGATTATGATGAGATCATAATTATGAGAACTAATATGATCTGACTTTAATGTAGTAAATATTAATTTCATGTTTTTTGTCTAGTCAGAATACTATATGATGAAAGGATTGGATTGCACAAAAAAATAAAGGATGAAATGCTTAGTTAAAACAACTTTGACATTTCTAAATATTTGAGTGGTCATAAAACGTTAGTAGATGTCAATCTTGATTTATGAGTATTAATTGTTTAATTAAAAATGAATTAAATAAGTTTAATTTATCTAATACTAAATATAATTTAATATTATAATTTGTATTTGATACCGATATATCTAGAACTTAATGAGTCACACGTTAAGAATGTGTTGAAGAGAAAAAAGGTGTTTCATTTATGTTAGACTTTGATAAATCAAACACACGCAAGAGGGGGGTGAATTGTGCGTGATCTAAAAAAATTATGCAAATTACTTTCAGTTCAAGAAGTAATGACAGGAGCCTATCAATAGTTAAAATAGTAGGAGCCTATTATGTGACATGATCTTAATTAAACGAGAGGAGCCTGTTAAACAAAAAGTCCTGTTAAAAGCAATCTAAAACAGAAGATGCTTGTTAAATCTAAAAGGAACCTCTTTGAAGTTGAAAGCAGATAGAGCCTGTTAAAAGTGAAGGGGCCTCTTACTGAAATAAACACGCATAACATAATGTGAAAAATATAAAAGTTAACAGAAGAGAGAGAATAACATAGTCGATTTATATTGATTTGGCTTACAACCCAAGTCTACGTCTAGTCCCCAAGTATCCAACTTGAGTATTTCATTATGAAAATAAGTAGTAATTTCACGAGCCTCTCCAAGCTCACAAGTATATTTTTCAAGGTTCTCTAACCTTCCAAATTAGTAGTGTTTAACTATCCTCTATAAGCGTTCAACAGAAAATAAAGTTTGCTCGATATGAGCTACACTGATCTCTCTCAAAAATATTTTTACTTTCTAAAGAACAAGAGATTTAACAATGATATCACTTTCAAAAGAATTTATGCTATAGCTATATTTCGAAAGTCTGATATGCATTCACAAAAGCAATGGCTCTTCCTTAGGTAGGCATTTCTTTCAACTAGTCGTTGCTTCACTTGCATCCTTAGTCAACTGGATGGATTTAAATCTGAATAACTTCGATGTCATCTTTGCCAAAAATCTTCCAGTAATTACGTGACTTAATATACAACCTTCATAATTAGTAGGATCCTCTCGGATAAACCATTCTTAATAAGGTAAGTTCATAAAGAAGGTTCCTATAAGAAAAGAATTGTATTTCTTATGATTTTGTTTCCTTTTAAGAATAAATTCGTTAGTAATAAATCCATTTTGAATTTGGAAATATTATATAATTATCATCAAAATCGTTAAGAAAAAACTGGGCTAACAGACTTAATTACAACGTTTGAGAAATTTTATGACTAAATATGAAATATTTAATAAACAAACACCAATATGAGAATCTTATTTGGGCCTAATTGGTATTTAGTTATAACTAAAGTTTAATTGAAATTATAATTTTATTTAAAAAATTATTAAAAGGTTTAAAACCTATTATAAATAGACTTAGACTTTAAGAAAACTAACAACACTTGTCTAACCATTTCTACACCTCTCAATACGATCTGTAAATACTATTAGAGGTCTAAAACACATGTAGATATGGTGATTAAAATGAATACATTTCTTAAATAGTTTGAAGGAAATGACAAAAAAAGATCAAATTTTATAATAAGAAATTAATCATAATTCATGTTTTGTTATATTTTATGTGTTAAACATATTTTAAATGAATTTAACTTTTAGGAAATTAGACAAAAAAAAGTTTCATACTTATTTTAAAATCAGATTTTTTCACTCAATTTCTAAAAAATATCAAGGCTAATTTTGTTTCCCTTGTTAACTTTAGGGATCCAAATTCTACAGAAAGAATGAAAAGATAAGTAATTCCCCTTAAATTCTTTTAAGTCCAGCTTGTAACTTTCTTTTGACTGGTTTAAAGTAGATTGATAGAAGGTGCATGTAAAATAATCCAAGCACCACCTTATCCTACAACAAAATAAAGAAAAAAATCTCTAAATACACAATACACGCTTCATATGAAAAACCAATTATTACTTTTCTTCTTAAATCTTAAATGGCTTTTTTAAGGGCAGGCTTACATGTCCTTGGCCTACACTACAATAGACTGATGAATTGGCTATGTTTTCTTTGGAGTCAAATCCACAGATGTCTCCAAATGCTACCATTTTGTGACAAATTTACACTTCGCACAAAGTAAATGATTTGACGATGTTAAACAAAAGACATCAGAAATGGGAAAACATTTTATGACCATTGGTCGATTACGGCGTAATAACAACAACTTTTAACAACGTTTGTCCTTTTTCTTCGTCTAGACGTAAGTATTGCGCAACGAATTAAGATAAAGTCAGGAAATGTTAGGCCAACCAACGTAATTAGTGTCGATAAAGGCGGATTGTCGAGAATAATTGGAACAATTAGTGACTAAAAAGGCATAACGTTGCCAATAGTTGGAACAATTAGCGATGCAATACTTACATCATCAGAAAAGGGCCTTATAATCATAATATTGAGCAACATTAAAACAAACCCTCACAGAATAGTAAATATTGGTGACGATGTGAGTCTTTTGTTGCCACTCTTTGGCAACCACTTCCTTGAGCGTCACAAATTGTTACACATATGCCGACTATTGATTTCATCCGTCGCTATTTGGTAGATATAGCGAACGATTCTATATTTCGTCGCAAAAATAAATATTAGATATATATGTTTGGAAGATCGTTTGTAATGACATTTTTATAATTTATCTTAGTTAACATTTTTTTTTTGTAAAGTTGTTTTCAATGTTTAAAGCATACTGTTGAAAAACACATGGTAGTTTATTTAAAATATGAAAAGTAAATATATTTTGTACATTAAAATATTTGTGAACCAAAAATTGTAAATTTAATAGGATAAAATATCATAAATTTAAGTTAACAAGTATAGTTAATCGTTAATATTTAGTAACAGTAAAATAATTATTTATAAAAATTATGGAAATGGTATCTGGTTCAGCCGGATTCTGCTGAGGTTGTGTATCGTTGTTTGGATCCATGGCTTTGTGTGATAATGGCTTCTGAATACTTGCAAAACAAACAAAGGCACGCCGGGGGTTGGTTCCCGGGAGGCCTCTCCGACGCTCAAGTCAATCTCTTTGTGAGGGTTGTGATGATTGTAAATAAAACGAAGCAGGGTTTCTTGTGTCGTACCTGAATTATAGAGGAATAGTACCTTATATACCTGGAATCGTTAGGTTTAGGTCTTTACGTGAGTCTTTATGTTTGCATGGGAGATTATCTTCTATGACTGGGTTGTCGATAGCTGGGCCCAGGACTGGGCCTTGTATGGCCGGCCCGATTGACACAACCATAAGCCCCCTACTCCTCGACTCTGATCGAAGAGAAGGGTCGATGGAGTACATTATGTGGCTCGTCCGTGTGGTGACTCTCGATAAGGCTGGTCGATCGGGAATCGGTGCCTACTACGTGATAAGTCTTACTAGGTCATAGAGCCGATTAGGCTTCTATACTCAGCGCGCGATCGCTTGACTGGGGACAGGACAATCAGTCGGCTCGTGTTGAAGAGTGGTCGTTCCTTCGTCAATGTCTGATCATCCACGCTAGGTTTAATTATTACTTGACGATTCGTTCAGAATTTGGAGCGACGTGTCTTTTTAACTATTGTGTAGCTGTCATGCGCAGTTCTATGTCGTCATATGTGTCCTTTCGACTGTCACACCGTTTCGGGCCTTTAATGATTCCGATTCTCCACGCGTTTAACGTCGATTGATATTCCTGCCCCCTTGATGCTATAAATTCTGGAATTGGTAGTCTTCGTTTGTTTTCATTTCTACACATCTTACCCTCCCACTTTTTATTCTCCAACTTCTTTTCAACTACTGCATTTTTCTTGCAATCATCGAGATTCCACTTCCTCCGTCGTCTAGATCCCATCTTTCGACCGCCAAACAATTTTCTTTTTCGTAACCTCCTCTTCAAGTAGTCCCAGAAGGGAGGTCAACTGTAGAGGTGAGACCGTCGGAAGCCGCTTGAGATAATGGCAGAAGCAATGGAAGTGCCGAAGGTAGGACCAAATGAGGGGGCTACGTCAAGAGGGAAAGAGGGGCGGTTCCAGGTGAGGAGCTGGATCCCAAATCGGATGAAGAGGAAAAGTGACTTCATGAGGGGGTGTCTCTGGTTCTTCCTGCAAACTCCGGTCCCGCCTTGGTGGCTCCGACGACCTCTCCAATTGCCTCCCCTCCCGAGGGCCCTCATTAACTTGTGCTGTGGGACCCTCGAGGCTCACCTGATCTGGATCGTGACCAGAACTTGCTGTGGTGAAAATTGTGGGCTCGTAAAGAATTTGGTTGTCCCAAGACTTGTCAGCACAAATATATCAGAACCTATAATGGGCCGGTTGTTTGACTTTGGAATGGAGAAGCTCATTGATGATACGTGCAGTA
>JAOQMR010000007.1:1990915-2006647 GCA_027563865.1 Erythroxylum pelleterianum | reverse complement strand
TAAATGAAATGAAATCCAGTTTGGTTTTAAAAAGTTACCAATTTCTTTATTACTGCTTTATTATTGTGATGCCATGGAGAGTTTAGTGGTGGTTGTCAGTAGTGGTCTCTTATCGTAGGATACGTACTAGAATGACCTACGGGTGTTCCGGTGGGTACTCTATGGTAAGGGGGCGCTACATATCTACACATTACTAACTTGTTTAATCAAATGAGTACTCAATCATACACATGTATATGTGTTATGTTTAATGCATGCTCAATTGGCTATCCCGGGTATATAATCTTATTCACAAATCTTCCTCATTCATTCATCATAACTTGTATCTATCCTGTTTACAGTTAGGTTTATGCCTTAAGAAAACTTGGTCACTCTAGATTCATCAATCATTCATTCCCTAATCCTTTTCTAGCATTACATATTCACACAATTTCCCAATTCTCATTCATTCATACCTAATTCACATCTCTCACATCCTTTGGGTCACATTTGCATCCATAAGAACACCTTCATTCCTTTAACAACTCACAATTTTAGATTTAGATACATTGTTCCAACAACAATCTAGGTTCATTTCAAGCCTCAATCAAGTCCAAATACACCAAGGTAAAGTAGCTTATCCTTAGTTGGTTTAACAATCACACAAAATAGAATTTTTCATTTAAGGGCATTTCCCACAATCGTGGGGGTACCTTTCTATGATCGTGGAAAGACAAAACAGAAAGTTTCTCACTTCAATACAATGCCTACGATCGTGGGAAGGAGCTTATGCAGCTTAAATGATTGTGGGATGGGTGAACAGAAAGTTCACCATTTATTTCCTTTAATTTTTTTTCCGGATTCTAACACCATCATAATTGTCCATTGATTATACCTTAATTATACTTCAAATCCTACTCTAAAATCATCCATTGAACAGCCTCTAACCTACGATTTCATACATCAAAACAAAATGAATTCATCCATCAAATTTCCAGCACAACTTCATCATCAATACCACAACCAAGTTCATCCCTAAATAATCATCATGAATGTTATGCTAACATGTGTTACAATAGATGAATAAATCACTTACTTGTTTAGCTCAAAACCTCCTCAATCATCAAGCTAATTTAGCCCTCCAAACATGTAAGGATAAAGCATACTCCAAGAACAAGATGGAATGAGAAGGATTTCTAAACACAAGGTGATGGCTACAAAATTTTGGTAAAAATTTAAGGGTTATGGAGGTGGTGTGAGATTGTCGTTGGTGTAAATAAAGAAGAGGGTAGCAAGTAACCAAAACATGAAAGAAGATGTCTTTCAAGTGTAGAGGTTGTGGGGTGCAAGTGTGTGGAGAGGGGTGAGACACATGTCATTCCATTTGTTCAATAAAGAGCTATGTCACGTGTCTTCTTCTCATGCTACCAATTGTCACCTAATGTTTGTTCCATTTGGTCACATAATTCCTAGGCCACTTGTCACTCATGTACTCAAGCCATTTATCTCCCAATTAGCTAAGCCATTTGTCACTTATTCCTAATGCCACATTTCACCATTTCATAGGCCTAATCAACTTAAATTCCCATGTATCAATTTGTCTTGTCCTTTAACATTTTTCCTAGACTAGATGCACATATCACCTTATCAGTCACTCTATTGTAACAATAAATTCTCATTTCACTAATTATAATCCATCAAACAAAATTCAAGTCATAATCAACACACATTTACATCATAATCATTTAAGATCTTTCATACCCCGAGATATGTCAAATGAGTGCATATAATATTTTTACAATGTCTCTAAATCATGATTCATGTATAAATGCAATTATGATGAATGCAAATGAAATGCACTTCAACAATTCTTATATGATATAACTCGATCTAACAATTAAATCTTTAAGTGTAGAAACGGGTTATTACAAGGAGTTTTTCACGGGAAACCATCCTAGTTGTCTACTTTATGGACATGATTCTTTCTTTCCCTCATATACAATTATAAGCACAAGCTAAGTAAAAAATTTGGGTTTAGAGAACATTCTTATTAATGAGGACGACCTCTTTTTATTTAAATTCAATTATGATGTTAGTCTATTGAAGATTCTTGAAGTAAGACCCTAGCACATTAATGGTAAACCACTCTGTCTATAAGAATGGAAACCAAGTATTGAGTTAGAGAGGATGAAAATGAAGCATATACCTATTTTGGTATATTGATCAAAAGAAGACTAAGTTACCCGACTAGTTCATTAAGGAAACCAGTTTGTCTTGATAAAACTATAGCAGCCATAAGCAAAATTGGATATACAAATATATGCAATGAGGTAGCTATGGACAGAAAAATTGCTCGAGAGTCGAAAGATTCTAAAATTGGATGAAGGAGGGGGGTTAGTAAGGCTGACATTATTGTGAGGTGTCAATTAAAACCCTATAAACCAAAACAAACTATAGCTTGGAGACCTACAAGAAAATTTTTTAGGAGAAGTGATTATAATTAGGTATTAGGTCTAAAGATGACAAAATTTAAGAGGTAAATACAAATGCCACATAAGATACAACTATAGACAACCTAGAAACAACCGAAGCCTCAACATAATAAAAAGTAATAAACTCTTATTAAAAAAGTTGATTATTGTTTTTTGAAAAATAAAGGGACCCCTTTTACATGCTCAGATAACACAAACTCACCTTGCAATATTGTAGATAAGTTACCCTTAATAGATTTACCTTCCTTAATTAAAAGCTCATAGAGAGAAAATTTCGCTATCACTACCA
This sequence comes from Erythroxylum pelleterianum, assembly GCA_027563865.1. NCBI lineage: Eukaryota > Viridiplantae > Streptophyta > Magnoliopsida > Malpighiales > Erythroxylaceae > Erythroxylum > Erythroxylum pelleterianum. Next base: position 2,003,887 of record JAOQMR010000007.1, on the reverse strand, counting down.
AGAAGAAGCCTAGAAGGCCAAAGAAGAAAGCTTTAGATAGCCTCTACACTCTTGCTTAATGCGCAAGGAATATAAGGGGTTTGAACTATCCTAATAAATAGAAAGTGCCTGTGATTACTTAAAGACTAAGAAACCATTTATGGTAGGTTTAATAATAAATAAATAAATAAAGTCCAATTGACTCAAGGAAGAGCTTTAGTTCATAGAGAAGAGCTAACATATTTTCAGTAATCTTCATACTCATTTTAATGGGAAAGTTATAGTGGATTTTAAACCAAACTTTATTCTAATAGAGCATGGTCATTTCATTGAGTAGTACATTCATCTTAAGGAAAATCTAATTCAGAACATAACCAAAATAAACATCACTTTTATTTATGCCTTTTTTATGGTCTCTTAAAGAAAGCCTTTAGTAGGATATCACTTTGTTCACTATTTTTGCTATCATTCCTTGTCTTATACTAGGTGTTTCGATAGCACCATATTCTCCTATAAGTTAGAAGGCCACCATTTATTGAAACATAATTATAAAGACCTAGTCTTAAATGCCATTTTGGAATTCCTTTCCAAAGGAAAGCTCTTTAGAAAGATAAAGCAAACCTATTTTTGCCTCATCCCAAAGATTCCAAATCCTTTATCTTTAAAACAACTCAAACCAATACCCTATTGTAATATTGTGTACAAGATCATTTCAAAGATGCTTTTCATAAAGCTCAAGAAGATTCTAAGAGGCATTATCAATCTTAGCTAAAATGCTTTAATTCAAGGTCACAATATAGGGGATAATATCTTGTTAACTTAGGAATTTTCAAGAATTACCATGAGAAGAAATATATCAAAAGTTGTACTTTGAAAATATATTTTTCTATAGCTTTTGATTTAGTTAGTTAGGAGCTTCACCTTTACATCTTAAGAACTTTTGGACTTCCGTCTTCTTTCATTAGATGGTTATAGCAATATATCTTAATAACATCTTTTAGTGTTTTGGTCAATAAAGAATTGACTTGACTCTTTAATAAAGTCAAGGGCATCATCCTCTCCCCATATCTCTACTATATGTATTGAAGCTCTCAATCGAGCAATGGATAAGAACATTGAATAGGAATGGAAGTTCAATTATCAATATAAAGGGAAAATACTTTATCTATTGAAATTATTTTTTGTAGATGATCTTTTGTTTTTGTATAAATCCAATACATAATCATTATGCTTTAGAACTCCATAAAAAAATTCAACAAATTGCATGTCTATTAACTAAGGATAACAAAAGTAGCTTTTTTATTTGTATTGGAATTGCAAATATAACTAAAGAACTTTCATTGCTTTTAGAATTCAAACACCTAGAACTTCCTTGATAGTACCTTGCCATCCTAATAACAATAACCAAGATCCATTTTAAAGATTATCTACCCCTCTTTTGAATCAATTCACAAAAGGGTTGAGCACTAAAATAGTAGTTTTTTATGCTTTATAAAGAGACTGCATATTCTTTGGGTTGAATATCCTACTTATCTAGTAGAGCTCTCATCTTTTTCTCCGTTTGATCTTATAAATGCTATCGAAAGAATGCCCAAGAATTTCATTTGGAGCAGTGAGAAGAATGATGCTTCAAGTACCAATATTAAATGGACTGATAAATGATGCTTCAGGTACCAAAGAGGGCTAAGTGTAATTTCAATCAAAACTATGAGTATATTGCATCGTATTTGAGAGAATATTGGAACTTTTTGCATAACAAAAATCATTGTGGATTTAATGGACTTACACTCAATTTCTAAAAGGTAACAATATATGGAAATTTAAAACCAAAAACAATAACTTATATATATATATATATATATATATATATTTATAATTGATGCTCAAAAACATGTTCTCACCCAAAGAACACTTAAAACACAAATGTTTATAAACTAACACAATTCTTAAGCTAAACACACACTAAACAATCAACTTAACCACTATAACACATATGAAATTACCTATAAAAATACAATGCAATTTACATGTATCAGTTAATTTAGCAAGTTGGCTAACCTGAGTTTCCAAGTTATATATAGAAGCCTCTTGATTCCTCAATGAAGTCTCTATGGATTGAAATCTTCTGAAATTTGAAGAAATCTATACATGATGTTCTCCAAGCTTGGCTTTTTTTCTTAAGGTGTGTGTTGTTAGAATCCTAGTGGAGGATTGTTCCTTAATTTTCTTGATTTCCCCAAGAAAATTTTGGATTATTCCTCCATCCTGATTATATGTATTATTATATGGATTATTTTAGGGTCTAAGAGCATTCCTCGTGTAATTTGTATGTTTGGACTGTAATGCTTGGCACTATTAACTTGGATGTCCTAGCCCACACACCTCATATGACATAAATTGGAATAATTTAATAGGATTCGCAGTTAATTCATTGATTTCCCACTCAACACTTCAACATAAAAGGCGCCTTTTATGTTGGGTCAATGGTAAGAGGCGAGCATGTGGAAGCTATAAAACCTTGAGGTCTTGTGTTCGAATCCTGGAGAGGGATTCCCAGACCAAAGAGGACAGTACCAATTATGTGGGGGTTGCAGGGGATGGGGGTTGCGACCCTGCCAGGCTGGGCCTGTCGCCCCTGGACCCGGGGTCGGGGACCCAACAACTTGGTCCTAAGCAGAGAGCTTAACCATTGCTTCACCCTACCCCTCAGTGAAACCGAGAACAGTCTTAATTTGATGGCATCGCCATTGGCACCATTGACCTTAAAGGTATCACAAATCTCTAGAAAGTTTGTGATATATGCATTAGGGTCCTCATCTCGTAGCCCACCAAACTGGACGGATTATTGCACCATCTAAATAATACTTATTTTAATCTTAAAATTTCTAGCATTAATAGTCGATCTCACAATGTTAGACTTTGTTCATATCAAGTTCGGTCTAGCATAATCAAACATAGTCCTTGGTTGATCTGTCATAGTTCCTACTTCTTTTGTATCAATCTTACCTCCCTAGTCCTCTACCTTTCAATCTAACTCGTACTCTCTAAGTAGGGTGCTTTAGAGATTCTTACGAGTTATTCTCTTAATATCTAGATATTCACCAACTAGGTGTAATGGATTCCCTTGGGGTGATAAACTAACCCCAAGGTACGTAGAAGTAATAAAACCAAAGAGTCAATAAAATAAGTAAATAAATTAAAAACAAAAAGTAAAAAGAAATAAAAATAAGTAATAATTGCAAGATTAATAAAAGTAAGGTTTTCCTAATATTCTAATCCTCGGTAGCAAAGCCAAAAACTTGGTTAATATAATTTTAAATCGTAAGTACACGATGTAGATGTAGCTAAGAATGACAAGTATTGGTCGATCCTATGAGGACTACAAGTACTATTAATGGCCTTTTTCTATTTTCTAATATTCAAATAAGATGATGATTTAATTTAAAACTAAATTGAACTAGAATTCAATATAATAATGAATTAAGACAAATTTAACACAAAGATTAATCCAATATCAAATAACTAGTTCCTAGGTAATGAACTTTGTTATGCAATTTAATTATTGATCATTGGAATATGGAAATTTATATATTTTTCTAATATCTTTCTCAAAACTATTAATATCTAATCTTCAGTTAACTGAAACTTCTTTCTAGTTAAAACCCCTATGATCGTATTACATTGATTCGTGAAATTCTTTATTAGGTTTGACACTAATCTAGAGGATCTATGTCGACCTATCTCTAGGTTGGAATACAAATCCTTCCAATTATAATATATCTATTCATATCAGAGGACTTTTTAATCTCAATCATATGAAATCAGACATTGAAATAATATTCTGAACATTATAATTCAAGAACAAAAACACATAACTGAATCTCAATGAATCAATCTATCAAATTTCATTAAATAAAGGATCAAATCATGTTATCCATCCTAACTTAGGGTTCATCCTACTTAGTGACTAAATAAACTTAGTTTCTAAACATAGAAAAGGAAATAAACTTAAAAGCTCAGAAGAAGCATTACAAAGAAAAGAACGTGTAGATATGTATATCCCCCTTCTCTCTAATAAAATACCTTTGGATCCTTGATGAAGGTTGCTCTCTATCAGATCTCTTAAAGTAATGTTTTCCTCATCCTAGGTTCATAATTGTGTCTTTTACTCTAACTCTGACTCTAGTTGTTTCTCTGTCATCTCCTCTTCAGAATTACCTTTATATTATGAAACTAAGGATTTTGGATTATAAACAGTCATGTGAGTGACTATATCTCAAACATACTTTATAATTGTGACATTACACGTTCATAGGAGCTTACACAATATAGGGACACATTCGTGTATGTTATTTACAAGGGCATGTATCTCCATAAGGGTAAAAATAGCATATCTGAAGCTTTGCACATTTACAGTCTCTTACATGGTCCCTTTACGCGATTGTGTATATTACTCATACGGGTGTGTACATCTTCAGATGGGTATGTGTCACCAAAACAACTCCAATTCTTCCATTTATGTCTCGATTTCTCCAAAATTCTCTTTCTATTGATCTTTGAAGGCAATTAAGACCAAGAAAAATAAGTACCAAAAATAACAAGAAAACTCTCAAATATCAAGGAAAACATACTTAATATGGGTATAAAAATATGTTACATTAAATGTTTATCAAGGGTAAGTGAAAATATTATTTATTACACTCTTAATTCTTCCATATCATAAAGCTTAAATATATTAGCATAAAAAAATAGTACAAGCTAGGAGCTAAGGTAAAATAAAAGCCATTAATTCTTAAAAAGTAAAAATCACAAACACTTAACATGCTTAAACAAGAAGTAATACAAAAAGTGAAATTCTCCAACCAACTTCGCCATTATTAAATAAAATCATTTACAAAACTACACATTGACCTTATAAGTTTATTATCCTAAGTATAAATATTGATAACAAACTCAATGTCTTAAAATAAAATAAATATAGTGTAATATTTGTTTATGAATGGATCATAGATGTCATGCTTGAATGTAATATATTAAATACACTAAATAAATGAAAATGGTTACAAATGCATATAGAATATAATTAAGGCATACTATAGCTAATTTATTAATAACTAATTTTTCAAGTAGAATTGGCAAAATTAGCCCAACTTGACCTAAAGTCGACATGCTAGGATTAAATTAATGGAACCTTAGGGTAGAAGGGCAAGATTGAAGTTCGATCCGAATGACACAAATGCCTTCAATAAAATGGCGTTATTTTAGTGGAATCAAACTATTGCCAAACTTATTCTCAAGATAATTAAAAGGATGGTGGGATTACCAATTAACTAAATATCAAAGATATGATGTATTAAAGCAATCAAAGTAGATGACGAAGAAGAAACAATATTAGATGAAAATACTGAACCTATAAAAGTATGGATGGTAATAGGTTGGGTCAGGCCAGGCCCATTACTGACCTGACCTAGCCTTGTGACTCAAAACATGATCAGACCTAGATCATTTTGCCTAAAACTGAGTTAGATCGAGTTTTGGATGGCTTAAAGTCTATCTAATACCTAAACCAACACATCAAAACTTGAAACCTCACACAACTAACTCGAAACCTATCCTAACAATCCCTACTCTAGATCATCTCCATTGTCTCTCTATCAATCTCACCCAAAAACTAGACCTAGAGCTTCTAAACATAATTAAACAATAAGAAAAAGAAGAGAGAAGAGAATGACAACCACCATAAGTAGTGGCTAAAACCATCTCCAATCCTAGCTCCAAAATCAAAACCACATCCAAAACCAATAGCAATAACGATAACCACCCTGAGGCTAAACCAAGAAGTGATAAATGGAAACTAAAAAAAAAAAGAGGAATGGATTCATATAGTTAGATTTTGAGTTGGGCTGAGTTCTGAACTCTAAGCTTATTGACTTAAGACTAGACTAGATCAGGCCTTGCCGAGCTTGGACTTTTTGCCAAAATGATATATACGATGTTATCCCAAACTTAATATTTGCAATATCTTTACATTTTATAAGAGACTCTTCTCATTTGAAAGATAGGTATGTAGGATTATTATCAAATATAAGATGTAAAAGATTTTGAATATTAAGTAGTATAAAGACATTTTCCTAACTAGAATAATATTTAAGAAATATTGAAATCAATCCTATTGGAACGAGAAGTTCCTTGTAGGACTTCATCCTCTTTTAGGAGAAAAAATTAGAAAGAAGATTAGAGAAAATCATAATGACCAAATATCTTACAATAAATTAACATATGAAGAACTAAGTTACTTAAAAAGATGACCTAAAATTATGCCAATATAAAATTACAAAAAATGTTCAAAACTAGAAAAGAATTAGGCTAAATTTGTTAACAGCTTGATGTTACTTATGACAATTATACTTGTAAAGGTTATTATAAATCTTCAAAAAATTATGGTAAAAAACAAAAGTAAATTTCCTTAGAGTAAACCAAGGAAATCTTATAAAAATCCTAAATAAAACAAAAAACAGAATTTCCCTGCTTTACAAAATTTAATATGTTTATAAATATGGTAAGAGATAATGTTGCTAAATATGGTAGGATTAATAAAAACTCCAAAACATAGATATAAATTTGATTAATTTAAATAAAAAATATAACTCTAAATATATATTAATTATGTGAATTAGGCTCCATTTGACTCAAAACATGTGGAACAAGTTATTAGACAATCTCGCAAGACCGATTCTTTATATTGTAATCATATTTCATCTTCAATTACATGTAGAGAAGTGAACAATCTTTGTAAAGCATCTAATTCATCTTGAACATCCTCCTTTTATTACATCTCTATTATTAATTCTTGCAAAGATAGCTTCATGTATTTAGTCTTTATCCTAGTCATTCGACCTCTAATTCCTTGCAAAAGATCATAAGAATGTTTGGAAATATATGCCAATGCAAGTTGATCACCATCATTCCCTCCCTTTTCAAAAGGGTTCATCCCTGAATCACCTACATCATACAAAGATATGTCAGCAATATTAAAAATAGCACTTAAAATACCATAGTTGCTTAGCAAATCTAGTTTGTAGGTGTTATCATTGTCTTAACCATTCTATCTCTTATAAGCTACAACTTAGAGTTACTTTATGTAGCAAGCCTCTCCTTACGCATATAAACCCAAATCCAATCTCTAAGTTTAAAAATAACCTTTATGCATCCCCTTATTGACTTAGGTTACATATTACTCATTCTTTTTCTCTTTGTTAATATAAACCTTGATATGAAAACTCCTGACAAAATCTACCTTATGGTTAACGTTCAAATTAGCTTGTTTATTAGTAGGAAAAGGTAAGATATCTAAAGGATCTAAAAGATTAAAGCCATACACAACTTTAAAAAAAGAACAAGAGATAGTAAATGTCCATACCTATTGTATGTAAACTCAACATGAGGAAAATATTTTCCTATTATTTTAAGTTCTTTTGAATGATAACATATAAGAAAGTGATTAGTATCTTATTAACTACTTTAGTTTTTCCATCCATTTAAAAATATGTAACAGTAGAAAATAAGAGCCAAGTTCCTAATTTATTCCACAATGTATACCAAAAATGACTTAAGAACTTAACATCTCTATCATTTACTACTGTTTTAGGAAATTTATGAGCATACTTTTTCCTTAAAGAACAATGATAATATGTGTTGCATTATTATTTTTAGAAATGCATCATCTTGTTAAACACATCGATAAGAACAAATATGATATCCTTACCACTTTGATACCTAGGAAACCTAACACAAAATCTATATATATGTCAATCCAAAGCTAATTAGGTATAAGTAAAGGTGTTTACTAACCAAGTGACATTACTTTAGATTTTTCTTACTATATGTTATACACTTATCACAAATAGATTGCACATCACATCTCATATTAGACTAATAAAAATATTTATGCAATATATCTAAAATGTTCTTCTTTTCTATATCATATTGAGCCGCTTCTGTGTGTCTCTATAACCAGGAATTCACAAAAAGAACATTTAGATATACACAATTTATCTTTTTAATATAAAAATCCATTATGCATATAATACTCACCACATACACATTGAGAACTTGCAATCCACAATTGGACAAAATCAACATCATTAACATATAAAGTTTAATAAACTCAAAACCAATTAATTTAGTTTGTAATGAGTAAGTAATTTATAACTTCTAAATAATGCATCAACTTCAACATTTTCCTTTTCATTCTTATAAAATGTCTCAATAAATTTTAACTATCTGGTATGTCTCTTATTAAACTTACCATAGTATTTTAAAAACTTCAAGCTCTCATGATCATAATGGATTATGAATTCCTTTAACTATAAATATTTTTCCATGTTTATAGAAATCTTACTAGTGTACGCAATTCCATATTATATGTAGGATAGCGTAATTATATCCCCTTAAACTTTTCACTAAAGTAAGCAATCAATTTGGAATTACGCATCAAAATAGCGCCTATACCAATTTCAAATGCTTCAAATTCAACCTTAAAAGTTTTATCAAAATTAGATCATTCTAACAAAGGTGCATTATTCAACCTATTTTTTGAGGTATTAAAACTTTCTCATGAACATCATCCCACTTAAACACGATATTCTTTTTAGCAAATTCATTTTTATTAAGGATCAGTGTTTGGCGCTAATAGTTTCTATAGTATAGGTCTAGAAGTCTTCGGTGGCTAATCACCTTGAATTAGAATATAGGTGTAGTTTAGGAATTCCTACTCATTAGAATATTTTTTAACCCCTTCATAAAAGGTGCAAATAGCAAGAATTGAGGTAGAAGCAGTTTGGATATCTATTGTACAAGTTAAGCTTCTAATGGTTATTATTGTACTTACCTTAACAAAAGATCTGCTCTATTTCTATCTTCTTCTTATAACTCATTCATAAGCTCCATATTCAATTAATCAGTTATTTTAATTATTAAAAAAGGTTCATTTAAAGGTATAGCTATAGAACTAAAGTCTTTAACAAATGTTACTATAAAAACTTAATAATCCATAAAAAAAATCCTTACATTATTCGCATTCCTAGGTGTAGGTCAATCCCTAAATGTATTGCCCTTATCTTTATCTATGCTTATTCCATGCAAAATCATAATAAATTTGAGAAAAATAATGGATTCTATGCATACACAAAAATACACATTACTTAAGGTTAGTAAATAATTTATGCTCCCTTAAAACTTGAAAACCAACATACAAATGTTTCATATCATCATCCAGATTTTTGTTATACAAGGCTATAACAAATTTCCTAATGAAACAATGAAAAACATGGTCAAATTTCCTAATGAAATAATGTAAAACGTGATTCATTAACCTTATAAAGGTGTTAGGTGCATTAGTTAAACCAAAAGACACCACTAACAATATTTCATCTTAAAGGCACTTTTCCATTCATGACCTTCTTTCGTGCGAATTTGATAATAACTAATATTTAAATTAATTTTAGAAAACATACACAGACCATGCAATTCATCAAGCATGTCATTTAACCTAGGGATAGGATGTTTATACTTTACAATGATTTTATTAGTGGCTTAATAATTAACATACATGTGCCATGTTCCATTTTTCTTTGGCACCAAAATTATAAGAACTAAGCATGTCCTTTTTACACTAACGCATTCACTTAACTTTGAATCTCTTTTGTCTCCTCAAGAATGGTTTTATACAATGTTCTATTAAGGATTAAAAATAAAGAAAGAAGTTTTTTTAGTGTTATGCACCTCTTAAAAAGAAGTAACTAATATGGTATTTTCCTATAAAATAGATATGCTCATTCCTACTACAAAGAAATAACGACACTAGGTAAAGAATGTTAAGATTATTAGTTAAAAAACGATAACCTTATATAAAATTACAAGTATTGCTGCCTAACTAACATAACTCTGAATCTTTTTTTCTCTATTGTGCACCACTATACTGTTTCACTTTTGTGTATACACTTTTTTATCATTCTTTTCTTTTTCTTAAGTGATCACTTATATTTCCCTCATCTTACACACTATAGTTCAACTGAATCCTTTATCATTACATCTTTTTTAGGTTTTGAGGCAATTGTATTGTGATTCCAATTTGACCGCCTTGAAGATCTAGAAGTTGAACCATATTTGGAAGCACCATTAAACTTCAATTTCCTTTCTACTTTGATAGCTTAATACAATAAATCCTCCATCTCTACATAATGTTGTAATTCCACCACATCAACTTTCTCTTTCTTCAAACTTTTAATGAATTTGGCAATAATTGCCTCACGGTCATCCTCTACATTAGTCCTAATCATAGCTATCTCCATTTTCTTATGGTAATCCTTTAGGAACCTTGAGTCAGCCTTTACAAATTACGACACAAGTCTCTATAATAATTGCTAGATATGAACCTCTTACGCATCACTGCCTTTACTTCTTCCTATGATTGAATTGGTTTCTCACTATTCCTATGCACATTAAATCACAAACAAATCCCACCTTATACTATTATAATTCATAAAGTCAATTTTCTACTAGTTTAACCTTCTTTTTCTCAGAGTAATTATGAAAATCAAACACGTGTTCTACCGTCCTCCCCACTCTATGTATAGTTTAAGATCATTCTTCTTTTGAAAGGTATGAATTTTTATCTTAATACTACCCAAATTGATATCTCATTTCGAAATAGATTTTTTTTTTACTTTTTTAGAACTAGCCTCATCATAATCAAAATCTTCCTCTTCCTTCTCAAACGTGGCTTCTTAGCGGATTTACGTTTGGATGCAGATTCTAAACTATCCAACCTTATATGTAAAACAATGAATTGGTCTTAGATAGCCTTTATAAATAACTTGAGATCAATTTTTGCATTATCTCCGTAACTACTTGTGTTTAAACATGCAAAAAGAAAGTTAGTAACAAAATAAATTAGTTTTCCTCACACAATCCTTTACATATTTACACTTGAGATTAGGTTACTTAATTACTTATGTTTCACTTAATTTCATTTTTTCTCATTGATGTTCATACTACTCTACCTTTTACCACTCAACTTTCCTTTATAAGCCTTTAAGAAGAACTTTATTAATGGTCCTAACAAAATAGCAAGTAATAATAAAAACAAAGGAAATAAAATTAATAAGAAGGTAACAAAGAGAAAACAAAATTAATCAAATTACAAGGAATGAGAATCCTTGGACCATCATTAAAATTAAGCAAGGAGAACTCAACCTTAATCAAAACAGTTGATTAGAACTAAAGTTATGATTTTGATTATCACAAGTTGCCTTGACAAGATCATGTTAAGTTTTTGCTAAAGAAAAAAAAGAAATTCTTACAAATGTAAAGAAAGCTTTAAAATTATTTTCTTATTATGATGATCCATAAATTACATCAATAGGACAACTTTTGATAATTATAAAATTCCCTAAAATTTATATTCATATAACGAAAAGAATAATCCCCTTTGATCCCTAATAATTTGATTGGGATCAACTTTGAAAAAGTCAAATCCTTATCCATAAAGAATTTTAATATATATTGCCCCTTTAAGTAACTAAAGTGCATAAATAAAACATGTTGATTTATTTAAAGTAAAACAAACTAAAGCCCATTAACTTAAATAAAAAACCCTAAATATATATTAATTGTTCAAATTGGACTCCATTTAACTCAAAACATGTGGATGAGGATGTTAAACATTCTGTAAGCTTTGTTCTTCATCTATTAAATATATTCCATCTTTCTCAACATGTAGAAAAGCGATCAATCTTTTATTAATGCATTTGATTCATCTTAAACAACCTCCTTTTCTTACATCGCCATGATTAATCTTTTTATGCTACCTTTATGCATTTAGTGTTTTCTATAGTCATAAGACCTCCAATTTCTTGCAAAGGATCATATGATCGATTACAAATAAGTGTTACTATAAGTTGATCTCCATCATTTTCTCTCCCCTTGAAATGATTCGTCCTCAGATCACCTCCATCATATAAAGATAGATCAATAACATTGAAATTAGAACGCACATTATCATAGTTGCTTGGCAAATATAGTTTGCAAACATTGTCATTGATCTTCTCCAACACTTGAAAAGGTCATTATCCTCTAGGTTGCAACTTAGACTTCCATCATGTAGAAAACAACTCTTTATGGATATGAATCCGAACTTGATCTCGAGGTTCAAAAACAAACTTTATGCATCCCTTATTGGCTTGTCTTGGATATTGCTCATTCTTCTCCTCTATGTTAGCATGAACCTTAACATGTAAACCCTAACAAAATCTGGCACATTCATTAGTAGGCAAAGGTGAGATTTCAAAGGAGCAAATTCAAAAGGAGAATAAGTAGTGGTATAAACAAACCTACTATGTACAAACTCAACATGTAACAAACATTTCCCCTATTGTTTTAATTTCTTTTAAATGATAACACGTAACAAAGTAGTAAGTTTCCTATTAACTATAGTTTTTCCATCACTTAAGGATATGTAACACTAGAAAACAAAAGTTTTGTCCCTATTTTATTCTAAAAAGTTCACCAAACATGAGTCAAGAACTTAACTTACTATTATTCTAAGCATCCATAAAAATGTACTATTTCATTAAGGAGCAAATCAAGAATACATGTTGTGTTGGACCCCGAACTTTGATTGGACGTCAGAATTGTTAAATAAGGAAATTAGTGTGGTATTTGGGTAATATTGCTAATGATCTTGGAGGTTAATGCATGAAATGGGTGTTTTAAGTATGTATATAGTGTGGGTAACATCTTTATAATTGAAAAAGTGAGTTTGTATAGTTACTATTTATGTAACTTCTTTGAAATTTTAAATTATGAGACTTTGATGTGTTGGGGCTAGAAATGCCCACTAAAGCTTTGTAAGAATCTTTTATTGTGTTTTGCCAATGCTTGTTCAAGTATGGCTTTGCATTGATTTGAAAATGTGCCATAAGTTGTGTATAT
>JAOQMR010000007.1:1966202-1990815 GCA_027563865.1 Erythroxylum pelleterianum | reverse complement strand
AAAAAAATGAAGCGATATTAGTTAAGCTATGAATCGTTTCGGATCGAGAGTTGGGCTCCGGAAACGGGTCCCAACATGTTGCATCATTGATTTTAGATTATACTATAGAATGTGTCATCTTACTAACCTATCAACAATAATAAGCTGCTATCCTTTTACCCGAAATATACTAAGGCTATTCCATTTCTTAAGATCAAGCACTAGCATAATCACTATGAAGATCTATTTCCTCCGTATGTGCTATTTGTCTCAAAACTCTTCATTACAAGCAAGATCAACAGCCAAATGTTCCCATTTTGATAAGAAGGTTTAAAGTTAAATGGAGGGATAAGTTCGTCTAAAGATATGAAGTTTCACCTTAGGCTGTGAAAGAATGACTATCCCAAAACTTTCAACCCTTTACACAAAAGATAAATGACCCTTATATTTTTGCAACAAAATAGAAAGCCAATGCCCTCTATTTGGAGTTTAAATGAAGAAAAATATTTCAAAAAATAATGAAGTAGTTGATAAAATCTTAATGCACTTCAATCTCAAAGAATAATGAAGAACATATTTAGGCCTAGACAATGAAGAAATATAATTGATGTAACCCCAGTCCAAAGACTTTAAAAAATGACATAAGTGATCAAAATAATAATAGATAAAAAATAAAATCATAACATATAAGATTCTAGAAAAAGTTCGCAAGATGCTCGGAGAAAAGGTAAAGCCTACAAGATGCCTTGTCTAAAGCCTAGAAATGCCAAAGCATGCAAGATTGTTTGTATTATAATTACTAAAATAGACATAAGCATGCAATTAAAAAGGCAACCCATTAAAAAGGGAAGCCATCCTTCCCTTAACATCTTCTCTTCTATTCCCCCTCTCTCTCTCTTTATCTCTCCCTAGGTACATTAACATCCTCTCCTAAATTTGGAAAAAGCCTTCTAACTTCCTTACATATTAAAATCTAAAAGAAGTATTCTATCTTGAAACCCTTTTCACTTTATTAAACTTTATTTCCTCTTTAAAAATTATAATATAACTTGCTTTCCCCTCCTCTAAACCCTAAAGACCCTCACATAAAATAGTTCTTCTCCTCTTGTTTTTCGTAAAAACCCCTTTTAGTCTTAATGTTTCATAGTATTTTAATAAAATAAAAGTGAATTTTCTTATTTAATTTCGATTCCTATTGTTTATAGAATTATAGTATTTATATTTGTTTACACTTTGTTATTAGGTTTCCTGTTTTAGTATTACTTTATTTATTTTCTTATTCCCCACTTTATTTACTGTTTAAATATATTTGAAAGCATCGCTACAGAGATGAAACAATTAGACTGAATTGTTAAGACTACATAATCTAATTTTTCAATTTTCAATTACCGGTAATATTGTCTTCACCGGGACCTAAAACTGAGTCCTTTACAATACTGGGGAGCGGTTCTGCCATTTGAGCTACAAGCTTAGACCATTGTCAACAACTTCATTTCGATTGATTGTGCCCTTTTGGCTCAAGTAAACTGGGACTTAAGCATTGAAGTATCCTCGAGATCAGTCTGGGTCCTCCACTTTGTTGCTAATTTCAGGATTCATTTCCCTCTACATTCCTTGTTCCATTTTATCTGATGAAGAAATGATGTAATTTAGAAGATTTAGAGATGGTTGATGTATAGACTATTTAATACGTAATGCATGTTCTAACGAAATGAGGCGCAATATGATGAGGCAGTTATAAGAATTTCTTTGGAACCTTTACTAATTTATTTGATCATAAAATTGAGTTCTATTGTCATCATAAGCTTGTGTTACGGTTGTTTTGGATTCTTCTCTATTCCATTCGAATATAATCTGATAACAATTTAAATCTAATATATGTACGTAATTTCATCACTAAGTATTTTTTTGCAACCACACAAATCCTTAGCTCTTCTTCTACGGTCAGGACGGAGATATGATAGCCAAATCTAAACACATTGATAGAAAGTTTCTGATAAGATTTACCTTTATTGCAAAGAAGGAGCTCCATGTGTTTCACCAAGCTATTGCCAAAGTTGTTCCATACACAAGGGAACCTATACAACCTCTAGATTGTCATATACTATCTCCACCGATGCTAATTGGCCTTCGTGACCGTTGGCATGGAGAAAAATAACGAGCCTGCCTTTCCCTCCTGCCCCATCCCCCAACACCAACTTCTTGTTTAGCGCCTTCATCTAAGAACAAAGAAAAAGAAAAAGAAAAAATTCATGTTCATGTTTAAGTTTACCCATTTTCAGAAAATAGTTGGAATGGACAGTATTCACTCTCTTTCCAGTTGGAAGATATGAAGCCCAAGAGCCTTATGAGAATATTACGAATATTTTAAATGTCTTAGGGCTATATCAGGGGGCATTACCTTTTCTTCATACAGGAGAGCATAACTGGAGGGAGAGCTATCAGTGACTTGAAGAGGTGACCTCTAACCATGACCAATGAACTACTATCTTGACTTCAAGGAATATCTTCGGGCAGATCTTATGATCCTATGTAGTTCTATTTCCGTGACAGCCTTCAAAGAAACTACGCCATACTATGGCATTTGGGGGGAAAGGCATCGTGGCTATTATTTTCTCTGCTTCCCTGAGATGTCCAGACCTGGCCAATAAGTCCACAATACGCTGATAATGGTCAATTTCTGGTTTGATTCCATAACTGTCCATTTTCTCAAGCAACTCCAAACCTTCTCTTACGAAGCCTCCCTGTTGACATGCGGTAAGAGCAGCCAGAAAAGCAACCTTATCAGGTCTGAAGCCTGAAAATGCCATCTTTTTAAATATGATTAATGCCTCTTGAGCACAACCGTTGATTGCAAGGGCTGACACCAAAGTTGTCCAAGTGATGAGGTTTCTATCCTTCATAGAGCTGAATATTTTTATAGAACTTCCATGGCTCCCACATTTCCCATACATGTTTATCAACATATTACAGACGAACACATCCCAGTAACTAAAGCAAGTCTTTATCAGAAGGCTGTGAATGGAACTGCCCAGTGCAACGTTACAAAGCTTTGTGCAAATACTTAGAACGCTTACATATGTGTAAGAATCTGCAGGTATTCGATCCATAAGCATGTGTTTAAACATCCGTAAAACCTCTTCATAATTACAATTGTGTGCACAAGCAGCAAGCGCAATGTTCCAAGATACTACATCTGGCTTTTCAAGTTGAGAAAGCAACTTCAATGTTTCAAGGTACTCGCCTGATCTGTTATAAATTCCAGCAACGTTGTTAGAAGGAACAGTAGCGAGAGGGGTTTCAGAAGCTGTAATATAGGCCAATGCTTCAGTCAAGCAATCATTTCTACCATAGGAGGTAATAAGGGCGCTCAAAACATATGCATTGTTGTCATGGCCCAATCTTACAACCTGACAATGAAGCTGTTGCAGTTCTGATGTAGGTGAGGATTTAAGAGCAGCGGAAAACGAAATCTCATTGGGGCAGTAACCAAATCGAAGCATTTCACGAAGCAATGAGATGCAAAAAGAAGAGCAATTATTTGCATAACCTAGAATTAGTGTATTCCAAGATACCACATTCTTCTCATGTATGTCAAGAAAACAGGAATAGGCATCATCCAATTTGTTCCATTTTGCATAATAGTCCACTAGAGCGCTACCAACAAAAACGTCAGTTTGAAAAGCACTTAAGATTACTTTAGCATGAATCCATTCGCCACACATGGGTATCACTAAACTGGTAAGGGAATTAATAATACTTACAAATGTTGTCTGATTAGGCCTGATTTCATCCTCTGACATCTTCAGAAATAGTTCTAACGCTTTTCCAGGCTTCTTACTTTTAGCATATGCACCAATGATTGTATTCCATGTCACCAGGTCCCTGTGAAATATGACCTCAAACGTTTTCTCCGCAAGGTCTATGCTTGCACAATTTGCATACATATTGACAATAGAATTCACAACCGAAAGTTCAGAATCAAACCCGTTTTTAATTATAAAACTATGCACTTGTTCTCCTAGTTCCAAATCTCCCTCACAGGCTAATCCAGACAAAACGCCCACAAAAGTGGCCTCAGATAAAGAACCCTCTTCTCTTGCAAGCTCACGAAACAACAGCACGGAATCTTCAACAAAACCATGACAACCAAACAAAGATATCATGGAATTCCATGTCACCAAACTCTTATTGGGCATAAGGTCAAAAGCACGCAATGCCTCATCAAACCGTCCACACTTACCAAACAAACCCATCAACGCAGTACCCACAAAAACATCATAAGGAAACAACCCATTTTTTAATGTCAATGCCTGCAACAGAACCCCAGCACAAATGGTGACGGAAGCACATGATAGTAACCCAGCAAACGTAAACTGGTTTGGCCTGAATCCGCAACTCATCATCTCACAAAAACAAGTCCATGCTTGGCCAAAGCAATTATGTTTACTGTACGAACTTATCATTGTGTTGTACGAAACTAAGTTTCTCTGGGGCATATATACAAACGTCTTGTGTGCCAAGGGTAATTCATCGAGTGACGCGTAAAAAGTAATGATATTGTTGTGGAGAAAGGTTGGTTGGTATGAACTGGGGCCAAGTGTGATGGCAAGCGCATGCAGATGTTTTACTGCATAAAGCGAGCGAATCTTCAAGCGGGCTTTGAGAAGTTGAAGGAGACGATGTTGGAGATCCATAGTTGTAGTTAGGTGTAAGCTCGTAATTGGGTAGGCAACAACATCAAGTTATGTGTGTATGTATGTAAGATGAGCATTTGGGCCTTAGGACCTTACAGACTCCCTGTTTAATTAATTATACAACAACAAGACTATGCTTTGCGCTTATAAACTAATCAACACATTGAAGTCTCTTCAAAATAATATATAAGTTCAGGATATATGTTGAACCATTTATATTTTAATCTTGCTAAAAGTAATTAATCATGACAAAAGCTTCATATAAATAAGTTACCACGTATCACATATTTCATCGTTTGGGAGGATGATTTATAATGAAATGAAATGGAATAAGATCGAAGATGAGAGTTTCACATGAATAATATTATATTTCATTCCATTCCATTAATAATCACCCAACCAAACATAATCTTAGAGTGTATAAGATGGACATAACTATATGACAAGACGTGTTCTTCTCTAGAATATAAATACGAAGACACAACAACAAAAAAAGTTGGATAAGAGGGTATGATGAAATGATGGAGGAGTTTTCAAAAAATTACACATCCTAAAATATGAGCATGTTGATATATGTGAAATAAGCACACATTTTCTTAAGTGTTTGTCTTAATTTTTACATCAAATTATAGTGTCGTACTTGGTTTTTTGATAATTGTTCAAGTAATTGTATATATTTGACCAATGGATGAAATTCAAGAAATGGAGGTTATTTCTTGCAAAAATATGGAGAAAATTCACATTCTTAGAAAAAAACAATTTGATATATGACTATGTGTCAATTTATTCCTTATATGGATCAAGTGCATGAAGACTTAGGGGCGTTTGGTTTGAGAGTTTGGGAACGAAGGAATGAAATAATTGTAAAAAACAGTGTTTGCTTTAGGGTTTTCAATTCCAGGGGTTTGGATCTATCCTATTAAATTTGGGAATCTACTAAACCCACCAAGGGGGTGGGTATCGAGTTTTCATTCCAATCTAAGTTTTTATCACGTTTATTTTTTACTCTTTTATTCTCAGCCTTTGCCTTACCATCCTCTTTACTTCCTTATCGCCTCTCAATTTCTTACGATATTCCATCTGCCTTATCGCGTATTATCAACGAAGGAATTTTTTGTTCTGCGCCTCCAGATATATTTTCTAAAATCCCTCGTTTTAATTTGATCTTAAATGAACCGGATAGAACCTGGTTTTATCTCATTGTAAATGGGGCTTTTGCTCCTTTTTTTCTTATATATTCTCATTTTATGATTTAATCAAGAGAATAACCAATCTGCTATATGATTTGATAATGTGAAAGTGCATATGGTTATAGATTGAACGAGAATCATAAAACCAATCTACTCCTTTTTTTCCCTTATAATTGTTTTGTTAATTAATTTGATTTTTTGTATATGGTTTTAACCATTTAAAAAAAAGGAAAAACACATAGCGAATCGTCTTATACGTTGGTGTTTGTTTATTGGTTTTGTAAAGCTCTTAATGGCTTTCAAGAACAACGAAACAGAAGCACTTTATTTTCATTTTTATTGAGGGTAAAAATGGTATTGTATTATCTTTCATTTCCATTAATGCAACAAACCAAACAATATTATTGGTATTAATACAGAAACCCAAGTTACAAACCAAACATCATTTTTTTATTTTTCATACTCATCCTCATCTCCTTCTACTATTATACCCATATCCATAACTAACCTCGTGCTCAAACCAAATACCTAATTAGAATACGGTCCAGGGAGAGACCGTGCAGAGCTAAAGAAATTCGTTGAGTAACACAGTCTAAGTAAGGATTGTATTGCAAACTGTGTGCAACTCATAAGAGAAATAAGAGGATCCATGATTTAGGAGCATATGTGTACGAGGGGCCACATTTTGCCCACCAAAAATAAGAGAATCTACGACCATAAATCTTGTGCAAGAGTGTTGAAACATATTTAAAGGGTATAAAATTTAATTCTAAAAGATTTTTGAAGACTTTACACTTTCTTTTCTCCAAAAATTAGGAAAAGTCTTTGAGAGATTCACAAACCCTCGAGAAGTTAATTTTGAAACTATTTTTAATCAAAGAATCAAGATTTAAAATCTAATTATGCATATGGTCTTAAACAATATTAGTCAAATACAATTCCTTTCTATAAATTAAATAGAACTTTAACTTTAGTCTCAAAGCCATATAATGTGTTTCGATGGGTTTAGGTAAATTTTTAAAGTTCACTGAAACATTAGAAAGTGAAGTTATTTACATATAACTTCACTGAAACTATGGTCGACTATGATGAAACGTATAGCTCAATTATTAAACTAATGCCAATGAACTACTATTATAACAATTTCAAATGGACTAATCTTACATCAATTCTTATGATAATTTCTTATCCAAAAGGTTTTATTCATACCCATTTATAGCCAATAACCTAATTTAATGTAGCGGCTTAGAAATAATTGCAAAATTATTTGCCACACTAGTATTTAGCTTAAATAAATTATATGCGTTATTTTCTCGACACGTTAGAGTCTCTTGGAGATAATTTATAAGTTCAAGTTATATTTTATATTTTTGTTATTTTGCTAAAAATACTTATTCATTACAGAAACTTCCTATAAATATGCTATTATGTATCATATGTTTTAAATTAATTATATATGTTGTATATAAGTAATATACATGGGCATATAGTTTTAAAGAGTTTTTTTTTTCAATACGAGTATATTTTATAGTGTATTAGATGAACACAACTATGTGTCATGTCATGTTATTCTCATAAATGGAGAGGTGAAGACACAAACTAGAATATGACTATATCGAAAAGTGTGTTGAAATGATAGAGGAGTTTTTGAAGAATTGCACGAACATAAATGTCTTGATATACATGAAATATGCACATATTTTCTTAAATATTTTACTTGATTTTAAAGGAAAATTATTTTTCTTAGTTTTTGATATATATTAAGGTAATTATGCATATTTGATCTTTAGATGAGATTTATCAAAAATTAAAGGTTATTTCTAGAAAAATATAGAGAAAATTACAATTCTTAAAGGAACAAAATTTGGTACACACTTATGTGTCATCTTGTGTTGCATATAAATCAAGTGCAGGAAAAGACATGACCTATGGAGAGATCGTGTGGTATTGAAGAAAATTTTTAGAACAATATGACTTACGTCATGACCATATGTCATAAATCGTGTGTAACTCGCACGAGAAATAAGAGGATTTATGATCTGTGAGCACGAGTGTGCTAGAGATCGTGTCTCTTCCTTAAACAAAGTAAGAGGATTTGTGGCTTAGGCCATGACTATGGTTCAGATCGTGTCTGAGGGCATTGAAACATTTTTAAAATGAAAAACTCTAGTTTTTTAACAAGACTTTTAGAGACTTTGCATACTTTACACATCTTTTTCTCTCTAAAAATTAAGGCAAGTTATTGGGAGATTTACAAACCTTTGAGAGGTAAATTATAAAAGCATTTTTCATTCAAAAGTCAAGATTTACACGTAAATTATCGAAATAATCATAAGAAATATTAGTCAAACATAATGCTTTCTTAGAAAATGGCACTTTAACTTTAGCCTTAAAACCTTATAATGTGCTTTTTTGGATCTAGGAGGATTTTTAAAAGATCATAAACATTAGAAAGTAAGGACGTTACATATGAATTCATTGAAGCTAGGGTTGACTATGATGAAACATGTAGTTTAATTGTTAAATCAATATTAATAAACAATGTATGACAATTTCAAATGAAATTTTATGGCATCGAATCTTATAAAAACATCTCAACCAAAAGGTTTTAGTGATCGCTAATTACAAATCAACAACCTAACTTAATGCAACGGTTTGGACATTACAAAATCAATTGCCACATTGGTAGTTAGCTCAAATAAATTATATGCTTTAATTCTTGAGATGTTTGAACTCTCCTGGAGATAATTTCTAATATCAAGGTATATGTTATACTTATTTGTATTTTTATCTTGCTAAAAAATTGATATTCATAATAAAAACTTCCTATAAAAAAGCTACTAACTATTGTATATTCTAAATTAATTTTACATCTTGTATGTGACTTATATACACGAATGTATAAGTTTAGATAGTTTTTGAAAAAATATGAGCGTCTTTTTTAGTGTGTTGGATGAACACAATTGTGTGCCAAGACATGTTCTTCTATGAACTGCAAAGGTGATGACACAAGCAAGAATATGATTGGATTAGAAAGCATGTTAAATGACAAAGCCGGTTGCCACAAAAAAGTTAACCATTTGCTTACACTTGATTAATGTCTCTAGATATTACATATGGCTACGACCTAATATATACGCAATATATTCGCCAATGTGGAGATTCTTGCATATGACACTTATAAACAAGCATGTAATCTTAGAGAGTTTTTGAAAAATATGGACATTTCTTAGAGTTAAAGATGCATAAATAATAGAAGATCTTTAAGATAAGAACGTCTATAAGTTAATGATCAAGTCTCTTCTTATATATTAATCATTTGAAGTTGAACACATACTGTTATTGATGAAATTGCAAATAATTTGTTTATATTTCAAATTGTGATAACAGTATCGCATTCAATTTTAGTTTGATGTCGAGTATTTAACAAACATCCAACTATGTGAATTACTAACAAATGTAAACTCTTGCAAAAATCATATCTTAGATATTTATTCTTAGCCGTGAAAATTATGTGCTAACTATCACAAATTATTACAGTAATTAGTAGTTAAATTAAAGTTATAAATAAATAAATTACAAATTTTAAAATATTTTTATCTAACTCTAACCAAATCCTATTCTAATAAGATGTAATTTTTTCATTATATATAATAAATCTAAATTATTTTCCCATAAACAAATTCAATGTTTCTCAATCTTATCTTTCTATTTCATATCTTCCATGTTCAAATATATCAAATCTTAACATCATTTAAAGTTCAACTTCTACACTTTAAGAGTTAAGAAAATAACAACTATTCTTCATTTGATCACTAGTTGTGCGGAGTACCGCTACTTTTTCCTCCTTATAGTCAAACTACTCATATGTTATAAGCAATATTATTCAAATATAATTCCTTTGCTTCTTTAAAGTTCTAGAATGTATTTTGTTGGGGTTTGGTGGATTTTGCAAGGTTCACCAAAACATTATAAAGTGGGGTTAGTTGTATATGGCTTCCTTGAAACCAGAGACTGATATATGTTGAACAAGATTTACTTTTATAAAACCTTTAATAATCTACAAGTGCAGGGGGTCGCAAAGCGTAGTAATTGAGGTGTCGATCCTTCAAGGAATTAGTGAACTAATCGAATCCTATTGTTTTCTAAGGTTGCAATAAATGTGACAAAAGTGAAAATTAAAATTAAAAACAGAAAATGTAACAATTGGTTATGAATTGATTGAAATTGAAGTTCTAAAATTAACACAAGGAAATCAAAATAGAGCACAACCACTTAACAATAAAGAAATTGCATAAGATAAGATTAACTAATTATGAGAAAAAGGGATTTATTCTATCGTCGATTGCTAACTTAATTAGTTTTGAGTTAATTGGTATTGATCTTAGATTCAAGGTTGATTATTCTCTCTCGGGACCTAATCATTAAACCCTAAATCATAATCCTGAATTGAATATGAATTTCTAATTTTGCAATTTCTCAATTAACAAAACAACTCACATTCCAATTAGTTCTTAAGCACTCTAATAGGTAATCGGGTCCTTATACAAGATCTCTCTTTGTATAATTACCGATTTGATGTTTATGTGATCTATTAGGTTGTTAATTCTCATTACCTAACCTAATCATGTTTCTATCAGTTCAATCTCTGAATATGTTACTGAAGTATGAAAAAATGATAAACAATTATAATCCCAATCACATTAACATCAAAAGCAATCAAATCACAACTGGTTCAAGAATTAATCCCAAATGAGTTTAGAACATCCTTAAACAAGTATTCATCATCCTCATATTCATCTAAAAAATCAAATGAAATAAATTAATTTAGAAGGATAGTTGGATTGGCTGACAGCTCTTCTTCTTTTTCCCTCCTCTTCTCTCGTCTTCCCTCTTCCTCGACTTCTTTCTCTAAATGGTAAGATGGAGGCTTAGCTTATTAGGGTCATCTTATTTCCATTTATAGTTCTTTTTCTTTTTAGGGAAAAAACTAGGTTTTACCTAGATCAAAAAGTCCGAAACGTCCATCCAAAAATGAAAACTGAAGTAGATCCTCGTGTTTGTCTCGCACTTGTCACGATCGTGACCCTTGAAAATGAGCTTCTCATTGTCACAATCGAGACCCTTGAAAATAGTTTCTATTACGATCGTGACCCTTAGCGGGATCACTTCTGTCACGATCATGGCCTGACTCTTCCTCCAAACTTTCTCTAACTTCACTTGATCTTCTTCATCTAATTTCAAACACATCAAAATACCTCAAGCGCATAAAATTAAAGTCTAATAACATGCTCTAAACCACTTAATACTCAAAAACATAAACACATAATCATATTATACAATTCTAATCCTAAACATGCACAATTCACCTAATCAACACCTAAAAACACACTAAAACACCTACTAAAGCGTGATATAAACTACAACTATTAATATATAGTTTAATTATTGATCAAACGCTAATCAATTACTCCTATGACAATTTTAAATGAATTATTATTGCATTAATTGTTATGAAAAATATATCAACTAAAAGGTTTTATTAATCCCACATTATAAGCCACCAACCTAATTTAACGTAACGATTTGGAAATTATGAAATTAGTTTCCACACTAGTACTTAGATCAAATATATTATATACTTTAATTTCTCCACATGTTGAAGTCTCTTGAAAATAATTTATATGTTTAGGATATATATTGTAATATTTATATTTTAATATTGCCAAAAAATAATTAATCATGACAAAAACTTCATATAAATAAGTTACTATGTATCACATATTTCTAGTTAAGTATATACGTTATATATAATTCATATACATAAGTATGAAATTTTAGAAAGTTTTTGAAGAAATAGGAGCATAGTTTAGAGTGTGTTGGATGAACACAACTATGTGACAAGGCATGTTCTTCTCTAGAATATAGACATGGAAAAACAACCAAGAATAATGTTGGATTATATGGTATGATGAAATGAAGGAGGAGTTTTCGAAGAATTACATCACCTGAAACATTAGCTTGTTGATATATATTAAATAGACATATTTTTCTTAAGTGTCTTACTTAATTTTGCATCAAATTATAACGTTTTACTTAGTTTTTGATATATGTTCAAGTAATTGTATATATTTTACCTTGGAATGAAATTAATCAAGAAATGGAAGTTATTTCTAGCAAAAATATAAAGAAACCACATTCTTATAGAAACACAATCTAATCTATGCCCATGTGTCATTGTATTCCCTATATAGATCAAGTGCATGAAGACTAAGAATACGACATAGGGAGAGACCGTGCAGTGCTAAAGAAATTCACAGAGTAATGTAATCTAATTAATGATTTTATTACAAACTGTGTGCAAGTCATAAGAGAAATAAGAGGATCCATGATTTAGGGGCATATGGGTACTAGGGACCATGATTTGCGCTTGCCATATAATGTGTTTCAATGGGTTTAGGTAGATTTTTAAAGTTCACTGAAACATTAGAAAGTGAAGTTAGTTACATATGACTTCATTGAAATTTAAGGTTGACTATAATGAAACATATAGTTCAATTGTTAAAATAATGTCAATAACTACTGTTATAATATTTTCAAATGGACTATTCTTGTATCAATTCTCATGAAAATGTCTTAACGAAAAGGTTTTATTCATCCCCAAGTATAAGCCAACAACCTAATTTAATGTAGCAATTTAGAAATTACAAAATTATTTGCCACACTGGTAGTTATTTTAAATAAATTATATGCTTTAAACACACTAGAGTCTCTTAGAGATAATTCATAACTTTAAGGTATACTTTGTATTTATTTGTTATACTGCTAAAAATACTTATTCATTATAGAATCTTCTTATAGATATGTTATTATGTATCATATGTTTTAAATTAATTATATATGCTTTATATGACTCATATATATGTGCATATAATTTTAAAGATTTTTTCTAATACGATTGTCTTTTAGAGTGTGTTAGATGAACACAATTATATGTCATGTCATGTTCTTATAAATGCAGAGGTGAAGACACAAATAAGAATATATCTAGATAAAAAATGTGTTGAAATGATAAAGGAGTTTTCGAAGAATTACATGACCTAAGATATAAATTTCTTGCTATACATGAAATATGCACATATTTTCTTAAGTATTTTACTTGATTTTAAGGGAAAATTATTTTCTTGCTCAGTTTTGATATATGTTAAGGTAATAATGCATATTTGATCTTTAGATGAGATTTATAAAAAACTAGAGGTTATTTTTAGGAAAATATAGGGAAAATAACAATATGATTCACACCTGTGTGTTATCTTGTGTCGTACATAAATCAAATGCAAGAAAAGGCACGACTTATAACATGACTTATGGAGAGATCGTATGGTATTGAAGAAAATTTGTAGAATAATATGACTTTCGTCATGATCATATCATAAACTATGTGTACATCGTAAGAGATATAGAAGGTTTTTGATCTTTGATCTGAGAGCACAAGTATGCTAGAAACCGTGTCCTTCCTTTAAAAAATTAAGAGGATCTTTGTCTTGGGCTAGACCATGTCCAAAGGCATCAAAACATATTTAGAATGCAAAAACCCTAGTTTTTTAAAAAGACTTTTAGAGACTTTACATAGTTTACATCTTTTTCTCACTAAAATTGAGGCAAGTTGTTAGAAGATTCACAAACCCTTGAGAGGTCAATTATGAAACTATTTTTCATTAAAAGTCAAATTTTGCACTCAAATTATCTAGATAATCATGAGCAATATTAGTCAAATATAATGCCTTCCTAGGAAATGGCACTTTAACTTTAGTCTCAAAGCCTTATAATGTGCTTTTTTTGGTTGGTGGATTTTTAAGGATCATAACATTAAAAGTGAGGTTGCTTACATATGACTTTGTTGAAGCTAGGGTTGATTGTGATGAAACATGTAGTTTAATTGTTATACCAATGCTAATAAATAATGATATGACAATTTCAAATGAAATATTATTGTATCGAATCTTATTAAAATATCTCAGCCAAAAGGTTTCATTCATCCCTAATTACAAGTTAACAACCTAACTTAATGCAGCTGTTTAGACATTACAAAATCAATTGTCACATTAGTAGTTAGGTGAAATAAATTATATGCTTTAATTTCTTGAGATATTTGAAGTCTCCTTGAGATGCTTTCTAAGATCAAGGTATATGTTGTACTTATTTGTATTTTTATCTTGCTAAAAAAATTGTTATTCATAATAAAAACTTCCTATAAATATGCTACTGCCTATCTTATATTCTCAATTAATGTATACGTTGTATGTGACTCAAGTAAACAAATGTACAAGTGTAGATAGCTTTTGAAAAAATATGGGCTTCTTTTAGAGCAAGTTGGATGAACACAATTATGTGTCAAGGCCTATTCTTCTATGAAATGAAAAGGTGAAGACATTAGCAAGAATATGATTGGATTAGAAAGCATGTTAAATGACAAAGTCAGTTGTCACAAAAAGTAAACCATTTGTTTACTCTTGATTTATATCTCTAGATGTTATATATGGCTACAACCTAATCTATTTGTAAGATATTTGCCAAGGTAGAGATTATTGAGTATAGCACTCATACACAAGTGTGTTATCTTATAGAGTTTTTGAAAAATATGGACATTTCTTATAGTGTTGAATGATAACGACTTAGCACATGATTGATTGCTAGGTTGTGTCCTTTGAAATATAGAGGTGAAGACACTAAGTAAAAATACGGTTGGATTAGATGACATTTTAAATGATAGGAGTTTTCAAAAAATTACACAATCTAAAATATGGACATATCAATGCCATGTCCATATACAAATAGATACATTAAATAATAGACCCCAAAATACGAGTATTTTTGTACCTGTATCTTTTCCTAAAAGTAAAAGTACAAAACATTTCTTAAGACACGTATTAGTAGCAAGTTGCTTTATCTAGGAAGTCATTTTTAATTAAAATTAAAATTTTAGATGAATTTTAGGTCTTATTATAATCATATAAAAATTCTACCAACTAAAGCGTATGAATATTCTTTTATATAATCCTAATTTGTATCATCATTCTTATTATTGAATTATGAAAACAATTGATCTTAATTATGAGGACATAGACACACTAAAATTAATCAAATTTTGTTAAAATTATTCTTATGTTATTTTTTTCATACCATTATATTATCACTATATATGCCATTTTTTATAAGAATAAACATGTGAAGCACACTCGCACGCACACGCACACGCTCACAGAGAGAAATATATATACATGCATATGCATAATTAATTTGCGCGGAATTTGTATTGTCTTTTTTTTTTTTAAGAATTCCAAATTTTGTTCCTAAGCTTTTCCTAATTTCTTAGGTTTGACTTTTGTCTTTCTGATTCTATACACAAAATTTTGTAGTAGGTGTAGATTTTGACAATTTACTTAGTAATTTAATGAAATAAATCATATGGCAATTAATTGGAAGATTTAGAGTGACGGACATAATTGGATCTAGTGGAGCAAATTGTATGAACTAGAAAGCTCCAGCAAGCAAGCACGGTGTTAATAGTTGTTTAGTTAGTCTTGCAACGATTGTTCCACGCACAGTGACAAGCACAGCTCATGATGGAAAGATACAGAAAAAGAGTGGCAATTGGCTTGTAAAGAAAGAAAGAAAAAAAAGGAAATATATCACTTTCCACGGGATTGCAATCCAGGATTCACACATCTTTCACAGTCACAATTAGAGAAATAGACGATTGCCTAAGCTGTGACCTCATTGGTTGATATATGGAAAATTCCACTTCTTCATTCATACCAATAAACATACATACCTGTTACGTTAAGAACATAGTTTAGACACAGGGTAAGTGTTGGTTCCAAAAAGCTTGGGATTGTTTGACAAGAAAGTGACTTTTTTTATATCGGTGTTATTTAATCTACTATTCAACACAGTGTTCTGTTTTGGTGAAGAAGTTGTGATTTAACTCTTGCTGGAAAGAATAATGGAATGTTAGGAAAAAAAGAGGTCTTAAACAATTTGATGGGTGGGGGCGGTGAGACTGACAATGACCACCCCTCCCTCTTGCTCCTCCACTTGTGAGGTCGCAGTCATCACTCACCGGCGCTCAAAGTACTGGACCTACCATTTGCATGATTGAACCTTTTCCCTAGTTTTTTTTCTGCAAGGAAATATGCAAACAAGTTTAAAACTTCCGTCATCAACTTACTCAGCAGCACACGAGTAATCTACGTGTTATACATGCTCTTGTTCTTTTCCTTTTAATAAAACAAAATTATACGACTACTAACAAGTACTGTTACTATCCACATACAATATGCTGTTTAGTTAATTTCTTATTTACTGCTGCTCCTGCAAGTTTTATCCCATGTAAATGAATTTTGAATGGCACAACACAAGCAATTACAATTGTGGGAATATGACTTCTCTCAAATATTGTTTTGGGTCCCTCAATGATTCCTGTGAACGCATGCGCAATCAGTTGTCACTGTACACAGACAGACAGACAGACAGACACACCCAAATTGATGTGATCATGAGACACCATGTGAAGACAGTTTGCCTTCGGAATCCTTGGATTCACGGCAAATATGAAATAACTTTGCTAGCCCTTTTCACTTTTGCTCTTCGAAATACCTCATCACGTATTCTTTTCATTCTATAATAATTACTATACGAAACTGTTCAGATGCAGCTATGATTTATTATATAACTGTATCAACACGATATTCCTCATGTATCTCAACTTAAAAGGATGATATTGATTTACATATTAAAGAAAAGAACCACATGCAGATCAATATTGTAATGTTTAGTTGAAAGCAATACCTATTTTTACAAGTTAGACAGATAATAAAGAATATACATAAAGTGTGTGTGTGTATATATATATATATATATACACTTTTAGTTTAGGTTGCAAGATGCCTAAAGTATATAGAAGGGAGAGAGAGGAGTGCGGGGTATACAATGACAGAACAGGAACGTGGTTGGTGTATAAGCTGTCAAAAATATAAATGCAAAACGTTAACGACGGAGTGGGACACAGGCAGGCAGCAATGCCAATAACAAGAACAAGATAACAAGAACAACTTTACCTCTTGTTCTTGTTATTCTTCTTTCTTCTTCTATTTCTATCATCATAAATTGCATTCAAACGCATATCCTCTCTCACCCTAATCATAATATACAGAATATTTAGGCAAGTGAGACAAATATTTTATTATCTTGGATCGCGAGCCCTTGATTGGTTCCTTTCGGGTACGTTTTCCAGTGAGCCAGTGAAACAAGAAAGGGACGCTATTGATATATATCTACTTCGAGTCAACTTATTGGCAGACTAATTTAATCCCACTAAAAGATTAAGTGGATTTTATTCATTTTCACATGAAGATGCTTATATTACTTGTCCATTGGTCTATTTTCTGATTGTTACAGTCAGAAAACTAATGCAAAGGAAGAACATAATTCGTCATGGATGATATCAGTTCAATGCTTTATTATTATCAACCTTAATATAATTTGTACATATACAGTATAGGTATTATTAGAGCAGATTTAAGTTAACATGTTCTTCTAAGAATTAAAAAACATCTGTGGACTTACCATCACTGTCAAGAGAGGGCCTGGAATTGACAAGTCAAGTATAAACATTCATGTGAAAAGGATTTGACATAGATATCCACCATTCTTTGTCTCAACCAATCCTCCCCACCTCTTGTTCCAAACATAAAGTGAAAATCAAAGCCAAGTATTATACTATACTTAATGCTATTGCTATGCATAATGTCTTGATATATAGGTTTAACATTAATAAACAGGTAAAGTTAATTTCTAAAGGCAATAAAGAGTAGTGTCAGGGTTTTACAGGCATGCTCTCTAACTTCATGCACTTTGAGTCATCATATATTTGGACGGAAATGGTTGACTTGATTACCAGCTTTTCACCCTATTCTATTGCAAATTATTCAATTAATTATCTTTCTACTGTTAGTGAGGTTACTTTAATCAAATGGGCATCTAGTTATTCCTCTAGTTCACAATTGTAACTTTGTAACACCAAAAGTTCAATTGTGTTATAACTGAAAGTAGTCCCGATTCTTACATCCGAACAAGCAAAGACATCTGTTGAAAACGTGCCTT
The DNA here is from genome assembly GCA_027563865.1 of Erythroxylum pelleterianum. Classification (NCBI taxonomy): domain Eukaryota; kingdom Viridiplantae; phylum Streptophyta; class Magnoliopsida; order Malpighiales; family Erythroxylaceae; genus Erythroxylum; species Erythroxylum pelleterianum. The sequence goes on along the minus strand of JAOQMR010000007.1, from coordinate 1,972,784 downwards.
AGATAATTGCTGCTAAATAATTGATCAATGGACCAAATCTTTAGGAATTTTTCTGTTTTATTCCTTGTTTCAAATAATTAGTTGAGATGTGGCTGGATATCAGCAAATTATTTTATTTGATTTTTATGTTTTAAACTCGATATAAAATATGCAGCACAGTGAATAAAGTATGAGTTTCTAGAAAACATAAAAACATGTGTTCCTTTTCAGCTTCTTCATTTTTGTTGTTACCTCCTCCTCTTGTCAAAAACCAACAGATTGGTATCAGAACCATTTTTTCTAGAGGGATCTGCGAGTTGAGTGAGTCCACAAACACAAGCCAAAAACAAACACAAATACAAAACTAGAATTATAACCATCATTCAAGTAATGGAATCTGAGAGACGACTATCACATATATTTCACCAACAATTTTTTATGGTGTTAATTATCAAGCTTGGGTTGTTAGAATGGCAGCTCACTTTGAAGCATTGAACCTTTGGGAGGCTATAGAAGGGGACTATGACATTCCCCTATTGCCTACAAATCCGACGATGGCTCAACTGAAGACCCACAAAGAAAGAAAGACTAGGAAGTCTAAAGCTAAAGCCTGTCTATTCTCAGCTGTGTCAAATACAATATTAACAAGAATTATGAACCTAGAGTATACAAAAGATATTTGGGATTATATCAAAAAGGAATACCAAGGGAGTGAAAGAACAAAAACTATGCAAGTGCTCAACTTGATTAGAGAATTTGAAATGTTGAAAATGAAGGAGTCAGAGACCATTAAAGACTACTCTGAAAAGTTGCTGAGTATTGTAAACAAAGTCAGGTTACTTGGTAAGGACTTTCTGATGAACGAATTGCGAAAAAAAATTATTGTAACTTTGCTTGAAAAATATCAGTCTAAGATTTCTTCATTAGAAGAATCAAAGAACTTGTCAAGTATATCTTTGGCGGAATTGGTAACTGCATTGTAGGCACTAGAGCAAAGAAGAATGATGAGAAAAGAAGAAATCATTGAGGGTGCTCTTCAAGCAAAGGCTGAAACTTCAGGAGGCAAGGACAAGAAGAACAATAATAAGAAATGGTACAACAAGCCTGGCAACAACAACAAAACTAAGGATGAAAAGTACCCGCCTTGTCCACACTGCAAAAAGACAAATCATCCTCAAAGAAAATGCTAATGGCAGCCTGATATCAAGTGTAGAAAATATGGTCAGCTTGGCCATATTAACAAAATTTGCAAGACACAACAAGTTGAAGATAAAGCAAAAGTAGACAATGTGAAGATTGAAGAGGAGCAATTATTTGTTGCCACTTGTTTTGCAACAAGTAATAGCTCTAGTGACTTTTGGCTGATTGACAGTGGCTAATTGACAGTAGTTGTACAAATCATATGACAAATGACCTAGAGCTCTTTAAAGAACTTGATAAAACATTCATCTTCAAAGTAGAAAATGGAAATGGTAAATGTATTTCAGTCAAGGGAAAAAGAACTATTGTTATTGAAAGCCTAACAAGTTTGAAGTATATTTCTGATGTTTTATATGTGCTTGATATTGACAAAAATTTGCTTAATGTTGGACAACTGATTAAAAAAGGCTTTAAAGTCATATTTGAAGACAAATGGTGTTTAATTAAAGACACAAAAGGGAGAGATGTATTTAAGGTGAAAATGAAAGAAAAAAGCTTTGCCTTAAATTTAATGGAGGAATGGCACATAGCATTTTCAAGTATTATAAGCAATGCAGAACTATGGCATAAAACGTTGGGGCACTTCCATCATGATGGACTTCTTTATATGCAGAAACACAATTTGGTGAAAGGTGTGCTATGCTGGAAGACAAACTAGCTGATTGTGTGGCTTGTCAATTTGGCAAACAAACTAGAAGGCCCTTCCCTCAATCAGCTTAGAGAGCAACATACAAGCTACAACTTGTACACAGAGATGTTGGAGGACCCAAAAAAACACCATCTTTAAATGGTAGTAAGTACTACATTACAATTATTGATGATTATACTAGATTTGGTTGGATAAATTTCCTCAAATTTAAGTCTGAAGTTGCTAACGTGTTTTGTAAATATAAAGCATGGATGGAGAATCAAAGTGGTTATAAGATACAAAAGATTAGATCTAATAATAGAAAAGAATACATAAATGATACATTTCACAAATTCTGTGAAGAAGCTAGTATTGAGCACCAATTTACAACCCCTTATACTCCACAACAAAATGGTGTAAATGAGCGAAAAAAAATTGAAGCATTATGAAGATGACAAGGTGTATGCTACATGAGAAGGAGTTGCCAAAGAAACTACGGACAGTGGCTGCAAACACTGCAGTTTTTTTTTCTCTTTTTGCTAAATAAGCTGCCAACCAGAGTTTTGCAGAAGAAAATTCCATTTGAAACATGTTTTGGTTATAAACTAGATTTGCAAAATTTGAAAACCTTTGACTGTCTTTATTTTTGTTATGTGCCGCAAGTGAAAAGAGATTAACTTAATAAGAAGGCAGAACCAGAAATTTTCATTGGATACAACATCTCTTCTAAGGCTTATAGAATTTTCCAACCACAAAATGAAAATTTTCTTGTAAGTAGAGATGTTAAGTTTATGGAGAATAAACAGTGGAGCTAGGATGAGTCAATAAAGGAGCAATTGCCTGAAATTCCTCAATACCTTGATAACAACATAGATGATACACCAATTAGAGGCACAAAATTCTTATCTGAAGTGTATGAAAGGAGCAATGTTGTTGTCTTTAAGCCTGCAGAATTCAATGAAGCAGAAAAGGATGGCAAGTAGATTGAAGCAATGAAAGAAGAGCTTAGGATGATTGAGAAGAATGGTACTTGGGTGCTGAGGACAGACCTTAGCATAGAAAAGCTATAGGAGTTAAATGGGATTATATAACCAAACTTAACGCAGATGGTTATGTAAATAAACACAAGGCCAAATTAGTTATAAAGGAGTATAGTCAAGTTTTTGGAGTCGATTTTTCATAAACTTTCTCTCCAGTGGCACGCTTGGATACAATTAGGATGTTACTTACTTTGGCTACACAAAAAGGATGGAATATTTACCAGCTAGATGTAAAATCTGCTTTTTTAAATGATTATCTTCAAAAAGAGATCTATGTATATCAGCCGAAGGGATTCCGAGTCAAGGGACAAGAGGAGAAGGTCTATATGTTGAAGAAGGCTTTGTATGGTCTTAAACAAGCTCCTAGAGCCTGGTATAGCAGAATTGATGAATATCCTCAAAGCCTCGATTTGTTAAAAGTCTAAGTGAAGCTACTTTATATGTGAAGAAAACAGATACTAACTTAATTATAGTGTCTATTTATGTTGATGATCTGCTTGTAACATGGAGCAATGAGATGTTGATGGAAGAGTTTAAAGCTAAAATGTTTGAAGCATTCGAGATGACAAACCTTGGTTTGATGTCCTACTTTCTCGGCATGGAGGTGAGGCAAGGTCATGATGAAATTTTCATATTTCAAACAAAGTATGCTAAGGAAATACTCAAGAAATTTCAGATGGAAGATTGCAAAAGCACCAACATGCCAATGAATCAAAAAGAGAAATTTAGCAAAGAGGATGAAGCCCAAAAAGTTGATGAAAACCAATATAGGAGTCTTATTGGTTGCTTGATGTATCTCACAGCTACAATACCAATCATAGTGTTTGTAGTAAGCTTGCTTTCACGTTTTATGCATTGTGCCAATGAAGTTCATTTTCAAGCTGTCAAGTGGATTTTAAGATATATCAAAAGCACTACAAATTATGGCATCAAGTATTTATGCTGTCAATTTTTTCAGTTTTATGGCTCGTCTGACAGTGAATAGGCAGGTTTTATTGATGACATAAGAAGCACAACAGATTTTTATTTCAGTTTTGATTGAGGAATTTTTTCATGGAGTTCAAATAAGCAAGATGTTATTGCACAAAGTACAGCAAAAGCAAAGTATATTGCTGCCAATGCTACTATAAACCAAGCAATTTGGATCAGAAAATACTTGCAAATATATACCTGAAGCAAACTAAGCCAACAGAGATTCGTGTAGATAATTGCAATTTCCAATGATCCTATTTTTTACGGGAAGACAAAAAATTTCAAGAACAAGCTGTATCACTTGAGAGAAGAACAAAAAGCTGGTGAAATAAAGCTAATTTACAGAGAATCAAATTGCAGACATGTTAACTAAGGCTCTTCCAAAAGCTAGATTTGTAAGTCTTAAGAAGCAAATTAGGCAATTGTAATTACTAAGGCAAGGATGAGTGTTGAAAACGTGCCTTAGATACTTGTTGCTAAATAATTGGTCAACGGACCAAATCTTTAGGGATTTTTCTGTTTTATTCCTTGTTTCAAATAGTTAGTTGAGATGTGGCTAGATATCAACAAATTATTTTATTTGATTTTTATATTTTCAACTCTATATAAAATATGTAGTGTAGTGAATAAAGTATGAGTTTCCAAAAAATATAAAAACTTGTGTTCTTTTTTAGCTTCTTCATTTTCGTTGTTACCTCCTCCTCCTATCAAAAACCAAAGACATCTAAGGAGCCGTTTGGTTCTACTTCTGTTTTTTTTTGTAGTTTTCAGTTTTCATTTTTAGTTTTTTGTTTCTATTTTTCTTTCAAATAAAAACAAAAACTTGTTTAATTATTAATATTAATGTAGTTATATTTTTATCACTAATAATAATTAAATTTTAGATAAAATTTAAAGATAAATTATTTTTAATTAAATAATTTATTAATCTCATATGTAATATTTATTAACAAATTGTTCTTAAAACTATGTTATTTTAATAAAATTAATATTTATTTATAATTTAATATTTATTTGAAATATAATTTAATTATTAAATCAAATTTTATTTGAATATTTATATATTTTAAATTTTGTTATATATAATTTAATTATGCAAATAAAACAAAATAAAAATATTCATAATTTGATTGATAATTAATTTTAATTTATTAAATATATAAATATAATGTTGAATTAAATTATTCATAATTTTATTAAATAATTAAATAATATATATCTAAATGATAGTAAATCAGATTATAAAAAAATAGGAAACCACTTTGTATGATTTTCAAAATTTTTGAAAATTAGAAGAAACCAAAACTAAAAACTCAGACAAATAATAGAGATTCTTATGTTAGAATCTCAAGCTTTGTACATAACCTCTTATTATTTATATAAAATTTTCTGATTTATCAAAAACTATTAAATTTTAAAACAAAAACAGAAAATTAACAATAAAAATAGAAACAAACGCTCCCTGGTAATTGAAATATAAGGAAGATGTTTTACTTTTTTAAGGGTGTTTTGGTTCTTAACTATTATATTGAATATCCATTAGTTTATGATAGAAATGAATCGTTTATTCTAAACTAATCATAAGCAATTTCAAGACAAAAAGAACCCAAATGCCCCATCGAGTAACAGACCATATGATCTTTTTGAAGTATGATGATTGCATCGTATGGCTTGTTATGAATGGAATGGGGGAGAGAGTATATGATAATGATTGGATCACAGTACTCATTACGGTAAAAGAGTGATTGACCGACAGGCATGTGACTTATTACAGCCATGATTGATGAATCACATGATCCCCAAAACCTCAAACGAAAACTTCAGTATCACTCTCAATTTGGTCACTTCCAACCAAGCGCTGTGTCTCAGTTATCTTACATATGTACATATATTTGTGTTTGAAATGATGGTTGCATGCAAGTCTAGTTACAGGATTCCATGTATGATGTATCCTTGGACCATAGAGGAGGGTGTAAAAGCTAAGCTAGGGTAATACACTTTTTCAGTAGTCCACCCTACCTATATATCACACTTTCACACTGCTAAGATTCAGGTCCCCCAATCTAGCTAATCTACCTTGTTGTGGGGGATAAGTGAGCCAATTACCAAAAAAGCAAGCAAGTAGCCAGTTGGAATGAGACTCAAATGAAGTAATATCTTACAATTGTAGAATTGGCGTAGGGAAGTTTGGGGAACACTGGACAGGATTGTTTCCTTCTGCCTGAAAAAAGCCACTTATTATAATTAAGCGAAACTTGGCATATCCTTCTTTTGATGTCTTTCAAAAGTGTGTTGAGAGAAGAATTTAAGTGAGAGGTGTACACATGGGGTGGGTGGGCGTGGCTGTGTGTGTCCTTTCTATATCCTATTTGGCTATCTAAGTAGTGGAACCATAAAGTACATAGAGAAGAAAAAAGAAAATAGAGAAAAGCTGTTGGATATCATTGTCATAGCTTCAAAAGCAATGGGTAGGAGAATTTGAGTCACTTCTTTATCATCCATCATTCCATCTGCTAACACCAATTAAAACATTAACCCCTACATGACCAAACTCTACTTTGAGAGATCAGGGAGGGACCATTAAGTAAGCCTCATTAGTAAAAGAGGCAGCACTAGATTTTCTTAACTAGATAAGAGTTGAGTTCTTACTGTTACATAAGTGTTTTGGAGGACAAAATATCTTTAGTTGCCTCGCCTTTCTGACCAAACTCTGCCACCATTACCAGAGGCATCGAAACCATCTATCTCAGACTCTTAACTGCC
>JAOQMR010000007.1:1841086-1852391 GCA_027563865.1 Erythroxylum pelleterianum | reverse complement strand
GCTTCCCAAAAACATTAGCTGCAACGAATCATTGTTGAAAAGATTGATCTCAAATATTCTTCCCTTAAAATATTCAAAAGACCAATGCATATAAACATAATTATGTAATGGACTTGGCAATTAATTTGACACTGCATTCAACTAACAGGTAACAAAAATACAAACTTCGATACACCTACCAAACTTCCTTTTTCCTTATGTTTCGAGCATACTTGGCAGGTTGTTTAGTCGCAAGAATCAGAAATTGTTTGACTATCCCAAAAAATCCAGTAAAAAATAGAGGAAGAATCAAATTATATAACTTTTTTTCTACTCATTAATATTCAACACCATCTAATTGAAAAGTTTCTTCATTCTCTCAACACAGCAGCCATGTCAGTATTCTCTTCCTTGAATCTCTCATCAAAAACTCATCCACCAGGAATGATCATTAAATGGAGAACATAAGATAATATTCAACTCCTCTGACATATTTAGAGTTAGAAATGCTATAGTTGATGTAATCTACTGTGCAGAAAACGAAAGATTTGAGGAAAGAATCAACTTCATCTCCTTATAACTTGGAAGTTTCACGCATGTTTCACTTACCAGCTTCACCATAGGCTGCATCGGCAGGAGCCACCTTGGAGCCAATGGCGGCAGCACCAACGAGGACCGTCAGAGCCAATCTGCGAGAAACAACAATGTTATCTTCCTCCTGTACAGTCTGCTTCTGAGCTCGGCAAACCAGCGGAGAAGGCTTCATGCTAGATACAAGGCGCTGTGAAGATACCGATGACTTGGTTGGAGTGGTGAGTGCATGGTGGTGCAAGAAACATGCAGTGGATGCCATTTTTCTTTTTTTGTTTCTTGACTTTCTCGCCAAGCGCTGCTTTGTTTGTTACGAGGCAGAGATCCGCTTAATTGGTAGAGCTAGAAAATTCAGACGCTGAAATGGCAACGAGTGAAGGTTCACGGATGGCTTTGATATTGGACGATGTACAGGATTAGATTTTCGTTAAGGCGATAAGATTTTAGAGGCTCCGAGTAGTGCCACTTGGCGAATTCTATAGATTTCTTGCTCGGTTCATGGAGCTTTTAGCTTCCTTCTATGAATTAAGGGGTTGCTGGTAATTTACTTTTAAAAAGACCCTTTTGTAATGAGCTTCATGTAAAGCCAGCTGAATATATATTAACAGTAACATATCTTATAATCATAAATAAAATGAATATGTATATATGTTATAATTATAAATAAACTGAATGCTAAAGAAATTGGTCTACCTTTTGTCATTAGCATTCTTGTTTGAAAATGTTCGAATGTTCTACATAATTGGAGTTCTTCTAAATTTTTAGGTCATTTTTAGTTGCACGTAATATTTTTAATGGAATGGAATGGTTTATAATGAAATGTAATGTAAATAGATGTAATATTAGAAAAATGTTATTTGGGAGGGATGGAAGGGTTTATAATGTAATGTAGTAAAATATTGTTTAGAAGAAGGGTTCATAATGTAATATAGTGAAATTTTGTTTATCATTTTATATTCCATCCAAAACCTCTCAAATTAGAGATAACTTATTTGTACTGTTTAAGATGGAATGAGATGTGACGTTAAACTCTCTCATTCCATCCTAATCTATTTCATTTCATTATAAACATTCTTTCCAAACAATGGAATAATATTTCATTATATTAATAACCGCCCAACTAAATAATCCTAAATTGATGGTATATTTTTTGAAGGGTAAAAGAAGCTTAGGGACCAAAAAATCTGCAAATGCAAAAATATATTAATGTGCTCTCTTCAAGCATATTGGCAATTACCACAAAATCAGAACATTAAGTCAATGTATCCAATGCATAAAGTTTCCCACTTTGAGGGAATCTAGAGAGGGTTATATTATACACAGTTTTACCTTTCTATTTTTACAAAGAGGTTATTTTCGTGACTTAAACCTGCAACTTTATGATCACAAAGTAGTAACTTTACAAAGATGTTATTTTCGTAACTTGAACTTGTGACCTTATGGTCACAAAATCATAAAATTATTATACACAAATTACTTAATGCTAGACCATTTATGAGTATTAAAGCTACCCAGAATATGAAAAATATCTCATATTCTTTCACTTGATCCATACGTTTAACTTGGTATCAAATCCTAATTTGATCTAAATCTAGTATATGAATCATAATAATAGGTCCTCTATTAATTGACTATTATCTTTCATATATTAAAATATACTATATTTTGTATCAACTTGAATGTAATAACATTACTTAATAAATAAACCATATGTTTATTCCAGGTCCAAAATAATTAATTTTATCAAAATTCAATAATGTGCACCATAATATAGGAAAATATTATAAGAGTTCCACGAAAACAACATTTTCCATACAATGAAAACTATATAATAGAACTCAATATCATTTTAATAATATGATCCTTGAACTTTATTGGTGGCATGTATTTTGTCAATTGATCAATTATCATCAATTCAATGCTAACGTGTTCAATAATCACTTTCTTTTCCTTAACACATTCCTTTATGAATGAAAACTTAATATCGATTTGATTACTCCAACTATCGCTTTTGTTGTTTTTAGCCAAAAAAATGGTAGTTGAATTGTCATAATACATTCTCAATGGCCTAGAAATGAAAGCCATGAGTCTAATCCCATATATGAAACTCTTTAGCTATACACTATATGATGTAGCCTCAAAATAAGAAACAAACTTAGCCTCTGTGGAGGAAGTAGCAAATAAAGAATGTTTGACACTCCTCCAAGATATGGCTCCACAGGCAAACATGAAGATATAACATGATGTTAATTTCCGTGAATCAACACACTCAGCAAAATCTAAATATGATTAACTTGGTACCTTAGATTGTCAGTTCGTTTGTACATAAGCATGTAATCTTAGGTCCCCTGAAGCATATGAAATGTTTTTCATTTTTTCCCTTTCAAAATCATTTTTTGGGCATTGGTCTAAATTGAACATATAGCCTTTCATAATGGGAGCTACACTTAGTGAACAAGCTTTCATTCGAAGTCTTTATAAAACTTTGTTAATATCAGTTTCTTAAGACAAACCTAAAATACTGCAAAATTGTCTCGATGGATCTTAAAGCCAATGATATAAGATACATCATCTGTATCTTTCATTTCAAAATTCTTAGAGACAAATTGTTTCACATCATATTATAAACTCCTATCATTGGTTGCAAGTAATATGTCATCCATATATAATACAAGAAAACAAATTTTACTTCCACTGACCTTTTGGTATTCACATTAATCCATGATATTTTCTTCAAAACCAAATGATGAGATAACATTATAGAATTTCAAATACCACTAGTGGGATGATTGTTTCAATTCATACATAAATCTTCTATGTTTGCAAACTAAATCCTTACCATTACTAGAGGAAAATCTTTCTGATTGTTTTATGTAAACCTCTTCCTCTAAGTCACCATTTAAAAAGGTCATTTTCATATCCATATGATGCAATTCCATTTCAAAATGAGCTACCAATGCCAAAATTATACAGAGATCATCTTTTTTAGACATAAGAGAATGTATTTGTGTAATCAATTCCTTCATTTTAAGTGAATCCTTTAGCAATGAGTTTTGCCATATATCTCTTAATGTTTCCTAATAAATCTTTCTTTGTTTTAAATATTCATTTGCATGTTACGAGTTTTGCTCCTTTAGGCAACTTAACAAGATCCCAAACTTCATTATTCTTTATAGAGTTCATTTCTTTCTTTATGGCATTTTATCATAAATTTGATTCTTTGAAACTTATAGCTTGTAAAAAGGTTTTAAGATTATTCTTGATATTGAAGTCAAATTCTTGTAGATATACAACATAATCACTAGTAATGGCTAATTTTCTTATTCTAGTATATCTATTTAATGTTGCACCAACATCCTCCTGTGGAGTTTGTTATTCAATTAGTCTTTGATTGGTTTCAGGTAATTCCTTAATAACTAGATCTACTAAATTATCAACAACTTATGAAATTTCTTGATTGTCATTTGTGTTGTTTGTAGGCTGTTGATTTCAACAATTGGTTGTACAACGTCTATTTAAACCCAAGGAGTGTTGTGAATGACAATCACCTTCTTATTTAAGGTGGAAGGATTAGTATCTAAATGATCATTATCAAAAACTATATCTTGAAATGGATTCCTCCCACTAATCAAGTCATTCCTAATTTCAAAATTCTAGTGTGATGTGATGAACAATATAACCTTATCTTTTGTACCTTTTGGCATATCTAATGAAATACTTGCTTATGGTCTTTAGGTATAATTTGTGGAATATAAATTCTTATTTCAAATAGACATCCACAAGCATGTCTATGTCTCAAACTTGGTTTTCAACTTTTAAATAACTCAAATGATGTCTTTGGAATAGCCTTGGTTAATACCTAGTTTAATATATACACTATAGTTTTAAAAGCTTCAGTCCATAAGGACTTGGGAAGTATGAATCTAATCAACATGCTCTATACTATGTCCAATAATGTTTGGTTTCTTCTTTTTGTCACCCCAGTCTGGCCTGGAGATCCAGGGATAGTGTACTAAGGTACTATCTATTTTCTTAAAGATATCTCACAAATAGATCAAGTATTTGTCCTCCTTTAGTATATCTACTATAATATTCCCCACCTCTATTAAACCCCATGATCTTAATTTTCTTACCACATTGTTTCTTTACTTCAGCTTTAAATATTTTGAAAGCATATTGTGCTTTATTCTTGTTATAAAGGAATTAGAGATACATATATCGTAAGTAATCATCTATAAATAAGATGATGTATTTTTGATCATTCGAGCCATATCTAGACTATAAATATCTGTATGTATGATCTTTAATATGTTTGGACTTCTCTTGGCAACTTTCTTTGATTTGTTAGTTTATTTTTCCTTTATACAGTCTATACAAGTTTCACAATCAATAAAATCCAAAGTACTAAGTACTCTATCGTTTACCAATCTTTTAATCCTTTCTATGGAGATATGTCCTAATCTCTGATTCCATAAAATAGAGGAATTTTCATTCATAACATATTGTTCATTCCAATATGAACTTGTGTTGCATTGTAACAATCTTATAAATTAAAACAAAAAACACCATTAAATAATGTACCATTCCCAATAAATTCAAATTCATAATCTAACTTTAAAGATTCGTCTAGAAAATGAAAGGAATATTTATAGGGTACAAGTCTTGAAACTGAAATCAATTTCCCAGAGAAATTGGGAATATAAAATGTCTTTTCTAATTTTAAAACAAAACTAGTACATAAAAATAAATTGCAATCCCCAATAACCTCTTCACATTAACGCATCTTGTTTATGGATAAAATATACTGCTCACTTCCTACTAACTTCCTTAGATTTTTCAAATCTTACACTTATTTATGATATGGATTCTATAACCAGAATTAATCCACCATATGTCATGATAGAATTCAGTCTATATTAGATTCAAAGTAAACTAGTGAGATTAGATTACCTTTATTTTCAAATCATTCCTTATATTTGACACAATTCTTTTTCATGAATCTTTTTCTCTTGCAAAAAATAGCACTTGGATTCCTTCTTAATGCTAACTTGGGCAAGTATTTTACCTTTTTTCCTTTGAGTTGACGTGAATTTTTCTTCTTTCCTTAAACAACTACATGTGCCATTTACGAACTTTCTCCCTGTTCCATCAATAATCTACCTTCCTCTTGAACACACATGATCATTAATTCATTTGTTGATCACTTATCCTTATCTGTATTATAAGAGATTTTAAAGGGTCCATATAGTGGTGGAAGGGCCTGCATGAGGAAAGAATTAGACATCTTAAGCTTGAGTTTCTTTAACTGAGCCATAATGTCCCTTATCTTCATGATGTTCTCACACAAACCTCGGATACCATTGAGCCTTGTGGATGAAACTTCATAATTAAGGTGTTGGCAAGTGCTTTGTTTGACATTTTGAATTACTCATCAATAGCCTTTAGTAGAGCACATACATTGTCAATTGTTCTACAAAACCATGAATGAATGCTAACATATTTTTTTTTATGAACATCACATCTAGGTGATTAGATTTTTGCCAACATTTATAAAGAGAAATTTCAGTTGTAGTGTTGGCCTCAGTTATCTTAGGTGGTTCATCCTTCGGGATAGCATAATCAATGTTCATTTACCCCAAATGAAGAATAATTATCTATTTTCAAATCTTATAGTTTTCACCCCCTCAATTTGGAAATTTTATAACTTGTATTGGAGAAACTAATAATTTGAATAGCTACATAATTTAAACATACATGCTACATATTAATAAATTGAGGCTAGTAAACTATATATATATTTTACCAATGTAAACCATATCTTAAAAGACAAATCAAATAACATAAAAGTTACCTATGAGCTATTTTTTTGTTAATATTAGACAAGGTTTGGAATGAAGTAAAAATGAAGAATGAGGAAGCAATCATGCTTAAAGGAGTCAAATGAGGGAATTCTAAGGTAAGGAACTAGGATATGTCTAAAAAGGGAAAAAAATTATACATTAGGGGTTCAAAAAACAATTCCTTAAAAAAATGAAGTCGAGAAAAGGCAAAAGGTTCAAAGAGCACATAAGGAAGAGGTCAAGTAGAGACGAATAAAAAAAGAACAAGAAGAAGAAGGAATCAAAAGACTAGAGAAGAGGAAAAGGCTTAGTCAAACCAAATAAACATCAGCTAAAGGGAAAAAAAACAAGGTAAGGAAAATGAGGAGCAAAAATATCTTTTTAAACATATTAATATCTTTCTTTAAATTTAGTTAAAGTAACTATATTATTATTTTATTCACCTTAATTTTTTATATCTATGTCCTATTTTGTTTTATAGATAAAATTTTGCTTTTTAACAATCAACTTGCAATTTATGTTACATTATAAACATTTGTAAAGAATTTGTAAAATTTTTACATTTAATGGGATAATGTATATAGATTGAAATCCAAATTTAATAGCCAAAATGACAACAGTTAATGAAAGACAACGTGATACATTAACCAAACTTTGTGTTTTCCTAATAGGTTTAAGGAACCCAATGGAGTTATTCACATATACTCAAATCCCCCAATTTAGGGATTGGAAGATTTAATGCCTCCAAAGATGGAAGTCACCAGGGGATGTAAGGTAAGATTGTAGAATAAGTCCTCAGGCAACTCGACCAAGCTCACGTCAAAAGGTTGAATAGGTTATATATAGAACTTCTAAAAAGGAGGATGGAGGGAACTCCAAGGCTAGACTACGCGCAATTTGCATTAGTCATCTCAACAACCCCGAAAGGTACTTTCTTCCATAGTTTATATGTTAATCAATCTTCCCTTCTATGTGAATGCATACACTAGTATTAAAACCATAAGGTAACTAGATTAAGGCAGCAAGTTACATCTCTTAGGACACTGAGGAGCTTCTCCCTAATTCCAAAAATTAAGGAGGACAATACTTCATCTTTGGAACATGAGATATTATAAAAGCATCTTAGGTTCCTTTCTCACCAGATCTCCTTGACTGAAGAGGCGATAGAGATGATGCAAAATTGCTTTTTGTGATCAAGAGTATTGTTCAAAGTCAGTAGCCAATTTATAGTGTCTATGAAGATATTTCCTGCATTAGAAGCCAGAAACAGTTTCTATATTCTCTCTTACATAAATTGCAAGAAAGGATATAGCAAGAACAAGTAGTTTCTTGATTTTTCCTCCCTTTCATAAAGGACACAAGTAGAGTTGATAGGGATGAAGTGCATTCTATCTAATACGTTCAATTTATTCATATTAGCTAGCTATAAAGAAAGGAGTGACTAGACATAAGTGACGTAACATATTATAAAGTACTAAACAAACATTGGGATATCCTAATTCTACCATTCCTTAAATTTCAAGATACTAAATTTGCTAGGGGTAGATTGAGACAATGGAATGTATATTGCTTCCCAAGTCCGGTTGGTAGTTGGGAGTAAGATGTTGCAATTACATGGGAATAAATCATTGGCCCTCTATGATAATTAAACTGACTTTAGAGTTGGTAGAAAGTCCATTCCATTCCATGAGCAGAAAACTTATGGAATTCCAATATGGGGCCTAAACTCGTCCAGTTATCGTGCCACAAAAAATCCTTCTCTTCATTTTTATCCTTACAAAGAACTGTAAGCTTTAAGATAGGTCTTAATTTCAAAAGTTGAGTCAATGACCAAGAAAAATGTGGATTTTATAGGAATATAACAAAGGATAAAAACTTTAAGAATTTAGCTATGAAGATCAATAATGGATTCTTATCCAATAAAATGTTCCGAAGTTTTTTTATCAAAGCTATTCTATTAAAGGTTCCAATAGAGGTCAATCTCAATCCACCCTCTTATTTTCTCATACATGCAAGTGACCATTGAACCTTGGAAAAGTGGTTGTATAAGTTTAAATTGCCCTAAATATGAAGATAATTCAAGATACATTTAATGAATTACAATCGCTCTCCAAATGAGAGCACTCTATTTGTTCATAAGCCCAATCTTCTTTGTATTTTTTCCACTAAGGGGTAGCATTTGGAGAATTGTATTCTTTTGGTAGTAATGAGCAGCCTGAAATAGGTCAAAGGAGTAGGATTCCTGTTCATACAAGTTATTTGAGAGAGTCTATTCCCCGTCATGTTTGCACTAATAGTTAAAATAAAATGACTCTTTTTTAGGTTCACCTCTAAACATAAAAGATCTATAATTATAAACAATGTTGAGTTGAGTTGTTTAATAGATTTACTATGGACTTAATGGTAAAAGTTTATCTACAAAGTATAGATTAATAGGCCTTACTCTCTTACATCTCCTATGAAATTTAATGTACTTGTTGCTTCCAACTTTATGAAGAAATAATTGGCTTAGCACCTTTATGCTTATGATAAAGAGACAAGGGGAAATGGGATCCCCTTGTCTTAGTCCTCTAGAACCCTTGAAGATATTAGTAGGCATACCATTAATAAGAACTGAGTAAGATGGAGAAGTAACATATTAGGAAATCCTAAGTTCTCCAAAGTCTGAAGGATATCAAAAGGCTTTTAAAAGTCCATTTTTATGATACAATTAGAAGAATTATCCTTCCTTTAATACCCTTTCATTAGTTCTTGAACAGTAAAGACGCTATCCCCGATTATTCTTCCTTGAATAAAGACACTCTAGTTGTCAAAGATTAGAGAATCTAGGATAGTTTCCAACCTGTTGGCCAAAATTTTAGAAATGACCTTATATAAGAAGTTGGAGCATGCAATGGATCTAAAATCTTCAAAGGATGAAGGGAAAAAGGACTTTGGAATTAATCAAATATGAGTTTTGTTGATCTCCTTCAGTAACACTCATATACAGAAGAATTTTAAAAATGCTCTCTTCACTATTAGGCCAATTTCCTGCCAACTGTTTTGAAAGAAGTAATCAATAAAACCATCAGGACCTAGAAATTTGTTAAGGCTGGTTTGAAATACCACCTCTGCTATCTCTTTCCCCTCCACAAGCTTAAAGAGAAGATCAGCTTGCTCTTGAGAAATTCTCTTTTTAATAAAAGAGCAAAGAGAAGTAGTCTCAACTTCACATAGGAGATCCCTTTACGGAGAAATCTCACTGCCATTAGGAAGTTTAAGAGAGTAGATTCTATTTGAGTTTTTGTAGTCAAATTATAGTTAAAAAATAATTTAGTGCACCTCTCACCTCCTTTAATCTAATTGGCTCTAGCCTTTTGCTCCATAAGGTTATTATGATCTCGGATAGTTGACAAGTAATTTCTTAAGAGAATCTTTTCAGTTTTCAATAAGAGAAAATTGGTAGTATCTTTAGCGAGCTTACCTTGAATGAGGGCTAGTTCATCTTTAGCTTTAGCAACAACTATTTGTGTAGAGGAAGCTCTTCTATTCATAAGACTTCTCATGTCAATTTTAATAGCCTTAAGCATTTGGACACATATAAATTTATGAGTTCTCGCAATTGAAAGCTCCAATCCCTTTAGAGAGCCTTAGAAAATCCTTCATCCTTAATCAAAAAATTATTTCATTTGAAAGTACCTCTTCTTTCGTTAATCTAGAAAAGGTTTTATACCTGCATTGGTAAATGTTCTGAAAATAGCGGATCTAAAAATGTAGGCACATTAGGAAATTGGGTTAGCCAATCCTCACCAAGTTATAATCGAGTTTCTTCCTTAATGTCTAGCTACCAGACTACTTATTGCTCTAAGTGTAGAAATGCCCCTAACATTTTAAATCAAAAACACCCAATTTTCCACACAATCACTAAAGTCAGAAGAGAATTTTCTTATACTATAATGTCCATCAAATTTATTTCCATATAAGGTAGAACTGAAGTCTTCATATAGTAGCTAAGGTCCATTCACTCTCTTCTGAAAATATAACAAGTTTTTCCATAAAACTTTCTTTAAAAAGCATAATTAGCACCATATAAAAATGAGGAGAAAAAGTCTACCTTTCCTGGATAATTTTCCATTTCAAGTGTATTACTTGCATCTCCATTTTAAAAACTTCAACATCGACAAAAGTAGGATCATATCTAATAATGATTCTCCCATACCTATGGGCTTGGTGGTTAGAGATAAATTTCTATTTGGAGCCTAGTTTATTCAGAATTGTAAGCTTATCAAGTCTAATTTTGGTTTCCAAAAGAGCAAAGATCCATGGATTTGAATTGTAAACAAATCCCTTAAAGCTGAGAGCTTTTTAGGATAGTTAATCCCCCTCACATTCCATGTGATGACTTTCATAAATCAAAAAGCTTTACTTTTGGACTATTTACCTTTTCTCCTATTAGATTTCCTTTTAGTAGCAAACAAAAATTCCCTATAAGGATATCATCCTCCTTATTCTCATCAGAGGGTGTAGGGTTTGCGTCCATCTGATCAAGAATATTTGTATGGTCATTAAGGTTATCAAGCAGTTTATGGCCTTATATTGTGGAGGGACAAGGAATTGGTTCCTCAAACACAATGTTGGTTCTAGGACCTTGATCAGCTTTGCTTTCTGCCATTAGCTCCCCATAGTCTACCCTTTTAAAAGTTTTACCTATAGGAGTCTATCTCCTACCTTAAGAAATAAGGAAGGGCTTCCACTAGTATTGGGCTATCACATTATCTTCATATAGAGCCCCATCAATTCCCAATCTTATAATTGGGATGATTTTGGGTAAGTATTTGGTGTTGGACCCCAAACCTGTTTTATTTAATTTGAAGCAAGATTTTCATTTTTGTGGACTTGTTAGATTAGTGAATTGG
>JAOQMR010000007.1:1498004-1511100 GCA_027563865.1 Erythroxylum pelleterianum | reverse complement strand
AGTCGGGACTCGGGCCCAATGGTCTCCGTTTGTGATTCTGTTGTGTATAGTTGGGCTCCGGAAACGGGGTCCAGCACAAATGCACATGAGATTCCACTTTCATTATTATTTTTTGTGACCGAGTACCTATTTACTATCTCGTATCCTTTATGGATACCGGGCTCATTTCAGATACTATCTCGTACCCCTTTGTGGATATCGGGCTCATTAATAATTGAGCCTATGGCTCTTTGAGCACATTTTTTAGTTTTAAGCTCTTTTCATACTGGTCACTCCGGTCACAACTCTTTTATCTGATCATGCATATTTATGTGATGGAATCCATCATTTCACATAATATGCTATCAATAACTTTCATTCAAAGTGCACAGTCACTTATTATATTCATCGGATATGAGTCTGGCATTCAACATACAGTTGAGAACACCTTTCATATTGCACATTCAATTTGAAAACACTTCTAATACAATCCCGAATATCAAACTCCTCGAACCAACAATGTCCGAAATATCACAACCATATCAATAACAGTTCCATATATGAAAGTTAATAAAAAAAAATTCAAATATAGTGAGAAAACATCTAGGTTGACTCACAGTATGCTCCAGATAGCTATTGCCTTGACGATTCAACAATGTTTGGATGTGGACGCTCAACTTGTGCTTCTATATCATGCAATACACATATATTTAAAAATTACTAACTTGTTTAATCAAATGAGTACTCAATCATATACATATATATGTGTTATGTTCATTGCATGCTCAATTGACTATCTCGGGTATGTATCTTTATTCATAAGTCTTGATCATTCATTCATTATAGCTTGTATTTATCTAGTTTGCAATTAGGTTATGCCTTAAGTAAGTTTGATTACTTTAAAATTTGTCAGTCATACATTCATCAATCCTTTCCTAGCATTATATATTCACATAATTTCCTAATTCTCAGTCAATCATACCTAATTCATTACCGATATCCTTTCAATCACATTTGCAAGAACAGCTTTATACCATTAACAACTCATGCTTCCCAAATTCATATACATTGATATCAAACAATCTATTCCTTAACTTATAACATCAATTAACAACCTAAACTTATCAAACACTTAATCAATTAATCAAGTAACTATCTAGGATCATTTTAAGCCCCAATCATGTCCAGTTGCACCTAAGTAAAGTAACTTATCCTTATATGGTTTAAATATAACACAAAACCAAAATTTTCTCACTTCCATGATTTGCACACGATCATGTGAAGAAGTTAATGTAGCTCCCACGATCGTGGGATGAGTGAACCGAAGGTTCCCCATCCTTCAAAATTTTCCAACTTTTATCATCTTCTTACCAAATTCAACACATCTTCATCATAGTCCATTACTTATACCTCAATTATACCTTAACTATATGCCAATTCCTCATCAATTCCATATCCAATTCCAATTCAAATCATTCATTTGGTAGCTCACAATTTATGATCTTTCATGCATTAAAATCAAAACAGAAACTATCATTCATTTGATCTTACATGTAGTCCTAGTTCTTTCCCATTTCAAGATCACTATATTAGCACCTTTCTTTAACATAAATTCACCTTAATTATACCTAAAATCCCAATCCAATTCATCTATGAAACAACCTATAATCTACAATTTGTATACATCAAAAACTAGGGATAAAAGTATCCAAGTTTATGTATCAATTTCCAGTACAATTCATCATCACATGATATACAATTCATCCCAATTCAATCATCATAACCCTTCTATTATAACATTCCATAAAGATCAGTCTTTTACTTACTTGTCTAGTTGAAATTTCCACCTCAAGATCAAGCTATGAAAAATCATCACAATTTCAAGGTGGAAATTGGATGGTTTTTGGCTAGGATCAAAGACTATAATAGGAATAACTATGTTCTAATTCTTTACCTAATTTTGTGAGGGTAAAAGCATGGATTTTGGTGTAGCTATTTAGAAAGACTTAAAAAAAATGCAGAACTATGTGATGAACACAAGTTTCGGTGGAGAGAGTAAAGAGTGAAGAAACACAGCAAAAACTTTTTCAGCATTTGTTTAGTTCAACTAGGTGCATGGTGTCATTATCTTAGATTAACATGTGTCCTTAAGCATGATCCCCACTTATCCTATTCATAAGCCACCAAATGTCACCTAGTTATTAGTCCATTTGTCACTCATTCATTGCTGCCATTTGTCAATTAATTACCTATACCAAATGTCACTCAATTGTAGACTTAGTCATCCTAAATTTCCATTTCAACTTGTCTTGCCACTTATCATTTTTCATAGTCTAAATGTACATTTTAATTCATCAAATTTACAATTGTAACAATTAATTCCAAGTTTACTACTTATAACCAATCGAACTAAAATTTAAGACATAAATAATACACAATTCACATCAAGATCAATTGAAACCTTTCATACCTCGAAATATATCAATTGAGTGTATATAATATCTTTGTAATGTGTACTAATTCATAATTCATGTGTGTATGATAATGATATGCATGTGAATGAAATGCATTTCATGAAATCTCAATGATATGACTCATATGCAAAATTCTAAGGCTCTAACCCTTAGTATGGAAAACTGGCTATTATAGCTACGATTATAATAACTACCTCTTCACTTATGAATAACTTGTTTAAGCTAAAATTGAGCATCAAAGACTCATATAGATCAATTGTCAAGAATGGTAACAACACCTCATTTTGGTATAACAACTGGACCTACCTTATTCTGGTATGAAAAATGGACCAAAAATGTGTAATTGAAGCCACTCCCTTGAAATGCCTCAATTGTTAAAGGACTATCATCTAACAACATTAAAAACTTAATCTTCCTATAAATAGTTCTCCATTCCTCCTCATCTACAATTTAAACAGGTTAGCCGAAGACTCCATTTATTAAAAACTCACTCCCTTTTGTAACTACAAAAACAGATTATGTTGGTCTCTTTTTAGCAACCCTTTTTGTGTTGCAACATGGTACAAAATAATGTGGATCAAGCATCAGTCACCTAGATCTTCAATCATGCTATAGTAAGTTATCAAAAATAGTCTTCCAAGTTCTAACAGACTAGTCAAATACTCACTTGCCAAACTAATGTATACTTTGTAAATCTTCTCTTGAAAATTTATAACATCTATTCTGTCAATGTCATTATAACAGGTACCTGCAACAAGCATTTATTCAACTCTACAATGTCAGCAACCCCCATGTTCTTTGGACTAGCATTATTAAATGGAAGCTGAGCACTTAGATGAAGTTTGAAGGGGATCTTTGGATCTTCATAGTAGCTTTTAATTACTTAGACTCTAGTTTACGGGATGAAAGAAACCAAAGGATATTCATTGATAATGCCATCACCAAAGAAAGCCTTTTACAAGCTATACATGGCAAAATTATACCACACATTTTTTGTCTGCAAGAAGAAACACTCATTTAGCCAACAATAACTTACCAAGTGGAGAAACAATTAACACTTTCTTGTACTACATAAGATTATTAGTAGGGTTGGCAATATGGCTCGGGTCTGACCTGGCCTAGTTTGTAATCAACAAGCCAAACCTAGTTTAACCGGACCTTGAGCTTTAGGATTGAAATATAGCCGGGCCTCAGATCTGAGCATAAGTTCAAGCCCGAGCCTGAGGCTGGGCAGAAACTTGACTAACTTTGAGAACAAAATGTTGTTGTTTTGTTTTATAAACAAAAGGACATTGTGTTAAGCTATAAACATTTATTGTGAGATGAAGCAAAACGTGGTCATTTTATTAAAGTTATTAGAGTCCTTTTTCACATACCAGTCTTTTGATTTATTGTATCATTTAATATTCATTCTTCTTGGATGCTCTTGTATTCATTAAGAACACTATTGCTCAACCTTTCATGGCACTAATATATTCATTATTTAAAAAAAATAGTAATGTATAGAAGAAGTTATCATACTAAATTAAAGCACTAAATCCTTCATCTTTAACTATATAAACTTTATTTATTTATATAGTATCTTCTAAATAATTGAGCTCTAAAGTTTTAAATTGTTATAAAGTGAACACATTTTCATATGTTTATGAATCTTAACTAAGGAACATTGTTTTTTAGTAGATTTATGAAAAGTTTAAGGTGTAGACTGTAATAAAGTTGAAGGTATAAATCTGATGGTATATGTTGAAGTCATCAAAGAGGATGAAGTAGGTAAAGATAAGGGTAGTGAATAAAAACTATCATTAGTTTCATTAAGTACATCATCATAACTAAGAATAAGTATATTAACTAAAGGATTGTATTAACCCAGAAGGAATTTCTTATTTATGTTTTGATGATAACAAAAATATAATTGTCATTAAAATTGTTTTAATGATTAAAAGTTTGAAATTCTATATGCTACTATGTCATTAAGAATTTTATACCTTACACATATGTTATTTGATTTGATTGAATATTTCAATGTAGATTATGTGAATAGCTTGTTATATAGATAGACGACATTTGGTACTTATCAATTCCTAGGCAATACATTTGGCTTATGGTTTAGCAAGAAAAAAAATTCAATAATCTTGTCAATCCTAAAAGTTAAGTATGTAGTTACTGAAAGTTGTGCACAACTTTTCTGACTTATGTAATAATTTAAAGATTAATTGGTATGTTTGAAATTTTTTTGCTATAATACTAATAGGTATGTTTGGAAATTTTTTGCTATAATATTAGGTATGACATATTAGTTTCTTTTGTTTGATATTAAAAACTTTAATACCAAGCATATAAAGGTTAAATATCATTTTATTATAGATCATATGCAGAATGGGATATAAAGATTGGATCTGTTAAAAATTTACACCAGTTGACCTATATATTTAACAAATCATTAATGAGGATAGATTTTGCATAATTGGCAAGGAATAAAGCATAATTGATGCACATTCTACTTGCTAGTTATTATAACATATGATAAAATGTGGCTTTCTATGCATGAGAGGTTAGTAATTACTTTCGAGAAGATTAAAATGGCTTGAAGTATTTTTAGTTATTTAAAAATTGTGTTTGTCATTTATTATTTAAATTAGGGAGAATTATGATTAAATTATAATTTTTATTTTCTTCAAAATCATATTATGTTTTATCATTATTGAAAGGGATATTATTGAACCAAAATGAGGTTTCAATCTAAGTTTTGATGATAATAAAATATAAATGTTATTAATGATTTGCTTGTTATGATTTATGGATAGTATTATGAAATTATTTAAGAAAATTGACAATTGAGCTAAGAAAAACAATATAGATTTGGTGCTAAGTGGAGCATCAAGTAAAAAAATATAAGCCTAATTAAAGAAATTAAGAAAATTCATGAGTTTCAAAATCATTTGAATAAGAACTTTCAAATGTAAACAAAAAATTATAATCATTTATTTACAGTTACTGTGATGATTTTAATACTTAAAGGAGCTCCATATGTATAAATGTTTTCATTATAATAAAAATCATAATTTTAATCTTTAGAAAAAATCTTATTGGTTCTTAAAACCAATTTTAGGTACTTTTGAGTATTTTTATCAAGTTTTTGTCAAAGATTTGGAGTCTGATACTTCGGTTAACTTGATTGTTTTAGAAATTGGCATGGCTTGTTTGAAAAAATGATTCCAGCATATATTAGGCAATATATATGGGTTTAGGTCAACCTAACAAATGTTTTTATTAATTTTAGGTTTGATTATAA
This sequence comes from Erythroxylum pelleterianum, assembly GCA_027563865.1. NCBI lineage: Eukaryota > Viridiplantae > Streptophyta > Magnoliopsida > Malpighiales > Erythroxylaceae > Erythroxylum > Erythroxylum pelleterianum. The sequence goes on along the minus strand of JAOQMR010000007.1, from coordinate 1,505,355 downwards.
TGCCTCTCAATTGATTTATAGAGGGGATAAGTCACCCAAACTTTTGTATTTGAGAAATATAATGTTGAACTTTTATTCCGTGGCAGCATCAATCGACTTATAAAGGAGATAGGTTGATCAAACTAGGTTTTTAAGCCTTCATCAACCAAATATGTGACTTGAATTGGTAAAATGATATTTCAAAATAAAAAAACATTATGCTAGCTAAATTTTAAGACATTTTTCTATCGATGTTAGAAATAAGTTAACCCCACTACTAAAAGATAATCATTATATCAATTAGTTTTTATAAGTAACAGACATTTGAGTGAGGTATAAGTTAGTTCTTATATAACTTTATGATATTTTAAAGATACAATAACATAATTGAGAGAGCTTTTTGAGCATTGAAACATTAAACATTCATTGTTAAGTTGTTTTTTAGCCCTAGAGTACTAGACTAAGTTAAAAAGGAAAATTTGATTTGTAATTTAGTTAGGGGATATTTATAATGTTTTTTTTAGTTGTTCAATTTGTTAAATATTCTTCTTTGCTGAAGCTCTTATATACCTTGAGCAAAGAAGAGTTATACAAGGTTTCCTTAACCCTTAAAAGAAGAAGAAGATAGTGGAAAGTTCTTAACAAAATTTTAGGAGTGGGCATAAGAAAGGATTAAAATTTGGGGCTGAAAAATTCTCAATGCTCGAATTATTGTTACAAATAACTCTGCTTTGATACAACTTACGCGTTTTCTCTGGTTACATCGTTGTTCCAATGCGGTGTTGTCGTTTTATTATTGGTGTTTGTTGTAAGAGACTAAGGAGAGTTATGTTCCTCTCTGATAGCTATTCTTCAATCCTAATTTATCAATACAATTTTTTAATTTAAAAAATTAATAAAATTATAACTATATAATTCGTACAAACAATCAAACTATAAAGGAAACAATAAAAGGTACTTCTATTATATAGATAGTAGCAACAAGACATTAAATTCGAAAACATTCCATATTTTGTTAAATAATGTGAGTATAACTAGTCAATGGAAAAGACCATTACTTCGAGAAGAAATCGAAGTAAAATTCTACGAAATTAGGGTTAATTTTATGTTGAAAGTTTATTCATTATATAGTCTTTGTTTTATTATAGGGTTAAATTCATTTGATGCTCCTATGGTTTGACATATTATCAACAGATCCCCTAACTTTTAAAAACTATAAGTAATTCTCCTATAGTTTAAGTTTTATGTTGCTCGTCCCTTATACCATCAACTTTCTTTTAAAACTCTTAACCACATACTTCGAATCGACATCATTTTTATTATATGTCATTATATATGACATTACATGTGGCAATGCACAACACGGTTTTGGAGTTTGTAGTTAGGATTTGTAACAAAAGTTGATGGTAGGGGGACAATGATCTAAAACAAAAATTGTTGAGGTTATTAATAGTTTTTAAAAATCAATGTTACATTGATAATGTACAAAACCATATGGGATCTAACAAATTTTACCCTTTATTGTAATTAGGTTATAATTACAATATGTTTTATAGTTATTAGCTAGTTTCTTATTTAGATTAAGAATTGTTATATGGTTAATTATAATATAATTTGGAGAAGCCGTAAAGATGATACTTTCTTATGACATTAGGAATTTGAGTTGAGATAGGATTCCTATAGTTCTAATTGAAGTTTTATAGTAAAGTCATAGTTAAAATAGAATTATTACTTAGTTGACTTATTGAATAACTTTCATTGGAGTTCCAACTCAAATAATATTATTAGTTAATGGTTTAATTTAAGTATAAATATTTGTTACACTTGTAATTATATGTTACTGTTACATTATCTATATTAATCCTATATAAAAGGGATGCAAGTAATTAATAAATACACATTTGAGATTTGAGTTGCAAAGTATTAGAAGTCGTGAGTTATTTCTCTTATTCTTTATTCAACTTTAAAATTTATCAAATAATTCTTTCTTTATAGCGATCAAAACACTTCATAAACTCGGTTATTTATTCTTCATTATCAATATGTTAGTTCCTTAAAAATAAAATTTAACTTTTTTTGGTAAGATTTCAATCTTATTTGTGAATTCTTTAAATTTTATTTTTAGGTGGATTTACATCACTAAATGAGAGATACGTTTAAGTACAATGTAAATGATAATAATATGCCTAAATTGTACAAATTGTTACAATTTTTTTAAAATAAATAATATAATAGTATAATTCTAAGCATTTAAGATTAGAACTCATAATGACTAATCATTTACTAAAATGAAATAATCGTATATAAATATTAAAATACATTGAATATAGTTAAAAAGCTTTTCATCGCTAAAGTTTGAACTTTTTTAAAAGTTAAAGAATTGAGCGGATGAAATATGATAGTTCAAAGTATGGCTTACAATATACTCGAAAAGTCTTTATCTATCCTCTAGACAAGGAGAGTAAATGTGTACAATATAAAAAAATGTTAAACATTTTAACTATTGGCATAAAACTTAGGTAAGTATGTCCGTTCTCTAATATAATCTCCTTATGACATTCAAGTAGCATTTGATGTTGCTTCAAACATCCTCTCTTAGTAATCTATATTAAAAGCAATTTTTTTCCTATTGGTAAAGGACTCCAAAGGGGCTACACTAGAATAGGCAATGGGTCGAGTCACCTGGCTATCTAGAATATAAAGACCCTCTGATTTAAGTCATTTACCAATAATCTTCTTCATCATAAAATCCTGAAAAAAAAAACAATGATTAGGATTAATGAGATATGACAATTTAAGGAACGACTGAGTTTACTCACATATAGTAAATTAAATGAGAATCTAGATAAATGTAAGATAGAGGATAATGAAAATAATGGAGTGAGTTTAATAGTGCCATAGCCAATATTAGAGGAACTAGATCTTTTTGTTAAGGTAACATGGATGGAGATAAGTGATTCTAGAAAGTAGAAAAAAGATGGGGATTACACGTCATGTGATTTAAGGCACTAGAATTAATAACCCATTAGGAGGAAGAAGAAAGAAGACATGTAGGTGCGTTATCTAAATTAGCAACAACAGAGATAGGGTGACATCAATTTTTCAATGTTTTTGGTACTGAGTGAATTTGACAAATTCATCTACAAAACTGTAATTGTCTTCTCAATTGATGAGCTATATGGTGTAGTAGTAGCTACTATATGATCTAAGTGAGTTTTTTTATTTTTATTCTGTAGCTTTAGATAAGAATATTTGATGTGACCTATTTTATAACAATATTCATAGATGATTCCTCCTATATCTTGATTCCAATTTTCTATTTGTCCTTTGGTAGTATTCCAATGGGATGATTTTCCATAATCATAACTAATAAGTGTACATTATATTTTTTTAGGTGATTAAGTGTGTTTTAAGTGTTTTCTTAGATAATTATCATGTGTATAAGCTTAGAATTGTGTTATTGTTAGTGTTTGTATGTGCTCTAAGTGTTTAATTGATTTAGAGCAAGAATTTGATCTTAATTTTATGTTTCAAGAGGTGCTTGATGTGTTTGTGAGTTTATAGAAACAAGAATGTGAAGAAAAAAGGAGGTTTTGGATGCATGCAGGCATGGCACGATCGTGCACGATCCCCATGCACGATCGTGATAGGTGAAGAACAATCTATGAGTATGGAGCTTTGCCACGATCATGACAAAGGTTGGGAAACTATTTAGGTCACGATCGTGCATGGTCTTTCCAACTCAAGAGATTTTTCAACTTTTGATGTTTCAGGTCTTTTTGGATCCTAATTAAATGGGAGAAGCTTAGAAATAACCTTAGAAGCCTCATACACTATAAAGGAACAAGAAAAGCACAAAAAAAGGCAACAACCACTAGATTGAAAGAAGATCAAGAGGAGACATCGAGAGAGCTTCAAAGAATTCCAAATTTCCAGATCAAGACTCCAAGTCATTTTTCCTTCTTTTCCCTTTATTTTTGTCATTGTCTTGGATGTTTATTTGGATTTTCATGGTGTTAAACATGATTTTTGTTAAATTTGATACACCTATCAATGCTTTATTATAATGATTATGCTTATAGTTAGTAATAAATTGAGAGAATGAATCAAGTTATACGTGTTAACATGCGCAACGAGAGTTGGTAGCTTAGTATACCTATAATTATCAAATTAATTAACAACTAAAGAGAGATATGAATTGTGAAATTAATTATCCTTAGGATTGCTTCAGATCTAATTGAAAAGTTATGAGGAGTTTTGTATTGTCTTTTTGGATTCAATTAGGATTACTTGATTAGATCTTCAGAAGGGTTAATTAAAACCTTATGATATCTAGGATCAAACATAATTAAATCAATAAGATAAAGGGAAAACAAAACAAGGATAAAATAATTCCTAAGTCTCCAAACTTTGATTAACCTTATTTTTATGGGCAACTCAATTATTCATTTGTTTTGTTTTATTAGTTGTTTCAATTTTAGTTATTTATTTAAATTCAAATCAATCTTTAATATCTTAGACAAAGTTTTATTCAAGTTATTAGGTGTCTAATTAGTCCTTGTAAGAACAATACCTTTTGTACTACAAATTAAAATTTGTATACTTGCGATATTGAAAGTTTTCATTATAAAACTTATTAACAATAACTAATATTTTGACTCATAAGAGCATTAGAAGCTCGAGTGGTAGGAGCAACAAATACGCTAGTGTCTATAAAGAGTATCCCAATAAAGAACTTGTGCAAGGAGGAAATTTCAGTGATATAAAGAATATGAGCCTCAACAATCTCAAACTGTAAGTTAAGTCTAACTAAAAACTCTTGATTTCCATCTGCTTTTGTTGGGCTTATTGGAATTTAATATCAGGGATAAATGATAACAAAATATTTAATTATTTATAGATCTTTTGAATTTATAAAATAAGCTTGAAGGAATTGGTCTTGTTATTTAGCCTGATAAAATCCTTTACACACTTCATAAATTTGAGAAATATTTCCTTTTACAAAAAACAAAAATTCCAGATAACTTATTAATTCTTTGACATAGTCATAATGTGTAAGAATAACAGGGCATCATCTGTTAGGCCCCAACATATACCCTAGAAGTATTATAGCATTCTAGGGCATATTAAGAAGTGATCATAATGAATTAAGCTCATCTAAGCATAGTAAGAGACATAATGGTATTTAATGTGAAAGACATGGGTAAATAGGTAATTTGTTCATTTATACATGAACATACTTTTGTAATGTGGCCATATCTTGGTCTTTAGACCTCCAAAATTGGATAATTCCATTATAAAATTGAGATATATGGGAATGAAATTAATTGATAATATTGTAGGCCAATGTGGGAAGTAAAGGAAGAAGAAGGACCAATATGCAATTTTTCTAAAGTTAACACATTGACCAATTGGATTAAGGCATGTGTGACCAATAATAATAAAGCATGTGTGTCCAATAGGAATTAAGCATATGTGTCAGTCTTTAAAGCTGCATGAATGGGCATATGGAGAGGGGAGATGGATGGCATTTTGGGGGTTCTACGTTTAGATTTTTCTCCTCTCCATTTTATCTTCTTCATCCCATCACTTTTCACGTAAGAAATTAAGCCAATCTTAGGTGAAAATTAAGGTAAAAGTTAGGGATTTTCTCTTCACCTTTACCTTTTCTTGCTTTGATTATGAAGGACTGGAATTATAAGTTTGGAAGTGGAATTGAGATGTGTATTTGCGATGTTTCTACTTGGTGAGTCAAGCAAAGCCAAAGAAGAAGGAAAGGAAAGGCAATAAAAGACCTACTTTGTCAATTGTGAGGTTTGGGACTTCACTTAGTTAATTTCTGTATTTTGTATATTTGAATGTGTAAAAAGATTCATTTGGATGTGGAATGGTTGCTAGGATGATGCTTTGGTGATATTTTGGTGTTATCCTGTATAGAATTGGTTGAATATGGTAAGAGATTATCGTGTAGTGGAATTCTGTCTAGGGTTTGTTGAACCAGTCACATTGTTTGTGCCATAAATCAGCCTACATACCTCTAAATTTGGTAATTTTAGTTGCATATGAAAACTAAGGCATAGAACTATAAATCTCTAGAAGAGACTCTAACCTAATTCTCGCTTTATGATGTTGGAAATTGGGATAGAAAATGGTGACCTAATGTCACATAGTTTAGGTCATAAATCAACCTACAAACCTCTAAATTTTATGATTTTAGTTGCATATGAAACAAAAGACATAGAACTAGAAATCTTTAGCAATAACTCTAGCTTAATTTTGGCTTTATGATGTTGGAAGTTGGATAGAAAATGGTAACTTGATGCTGACTCTGTTTTGGAGTAGCATGTGATATTTGGTCTATAACTCATTTGTTAGAAGTCCAAATAGCCTGATCTTTGGTGTTTTGGAAACTAGAGAAACAGATGGACAAATGTATAGAAGACCACGAAACCTAGTTCTGACTTTTTCAATACGAATATTAAGGAATAACTAGACTCCATCATGTGATTTTTTCTGGATCGATAGTTTGCCTATTTTTTAGACCACTTTGAGGTTTTGCTCAAATTGCACTATTTTCAGTTTGTTTTCATTTCTGATTTTTACCAAATCTTATATGAACACTTTTGAATGTGTATAAAACGTTTCAAACACCTAGAAACAAATGAAATAGGATTTACCACATGTGAATTGGGAGACTAAACATTGAAATATAAGATTGAGCATTATGCATTTCAAAGAAAATTTACATGTACATAAATGATTTGTATGCATATTCATTACTTATATATGTATAGTATGATTGTACAAGTGTGATTTTGATACCCTTCTAAGGGTGGTAAGCCATGAATTGCATGTATGAAAGCAAATATAGATTTTATGACTTTAAATGTCTATCATATGATTTGTTAATATATGAATTATGAAATTTGCAAATGGTTAAAGGAAATGTTATAGTGCCAACTCTATTGTCTTGGTTATGGATAGGTAGTCATGCCTATAGGGATACAGTGTAACTGCTACAGTTTGACACCACTGAAGTGAATCACAAGTTAATACACTGATATATAAGTACACAAGAAGGGGGGGTTGAATTGTGACAACTTTTTCGTTAATCCCTTCTTTAAGAAAACTTGTTGATTAGAACGCAAACTTGTTCAGTTCAGAATTAATAACACTTTTGTTTGTAAATGATTTCTCTAAGAAAACTTGCGTATATGAAATATTAAAAGATCACAGTAATCAAGTAGAGAAGGTTGAGAGAGTTTGACACAGTAATTTATTTAATGCGCAAAGGAACTTTTGACTTAACATTCTCCCCCTTTTTGATGATAACAAATACTTGATTAGAAATATGAATATGAAAAGCTCCTTA
>JAOQMR010000007.1:1424677-1434876 GCA_027563865.1 Erythroxylum pelleterianum | reverse complement strand
TCGGGAAGGTCCCGGAACAAAAATTTTTGTTTTTCCGCACTGTGTCCATGTGATGGACACCCCGGGATTTTCCTACACTAGGAATGCATACACTTTCGAGGAGGCATCCTAACATTTAGACTTAACCAAAGGCTACTATAGTGGATCCTAACTCTATTGAATCCCTTTATGCCCCACTGGCAACTAAAGGCTCTTAAGCTCCCACTAAGACGTATACAGGTCTTTACTGACCTAAGCTCCTTTATACTATCCCTTTTTTTTAGTGTCTCAAAAGTGCTTGGTACATTTTGCCTCGCCTATTTCATACTAGGTAATTGCTTTAGTAATCCCACACCTTGAATCAATCGGGTTCCTAAATAGGCTGATTCTTGAAATACTAAGCCAAGGCATACCTGAGGTGGATATGGACCTTCTTTACCATGTTGTAGAGATACAACATGTTTGCCTTCCCCACCACTCTATTACTATCTCCTCTCCCATAGATCATATGGCTAATCAATAAGTGCATATGTCTCATTATTAGAGATATCAACTACATCACCTTAGACCTCATCAAATCATATAATTACTGATGGATGATGATGGACCCTGAATTTTTATTATTATTATTGATTTAGTCATTTAATTATTTTTAGAATTGAGACCTTTAATTTGGTGAGTATAAGTTAAAATTAAAATTTAGAAGGGAAATGTTGGAATTAAATTAGAGTATGGTGTGGTGTTTGAGAAGATTAAAGGAGTTAGTAGATGGATTAAATGAAAGAAGGGGCAAAATGGGAAGGACAAGGTAAATGAAGGGTAAAATGGGGAAAGACCATTTAAAATGGTCTTGACTTAGAAAAATAAGTGAGATGAGTCGTAGAAGAGAAGAAAGACTAAAGGGAGAAGAGAAAACATAAAAAGGAGGAGAGAAGAAGGAAAATCGTGGGAAGCTTGGAAGGAAGAAGAAAGAAGAAGAAATAGAAGAGGAAAGCAAATTGTTAGAGGTAAGTTTCATCTTTCTTCATGCTAGGTTCAAAAAGGGATTGAATAGAGGCTAGGGTTTGTGTTGGGAATGAAGGAAGAAAGAAGAGAAAGATGAAACCATTTTGATTTTGGATTTCTAAGCTAGGGTTTTGGTTTTTCTAGCCTAGATGGACTATGGGTAGGTTAGGTTTGAGTTCAATTTTAGCTTCTTGATTTGTGAAGTTTTATGAAATTACATGTGAATGTGGAATGAATGAGAAAATTGGATTATTATAGGAAACCAAGGAAACTCGGTCTATGAGCAAGAGGAAAGGCAAGATTGACTTAGATTTTTGCAAGCCAATTAAGTGAGTAATATATTTATAGTGGTTGTGTAATATGGAAAAATTGGCTTGCTTGTATATTGTGTGTTAAATTTCTAAATTGTGAATTGTTGTGATGTAGAAATTTTATTTATGATGTGTTTTTTATCATGCCTTGAAAGAGGTATAACATTTTGATATGATTGAAATGTGCTTATGACCATGTTATGCCTTGGAATGTGTCATGACAATTTGGATAAATGAAAAGAAGAAAAAGTAAAAGAAACACGAGAATATGAATTAATGATTGATTGAATTGAGCATAAACTTGCTTATGATTGGGCAAGAGAGGAACCCGTTTTGTTATTCATATGCACGTTGACCTATAGCCTTCTCCCGGTTGCCCGCTTGAGGCTACAAGATCCTGAGAAATTGAACTCGTTTTGTTCACGGTGTAAACTTTGGTTACTTAGTTTTGTTCCACATAACTCTCGAGCCATTTGTTGTTCATTTCATCATTGATTTGTTGAGTATGATCCATAATTGAGTGTTATGCTTTGATGGATAATCACATGATATGTTCTAGGTGATGACATCTTGTTAATTATGAGTTGTGAATTTGAATTGCTGAGTATTGAATTGCTAGACATACTTGTACATATGCTTGAATGTGTGGCTCATTATCGATGATTATAAAGATCTTAGTCACTGAGCTGTGCAGCTTACCCCACTATTCCCTCCTCAGGTGCAGAACAAGAAGGTTAGCAATCCTTGCAAGGCATCGAAAACTCCAAGATAGTTAGAGACTTTTGTAACTAAGTTAGTGATTAGACTTTTGGATAGCTTTATAAGCATATCAAACATTGACCATCCATTTGTATTTGCATTAAGTAATTGATGTGTGTTGATATGTAATTAAAGCTAGGCTCAAACTCTTTTTGGATTTTAATGATATATGATTGTGTTTAGAGCTTACAACCTTCCAAGTCTCTACATTGCACTTTCCAATTTTTCATAAGGGAAAAATGTGTGCTCTAACTTCAGGGTAGAATCTAGATTAATCTAGGCTGAATTAGACAAAGTTGTCACTAGAAAGTTGTAACTTATCTTCCTAGCTTTCTAACTCTATATAGTATGAAATTTTTGGATATCGGAGTTGAGAGATATGAGCATTAGAAGTTTGTGATGCTGCATAGGGTGGACATACGAGACAACTAAGTTTATTGGAAATTTTGACCTCTTAGAAGCATAATGTCTTTTTTAGGTCTTCACAAAATTGTAGCTTATTTTCTTAGCTTTCCAACGGTATATAGTATGCGATTTTTAGATATCGGAGTTGAAAGTTAAGATCATTTGAAGTTAGTGATGTCATATAGGATATGTATATAGATGGGACAACTTCGGTCATGATCACACTTCGATTTCCTTGCGATCGCACCATCCTTGCAATTACACATGCCTTCCTTACGAGCGCACCACCATCCTTGTGATCGCATCTTCCTTCCTTGCGAGCACACCACCATCCTTGAGCTCGCAATTTTGTTCCTTGTGAGCCCACCCGAAGGGTTTTCCAGCTCTAAACATGTCTGACTCTTTTGAACATAACTTTATCACCCGACCTCCAAATGACTTGATTCTTAAACCAATAGATTTCTAATACATTTCTATATCTCTACAAGAAAATTGATAGCCTTTGGTATTGATTTTAGAAAGATTGATTGAATCAAAGGAAGGGTATCGGTTGAAAGAGTATGAATTGGGGATTTTACTGAACATACTTCGGTACTTTAACCATATCTTGAGCTATAGGGCTCTGAATGAGATGATTCTTGTTGAATAATAAACTAGAGACATGGAGCTACTATTTTCTTGAAGAATTCATTTTAAAATTTTGGTGTGTGACTGGTGTGGGCTTGCCACCCTTGTGGGAAGCGTGTTTAGATGTCACGTAGGATAACAAGCTCACGTCTTATGATTCCGGATAGTTGGGCTCCAGAAATAGGGTCCAACAGATGATGTTCTGAACTTTGGTATATCTCTCTGAGAAGTGCACCAATAATGTAGAATACTTTTTGATGGTGATGTACTCCTTTGAGTACTCCCTAATGCATAATGAAAATCTGATATAGCTTATAGTGTGATTTTCTTTAAGCACCCGAAATTGTATAGTGTTGTCCACATTATAATTATAATGTCACTTCTCTTTCATAAAGGTGGAAAGGAATTCCAAGTTCAAATCTCCGTAAGTAGGCTCCCATATCAAGAAGAAGCAATCCTGTCCACCAACACTAATCAAATCTCAGACTGCTTGAGCAAGTATAATATGGTCTAACACCTCTAATTGATGCTTTGGCTCTTGCTATAAGGCTTGGACCCTAGCCTCTTGAATTGCGTGATGTGAGTCAATGATGTAAAGTGCAATATGAGTAGCAAGCATAGATATGTAGGTATTGGCTATCGTAGAGGTTGTTATAAATTACCCTCGCCCCTCTGCCTCTTCCTTAGCACCTTCTTTTCTTAACCTTATTCTATTGTGTTTGCTCTCTTCATCATTATTCCCTAAAATCTTAAAAAAAAGAAGAATATATATATATATGAAACCATGATAAACAAACATTAAAGGAAGATCCCACGACCAATTATACAAATTAATAAAAAAAGAATAAACAAACATAATAAACCTCAAATTAATTTATAACTACCAAAATTATAAATTCATTATCACCAAAACATTCAAATTAATCATACACATATACCAATGAATTAAAAAAATGAAATTAATTCACTAGACACCCTAATTAAAATCAAATCCCTAAGAAAATCAAGATTGCCTATGTAATTAAACAGTGCAAAAGTCCAATAACAATGTAAAACATACAAAATATGAGTTATTGCATAATTGAATTCATAGTAAATCATCTAACAACCTTAGGGATTCAATCTCACAAGAAAAAAACCATCATAGCACAAAATACCCATAAAATTTGAATTTAATAATGCAAAATAGCTCGATCATATCAAATAAACCTCATATTTCCATTCTCTTAAGTAATCTCAAACAGCTAAAAAAACTCAAAACATTGAAAATAGTGCAATCCCATGCATATTCCCCAAAACATTTGCAAAACAACCCAAGAACTAATGAAATAAAGCAGTAAACATACTTTAAATCAATGAAATATTAAGAAAGATAAATAGGGATAATGTTTATATACAGTGGGTGAGTGAAAGAGCATTGCCTAAATGAGAGAAATGAGAGAGAGAGAGAGAAAGGGAGAGGCAAAAATGTAGATCTAGGCAATTGGGAGGTGATTGAAGTTATTTCATTCAACATGGAGGACAACAATGCATGTAGCTAGCCCGGGTTAAACATATTAGAGTTAATTTATATTGGACACACGTGTTAGGCTAAAATACATGTATATAAATTTTTGACTTAGGTTTGTTCTCATACATATTATAATAGAGTGTATCATATTCCATAACGCGAAATATATATAGGTCATGTTAAAACAAAAACAAGATGATAATTAACACGAGTGTGTTGATATTAAAATTTGGAAACATGGAAGCTACATAACCACTAACATAGGCATGTTAGAAGTTGTGTAGTGCTTTGTAACTTTTTGAAAAAAAAACATAAAAAAGGAAGCAAATTTTAAAATGGTAATCCAGACAGGCATGTTGGTGGTCGCATTTCTTACTATTTCTCAAACACCTACCTTGTTCTAGCAACATGGATGTGTTGATGGGTTTAAGTGACTCATAATGATTTTCTAGCAAGACGAGTGTGTTCCTGTGTTAGTTGCCATGTTACTCACTATAACTTTTGGACACTTGTTCTCTAAATGGAACATGGTCATGTCTTTGATGACCATCGACACAAATGTGTTAATGGGCATATTTCTCTGTGTAAATTTTTATTTTAGCCAATTTTCCACCTACTTTCACATCTATGAATCAAAACGCATACCAAAATCATAAAAGAAAAAAATGGAACCCATATTGATAGAAGTAAATTATAATATGTTTTGCTAGATGTTTAAGTGTGTTTTAAAGTATTTCTTAGATGATTATTATGTGTATAAACTCAAATTTATGTTGTTAATGTTTATATGTATTTTAAGTGTTTGTTTTGTTTAAACCAAGAATTAGACCCTAATTTTATGTTTCAAGGGGTGTTTGATGTGTTTTTGAGTGTATGGAAATAGGACATTGAAGAAAAGAGAAGAATTGAAAGCATAGAAGTAGGTCACAATTTGACTTTCTTGTCACCATTGTGATAGAGAGCATAGATAACAATTCCAGCTAATTTTAACTTTTCCACATGTCTTTCTGTAATTTTAACATTTTTGGGCTATTTTTGGAACCAAATTAAGTGAGGAAACCCTAGAAAGAACCTTAGAATCCTTAAAAACTATTTAAGAATGTAAAAACTAAAAAAAAAGTAGCATCCATCTTACGAAAGTGGATCAAAGTGGAAGATGAAAAACAACATCTTATTGATGTGTAATTGGATTTCTAAGATGTTTATTACATTCGTGAGTTTCTAAATTTCTTATTAGGGCTTATTCCATAGTTGTTTTGTGACTTTAATCTTTATTGATTAAAAACATATTTTGTGTTATGTTAATGGGGCATGTTCATACTTTGGCAATAAATCGAGAGTGTGACTTAAAAGTAGTTTGATTAATTTGCACAACAAAGAGTTAGTGAATTAATGTCATATGATTAACAAATAAACTATCATTAGAAGATAGATCTTGCGTGAGAACTTGATTATTTAATAGATAGCTTCAAATCTAGTTAAAACGTTAGAAAAGTTCTGTGAATCAAGAGATTGCAAAATCTAGAATTTTCATATTCAATTAGGGTTAATCAATTAGGTTTAATTGGTTAGGTCTTAAGAGAGAGCAATCAACCCCTTAGGAAACCTAGGATCGACACATACTTGAATCAATAATCATTAGGGGAACAAAATAATGAAGGAATAGATCCTATACATTCATCCTTGAATAATTGTGGCAGCTCAGTTATTATTTGTTATTTGCTTAATTTTATTTAGTCGCTTTAATTTCTATTTTTTTCACTTATATCATATTTTATTACCTTATACAAATTTATGTTCAATTTGTTTGAGCTGTTTCCTTATAGCATTGATACCTTTCAATACTACAAGTTACAATTTGTATACTAACGGGTATTGAGAGTTTTATTATCAGATGTAAAACTTGCTCAATAAGTTTTTGATGTCGTTGCTAGGGAACTTAGTTGAGGAAGATTTGCATTCCTTTGATTTAAGGAAATTTTAGGTTTTCTTGTGATTATGGTATCGAATCACAAGAAATTAAAACAAGGAAGTTTGGATGCAATGTAGAAGACACATTAATGTGGATATCATAAGGCAAGAATGCAGAATTCGAAAAGTTGAATGCCAAGAAGATATAGAAATAACGATGGTAGAAGAAATGCATCACAAAGGGCAAAGGACCCTTGTGGACTTCATGAGGCCAGGGTTCAATGCCTATCATTAAGATATTACACAACTAGCAGTATAATCGATACATGATATGTTTAAAGAGATGGCGATTAATAGCTATTTTTGGACATCAAAATGAAGTAGATAGCAGTCAACCTTCCACGATCCCAAAGGAATGATTGACACAAATTCAATGACAACATTGCAGGTTAAGATCGACAATCTCACCATCTAATTGAATAGCCTGATAGCCACCTCCTTCTCTTCATTCAAAACAATTCAACAAAGATGTGATCTATACTAATAAGAGAGCCATATCATAGTTAATTGCTTCCTAGTGAAAAACAACAACTTGCAATAAAAATCAAGTTGGTCGGGGAGGTAATGATCCTTATTGGAACACATACAGCATAGGGTGGCAGCACTACCCATATTTTTTTGGTCTAACAATGCAAGGACTTAAATGGTAATTCAAGGCCCACTAGGATTTCAATAAGATAAGTCTAGTTTATGGGATTCAAACTTAGACAAGATCATGGACAAGATCACAAGTATGGAAGAGGCCTAGAAGAGGTAAAAAGGGATATTCGAGCAAGTAAAGAACAATTATGCCTCTTCCATTCATAACTTAGAGGTTTAACTGGGCCAACTTGCCAATGAATTTTGTATGAAAAGTGTGGAAAGCTTTCTGAGCAATATGGAAGTAAATCTAAGAGAGCAATTTAAGATTATTACACTTAGGAGTGAGAAAGAGCTAGAAGAACTAGTAGAAGAACAAGTTAAACCCTACCTTGTAGAGGATCAAGAGAAGAAAAGAACAAAGACCCTCCTTACGTTCCTGTGTGGAAAGCTTTCTGAGCAATATGGAACTAAATCCAAGAGAGCAATTTAAGATTATCACACTTAGGATTGAGAAAGAGCTAGAAGAACCAGTAGAAGAACAAGCTAAACCCTACCTTATCAAGGATCAAGAGAAGAAAAGAACAAAGACCCTCCTTACATTCCTCGTCCAACTTTCCCACCAAAAATACCATTCCCACAAACACTTCAAAATATAAAAATTTGGAGACAAAATTTGTAAAGTTCGTAGAAAAGCTGAAGAAATTGCAAATTACCTCACCCTTTGTGGAAGCTTCGAAGAAGACACCCATGTACATGAAGTTTCTCAAGGATATATTATCAACTAAGCGGATTTAGGAAGACAATCAAATAGTCGCCATAATAGGAAGTTGCAACTCCTTAGTTACCAACCTCATGCCCTCAGGTTTAACAGATCCAGGGATTTTTACCATATCCTATGGAGTTGGTAATTTAGAGTTTTCTAAATGTTTATATGACTTAGGTGCAAATATTAATCTTATTCTTTTCACAATTTTCAAGAAATTGAGGCTAGGAGATGTGAAACTAACCTCTATGGTTATTTAGTTGATGGACCAATCAATAAAGAAACCATTAGGCTTGGTGGAAGATGTGGCCGTGGAAGTGGATAATTTTATCATTCCTATGGATTTCTTCATGTTAAACATTAAAGAGGATCAAAATTGTCCACTAATTCTTGGCATACCATTTCTGAACACTAAAAAAGCTTTGGTAGATGTCTATAAAGACAACCTCACCCTTTGGATAGATGATGAACAAGTGAAATTAAATGTGAATAAGGTATTAAGGAATCTAAAGGAGGGCAATTCATTCATGAGAATTAATGAAGTCAAATATTTGAAGGAGCGAGAAGAAGAAGAACAGATGACAGTGGAGATTAAGTTTGAAGGACATAAGGAAGTCTCTATTCAAGAAGTTGATGAAGAAGAGAACGAAGGATAGATGACAATGGATATATAAGTTAAAGAATATCAGGAAGTCTCTATTCATAAAGCAGAGCAAGATGAGGCGACGAGGGTGAATGAAGAAGAAAGAAAGCAATTCACCTTCTTAAAGGACAAACTATTGGTTTTAATAAACGATTCAGGGAGTTTTATCATTCCCTATTCTATTGGCAGTTTGTCACTGAAAAGGGCATTACTTAACTTAATTGGAATTTTAATTTGATAAATTATGCCCTTCTATTTATCTTGCAACATGTAGCTTATTTATAGGCTACTAAACTGAAATTAGGTGACACGAGTGGATGCAAGTCACTCATAATAGACATAGGTTAAGCAAAGAAGGAACAATACGTCTAACTAATGACTTTAACTTTGTATTACTTGGGAGGAACCCAAGAATTAAGATTTGTTATTTATTTTATTTTATTTTATCTTCTTTTTAATTTTATTTTCAGTTTATTTTATTGGTGCTTTGTCACTTGTAGGGAGTGAATTGTTGGAATTTCATGGTTGGAAGTATCTCCAAATTATATTACCCACACCATCATCGCCAAAATACCATAAGTATTCTTGCTCTAACTTTGTATTTATTGTTCTTTATTTATATTTCTTTGAATTATTTTATTTTCCACATTGAGGACAATGTATTATTTAAGTGTGGGGATGTATATGCTTTGTATGTCATTTATGTATGTAAATTGGCATTTGTATTGAGTTATTTTTTTATTAGGTTAACATAGTGTAAATATTTTGTTGCATATGTGTGAATTGCAGAAATGTGTCAATGGCAAGAATTGAATAGAATTAGTTCAGCTTTGAACATGATCATTTAATTGTAAAGGCATAGTAAATTATGAACTTAATATTTTAAGTATTTTTGTGATGAATATGCATGTTAATTAGAATATTACACCTACTCTTTCCTTTTATGAATTTTTTTGTATACATTTATAATTATATTCATTTAAATTGGTTAACATTACTAGTACACTTTTATAAGGATGATCGACTAAAAAGAAATGAGGTAACCTAAAGTAAAAAAAATGTGTTAAATAAATAACTATTTTGCTAACCCTTTTTAAGAAAATTGGATTAAGAATTGAGCTAGTAGTTAGTTGAGAGTTGTGATATAACTGATTAACTGAGGGCATTCACGACAAAATGTTTGTCTTCGTGTCAAAAGGCTAGACTGACGCTCCAACCAAGCTAAATAAAAAACTTGAGCTAGTTGAGTAATCAGGGGATATTCATGACAAAGTGTTTGCCTTCACATCAAAAGACTAGGTTATCGTTCAAGAAAATAAAAAAAGGTGTTGTAATAAATAAATCTATTGATCTTTTACAAATAGCAAGAATTTTCATGAAAGGATACTTAGTGATAGTTTACCTTTTTAATTGAATAATAATAATAAATGCATGCTTACATGTCCCATAGGTGTATGAATAAGGTGTTAATATTTTGATTGATATGTATATTCAATTCAAAGCACTTAAACATGAAAGGAATAAGTTAGTGTGATGGCACATTTTAAGTGATTTGTAAACGATCTAGAGGGGGGGTTGAATAGATCTTTAATCTTTTTCGCAGAGTTCTACAAAAACACGGAATTAATACACACAAAACAATTT
>JAOQMR010000007.1:1391597-1403165 GCA_027563865.1 Erythroxylum pelleterianum | reverse complement strand
TGAGATGTATTAGATGGGTATTAAACTTAGATTTTAAAACAATGCATATGTGTAATGTTTGATTTTGTTTGTACTGTCTTAGGTGGCATCCATGTATCCACCCAGGGGGTATTTGGGTGTTACATATAATCCTAGTTAAGCTATCTTTTGTTGTTAAGTTGTTTTCAATGTTTAAAACATATGTTAAAAAACACATAATAGGTTATATAAAATGTGAAAAGTAAATATATTTCGAACATAAAAAAATAATCAAACCAAACATTTTAATTTTAATAGGATAAAAATATCGTAAATTTAAGTTAACAACTATTCTTAATCATTAATATTTATTAATAGTAAAATAATTAATAATTTACAAAAATTTTGGAAATGGTAGCAATATAATATAATGATATATGGTTAGTAGTACAAGATTTTAATTAGAAGTTTAACAATTCTTACAGATATATAACAACAACACTCAGTATGAATCTCGCTAATACACGGGATTTAAGTAGGTCTAATAATACACAGCCTTACCCCTAACTAGTAGAGAGATTGTTTTTAAAATTCTTACAGACAGAATAACAAATAAAGCTTCAAGCTGATTCCATCAATAAGGACATGAAATAATTATTTTTTTAAATTCCAAGTGGCATGAGAGTCGGTAAAGGTAAATGAGTTCCCTATGTCTGGACTCCCAAAAAAGGTCCTAAAACATGTTCGAAGGCACCAATTGAAATAGTGAAAGATCTTCCCTTAGGTGTTAGGTTATTGACATGCTCTCCCAACAACTTCTTGGCTATAGCTAAACTTCTAGAGGATATGGTGAATAAATTCCCAGATGTTGTATGGATCACTAAATTAGATGAACTATCAATATGATATGTTTCACCTAAGATACAATCAGTATAGAACTTAGATAGCTAATTTAGTGAAACCGTATAACGAACCCAAATTGGAACACATGCATACCTGATTGACCAAACATAGTTATTGGAGTGGAAGAATTTTCCAAAACAACTAATTTCCTTAATCCTTTACAGACCATCGTGATATCGTCACTGCCTCAATTTCCATCTATATTCTCTTGAAGGTTTAAGGAAGCGCAACACAACATATAGTATATACAATCAAATGTTCGTATATATAATAACTTCATAACACGAAATAAGATGTAGATAATATAGAAAGTAAGTTAGTTCGGATGATACTAAAAACTTGAAGAAGAATTAAGATCGACCATAAAAGGTAAACGATTATTCATATATAAAGAGGAGATTTGTTATGCATTGATTTTTTCTTAATTAGGGACAATTTTGCCACATTCTTCCCAATTGAATGAATTTCCACCATCAGAAACTAGTTGTCAA
The DNA here is from genome assembly GCA_027563865.1 of Erythroxylum pelleterianum. Lineage (NCBI taxonomy): Eukaryota > Viridiplantae > Streptophyta > Magnoliopsida > Malpighiales > Erythroxylaceae > Erythroxylum > Erythroxylum pelleterianum. The sequence goes on along the minus strand of JAOQMR010000007.1, from coordinate 1,401,813 downwards.
GTTGACATTCCTTGATGAATTATATTAAGTTTCATATTATGAAAAGTCAATTTAGAATAAAGTTCATTATATTCAATTAAATTCTAGATGGTAAGTGAAAGTACTATAGTTTAGTAGCTATAAATCTTCAATCTACCTAATGAAATGAAAGTTACCCTTATTAAAATGGATTTACCCTTTATTTCATATCCAAATTTTAGAATTTAAAGTAGAGTACACATGGCCATATTCTTTATGTATTTTCTATATAAGGTTATATTATTATTATTAGAAAAATGTGAAAATTTCAATATGAACAAATGGTTTATACTAAAAAAAGATTACAATTTTCCTTTATATATAAAGTAGTTTTACACAAGTACATCAATTGTAAACTCTAATTGGTATAGATACACTCAAATGACCACTTACTAAACTCAGACTAATTTAATTATGACTTTAACAAGTCTTAGAATCCTTCTAAAGTTTGTAATCCATCAAATTGTGTTTTAAGATAAAGTTATCTGTCTTAGCATAGCCTAGGCCATGATTATGGATCTCACTGTCTCTTTTTAGAATATGAAATAATCTCTAACATGTCCATGCCCCACATCATGGGTCCACCTACTTCTCTAAACATTTAGACACGGTTGTGTCTCATATAGTAAATTTTCCTGCATTTTCTATGCAAAAAGATACAGTATGTGAAATTATCGTTTTTCAGATTGCATCTTCCTTCAGAAATACCTCTGTCACACTCAAATAACCCTATCTTTAACCCATTTCGATCTTCACCTAATTTCTAAAGAATAATATGGCATGAGCCATGCTGATCTTGTCTCATGCCAATATAGCTAGGATAATAGTTTAACAATTTTTAAAAGACAAAATTATTAGCAAGTATGGGATTCCTCTCATTTTAATCTTAGACTGTAGAACTTAATTCAGTTGGATGAAGTTGGGGGCTTTTGTGAAGAAATGGGAATACTTCAACACTTCACTTTGGTGGGTCACCTACAAATCATTGATTTAGACGAAGTAATAAGTAGAACCATTATTTAAAGTCTAAAACCAAAGTTAAAATAGGCTAAAGGAATATTAAAAAAAGGAATACACTCAATCATATGGGCCTATTGAACAAAACAAATAAATGAAAAGAGGCAAATTTTACAATAGAAGTAAAGAACTAAAACCATATATAATGTCTCCCAATTTACTATCTCTGAATATCTCCAACGGATTTTGCTTACCTCGCGACATCTATGGTGCCTTTGCATGTTGAAACACACTTTACTTTCTAGTCCATGAAGGTTCAATAGCCTTTTGGGGTATTAGGTAGATTGAACGACAACACCACATGAAACATGGCGTCATGTGTTATATGGCACAACCACGTCACATCTTATGCCACCTACTTTACAATGATTTCATTTTTAAGTTTTTAGTTAAGTTTCTAAGAAAAATAGGAGAATAGATTGAAAATTGTCTAATCTTTTATGATTTTTTCTTTGGTGTATTTTTTCCCTTTGCTTTATTGGTAATTGGTGATGCAACTCAATTGGGACAAGGGAGCATAAGTTTGCAGCATGCTCTCTTAGCCTTTGTTTGGATCCTTAGTTGCACCAGGGAAAGGAAATGAAATATTGAGAAGAAAAGAGGAGAAAAGAATGAAAGGGAAATGTGATTTCCTTTCCTTTGTTTGTTTTCCTAATTTATCAAAGGAGGGAATTGAAACTTATATTAGATAAAAGAAAATTTTGAAACCTTTATGCCCTTAGTTATAGAACTAGTATTTACTTCATAAACAAAAAATCGATACTTATATTTACTCCACAAGCAAAAAATCTGCACAAGATTGTTTACTCCATAAGCAAAAAATCTATACTTATATTTATTCCATCAGTTGTTCAACATCCTTCTAAACTTAATTGTCCCATGCATTTCATAATGGCCATCTCTATATGCAAGACGATAGTATTGTAAAGAGCTTGTAAAAAAACAGTTATTGATAAATTACTCCATGTCTTCACAGAGAGAGCAAAATGTTAAGAGTTAGAGTAGGAGGGCTTAGATCAAGTCTTAGATGCTGAAGTAGCTTGAAGGATCAACAACAAAGGCACTAGATAAAAATGTTGAGTTAAAGAAGGATATAATAGTAATTTATGTATCTTATCTTGCATTTTCCTCCCTTTTCACTAATTTGGTGGGAAATAAAAATGTTCCAAATTTTCCTTCAATTCTTCTCAATTCTCTCTATTTCCTTTTGCTTATTCTTGTCCAAATAATAAAAATGAAGAGAAATACAATTCTCTTACTTTCTATTCTCTTGTTTTCCTCAATCGAAACAAAGGCTTACGTAATGATTTAATTTGACGAAAGTACCAACCCCGTCCCTTAATCAAAAGTCAATACAAAACCGTTAAGCATCCGACAAAACATGGTCAACTTCAGCCCCCCATCTAGATCACATGAATTCTCCCACCTTCATGGCTAAATTCAGATCCACATTATTTCTTATATCTCTCTCATCAGGTCAATCACTTCTATTTCTTGTTATTATTTGATCTTGACTTGCAGACAACTTGATTTCTCCCTTATAATAAAAAACACGTTGTCTGGTTCTTTTTTATAACATCTTTTATCCCTCATTCGATCATTTTCGAATCGAAATTTAAGCAAACATTTCAAGAGAAGTATTTGTGATTATATTATTTTAACTTTTATCAAAATATTCATTTTATTTAGCAAAATTTTTCATAATTTTTAATTTACGAATAAAATTTTTTATTACAAGTTAAAATCTTCACGATTAAACAAAATTTAAACGAAATTTTCACAAAAGTTGAAAGCATGTTACCATGAACAGCTCTCCTTACGGTGATGCTTATTAGAAAGAAGAGTTGAGAAGTCAACGTTGGCTAATTCTATAGAACCATACCATGCATCGGGACACTACTGTACTAAAGTGACCTGAAGTAATAATTGACGGTGCTGGCCGCCGGGATGTGGGGTGAGGGACAACTTTTGTTAGGTAAGATGGCTACTTACGGTTTTCAATTATAAAATTCGGGAAGAAAATGAAGTAAAAGTAAAGGAATCTAAATATTTTTAAAATGATAATATAAAAATAAAAAAGAAAATGACGTGACGGGAATACTCATAAGATACGAAATTAAAATTTGATCTTAAACATTATGAGTTATGACTACATGAGATGCCTTGTGCCTTTCCATAACTCAGTTGGGCCTGATTCCTACTGAACCTTATAAAACTGAATATTGACTTTGGCCCAATAGACCATTAATTTAAATTCTTTCTTTTTCAAGTCCTTTTTCCTTATTTACCAAAAAAAAAATATTTATGGATGTATAGTCATCTTTGTTTCTACAACAGATGACCAAGGCGAAGAAAATAAATAAATAATAATAATAAAACAATAAAATATAATATAAAAATATATAATAGATTATAAATAAATAATATAAATATAAATACTAATTAAAAATGATATTAAAAATATAATAAAACGAGTAAATTAAAAAATTAAAATAAATAAATACAAATAATAATAAATAAACTGTCATCTGGTTTCTATTTCTTTTAAAGGACAACTTTAATGATGTTACAAAATTTCTTTCAATTTGAGTTTATGGTTAATAGTTCTAAAACTTGTCTATCAAATCTTAAAGACATAATCAAGTGTTAATATTTGTTTACAGGCTATTGTGTTGTGTCATAGAAAATATGGAAAATATGTAATATAAATATTGTTACCTTGTAAGCGGTATATCTTTTGGTTTTAGCTTATTATAAGTCCTTAATGAAAATCTCTTTTTTTTTTTGTAGATTATTCTTTTGAACCGTTAGCACCTATCTCATAATTAAAGCATACACTTCTTTGAATTTCTAATATGCACAACTTTCGTCTTATTTTAAATGTGTAATTATCATCTTCATAACAAGTCTCATCATCCTCTATTTTTTTTAGAAACTAAATAATATTAATAAAAGAAAAAGAAAGATTACAAGTCAGGTGAGTTAGACTCACCAAACAACCAAAAAAGAGACGACAACGTTGGGTGCCAAACTAAGCAAAAAAAAACAGCAACATTCAAGGCAACATATAAAGATACATCGTTGATACCTAATTGGGAAAAACGATTGTTGCAGTCTAAACAAAACAAAATAAATTAAATTCTATTTAGACCAATTAGAAGCAAACGCACCCCGTCGACAAGTAATATAAATCGGTAAGAACCGGATATTATACCCAAGGGAAAATTTCCAACACGTAAGACAATTAAATTAAATGATGAAAAATTACTCAGACAATCAAAAATTGGTTGATTTGAAAATAAAATAAATTAAAGTAAGTAAATTAAGAAAATATGAAAAATGCAAGGTATGAATTAAAACGACTAGATTTAATCAAATGACAGAAATCGGTTAAGGAATCATATTTCAATTAGATTGGAAATTAAAATAAAATTGTAATGCTGGATTGATTTAGGAAATACTTCGCTTAAGCAAGTCGAACCCAATGTTCATGGATGTTCCCTTCTCTTCTAAATCCGAGTTACCACTTGGTTCGTAGATAATTCGGAATAAAAGACGTTAAATACAAGAAGCCTAAAATTAAGTTCGTTAATCCTAAGTATCCTCACACTATATCCTAAGTTTGGTCTACACTTTAGTCTCAAGTATGTCGCTTGATTAATTTTCCGACAAATTAAATCTCATTGGTTGTGGCATGCAATCATCTAAGGTCTTAATCTAGGTGATCAAGCTAAATTAGGACAAATTATTTATTTAATCAAGCAAAAATCAATACCACAAAAATTATCCTAATCCAAGATCAATCTTAACATTAACGGAAAAGAGAAGTTTACTCACACATATTTATCAATGTAACATAAATCATAGTCAGAATATATGATTGCATTATTTAAATCCACACAATTAAAATAAATAAAAAATTAAAATAAAACAAATTAAAAACACCCCCTTTTCTCGCAGCTGAACTTTCTCGCGCCACTATTGCTTCAATGTTTTTGTGTTTTACAAACCAGCTTCTTCACATTCTCTTCTACACCTCACGCTGCTAATGTTTTTATCTCCACCCAAACAGCTCTCACGTTCCTTCCCACCAAGTGTCTCATTTTGTTTGCACAAAGTGTCTCCTCCACTAGCTAAGGTTTAATCATTTCATATCAGCTGTCTTGGTTGGAGTGGAGTGTATAGTGATGATGTGTTGGCTCCCTCCTCTTGCTTCTCCACTAGCTAATGTTTCAATGTTGTCTCCCGAACAGCTCACAATTTCTTCACCAGCAAAGTGGTTGCTGCCTCACCTTGCTAATTCTTTTTATTCACACCACCGGCTGCTTGGATATCTTCACACCACCAGCTGTTAGCATCATTTGTCACCAGCCTCCAAGGTGTTTTAATCTCCAGCAGCTGCTTTGATCGTTAGTGGAGAGAGTAAGCAAGTGATGAGTGTCGCCTCGGCTGCTTCAACCTTCTGCCTTCACGTCTTCTTTGTCCTCAGCTCACGCAATCTCCAATCAACGTAGCTGCTGATATTGGAGACTTCCACCAGCTTCTAACGTGAAGTTGCTAACAGCTCACGATTTTTTTTTTACCTTGCCATGACTCCACGCAGCTCCCTCCAATCTCCCTTGATCCTAGCTGTTTCGTTTGCTGCTTCTGCCACCAGCCACTAACGTTTTTCCCAGTTGCAATGTAGATGCTTCAATCCTCTTCACGCACCTTACTCCCCCAGCACCTTTATTTTGTTACTTGCCACAACATCTTCGGTTGTGAGTTGAAAGTTTTGAGAGAGAGCTACGCGTGAGTCCCCCTTCGTACAGCTGCCAACGTCTCCTTCCTTTATTTTTACCAGCTAATGTAATTTGCTTCCCTTTAGCTAGGTGTCAACATGTGTGTTCTCCACACCTTGTCCAACTACTCACGTGTCTTTCTTGAAAAACCCAGCTTAACGTTTTCTTGCTCTACCTCTCCCCATTCAGCTGTCGTGTTTTCAGCCCTCTCCTTCAACGTTTCTTTTTTGTTTTATTTAAAACCACCAGCTAACATCACTTTCACGCCTACCAGCTTGTTTAATTAGCCCCCTCAAGCCACCACTTGACTATTCCCAAACCATGCTAAACCCATTGTAGCTGAAGTGACAAATTAATGTTGCTTAGTTTCTCCACCATTCACACAACTCACGCCTAACTCTTCCATTTTTGTTTTCAATCTTTCGCCGCCAACTTCCTCTCTTCTTTTCTGCCAAAGCTATCTTCTTTTATTTTTCATGTTGAAATATCTCCAACTCATGCACAATACAGCTTTCATGCCTACTTTCCAAATTTTCAACTCTCTGTTTTTGTCAATCCTTTGTTTATGTTGCTGCCATTCTTTTCTTCCACGTATCCTCCTAACTCAACGTGTCTTCATCTGCCATAATTTTGTATCAACGTCCTCTTTTTTTCCATTAGCTAATGTGTATGTTGTTGCTCTTCCTTGAGTGTCCATTTAGGTCTCCTTGGTCCCAAACTATTACATTCACGTTGTAGCCCTCTTCATGCAAAAATTGTGACTGGTATCATGTCAAAACGTTAAACGTTTTAGGTTGTATCTTTGCTAATTTTGAGGGCTTTCTTGCTTTATACTCTTAAATGTTCCAAAGACAATATGTGCATAAAATTAAAACAGATAACTTTTAATTAGTGCAATTTAAATATTAAATGGACAATAGTTCAACAAATTATATATCAAAAAGTAATACAAAAATGTCCATTAACAACGACCTCAATCAAATGTTCTCACATTCCCCTTTTCCTCGATTAGGGTTGGAGGTGTCTACACTCACCACCATCTCGAGACAACGAGGGGAGCTTTGAGATAGTTAGCTGGGAAAAACCAAATAGAGGTAAGAAGATCTTCCCCATCCATACTTCTATTCTTTATATTTGTCCCTTAAGACTGACCGATACAAAAGATTGACCTTTTCTTTCTTGTCTCTTCATGTAATGACTCCACAGTTGAGTGTCCCTTACATTATTCCCAGCACCGATGGTACTTCCATTCCGAAACTAGAGAGGTAAGTCCCCCTTCCATTGTTTTCCATATTAACGAGAAATTTAAACTTCGAAGAACTGCTTGTTGCTGTTGGTATGCATCTTTCTTTATATTCTCCATGAAATGGCTAACTAGGCTAAGCATTCCTTGATAGAACTAGGGTAGACTAATTGTTCTTTGACTTTAGCAAAAACTCATTCCCTTACCTGCTGTTAATTTCTATTAATGTTTTGGAACCTACGTTTGTTCCTTTCTGTCCATATTTCCTTAATGCAAATCGCAAAGGAAATTAAACAGATAATAGAATTAGGATGTGTAATGGGGCTTGAGTCTAATGAACCATTGCAGTATCTTTGTGAATTGGAATGAGCTTCGGGAACCCAAGCATTTTTGTCTTATCTAAGATCAAACGTCTCTAGAGAATGGACACTTAAAGAACATATGGTCCTTATTCTTTTGTTCTAAGTTACACAGGACACAAATCTCAATGGAATTTAGGAAAGAAAGCTTATCCATGTACTAATCTTGTTTATGGAAGTGAGCCATATGATGAATGAGGAGCTACGCAATAAGTCTTTATGCTATACAACTTCACACCAATCCAATTTAACATTACTCTGTAACAACCATTCTCTACAACTTTTGTTATGAATATACCTTGCGGGTGTTTTTTCAAATATATTTGTCAGGAATCAATAAGTTAGGATTGTAGCTGGTTTTTAATAAGTGAATTTCTCTCGAGAATTCTAACCACTCCCCTCCCCTAATAAACGCCTTAACCCTAGCTATAGAGGGAAGGTGGTTCAGTGATTGGATGGTAGACTGATTCTTGATTAATTATCCCTTTCCTGTCCAATCATCATACCACAAACTAGCCATTACTCCATCCCCTACCTAACATGAAATTTTAGAAACCAATTCCTCCTTTATCTTCAACAGTTGTGATAGAACCCAAGAGTGGGAGGTCTTTGGATTGATAGACCATATACTCTGGCCTTTTAGTACATAATCATGGAGCCATTTTACCTACAGGGTGTCATCTCCCTGCAGGATTGACCAGAATTTCTTCATCAATAGGGCTTTCTTTGATGATTTAATAGAATAACTCCAAGACCTCCCTCCGGTTTAGGTTTACAAACATCACTCCACTTTACCTTGGCATATCCCCTATTAGGGACACCTCCTCCCCATAGAAAATTTCGCATTAACTTTTCTAGTGACGTGATCACCCCTTTTGCAAGTACCATATTCAAGGACCAATAGGTATGTATGGAGTTAAGCACATAATTTACTAGCTGTAACCTTCCTCTAAAGGATAGGGAATGATTGGTCTAAGAGGAAATTCTTTTGAATTCTTTCAATCAGAGGATAACATTCACTAAAGTGAATCTTTCTAGAAGTGATTGTTAGGCCTAGATAGTATAAAGGAGTTTGTTTCCTTTGCATTCCAGTTAAAGAGAGGACTCTTCCTTCCATTAATTCCGCACTTTTAGAGAGACCACAATGGCTTTTGTTGTAGTTAATAGTCATTCCAGACATATAGCTAAATTGATTCAAAGAATCCATAAGGAGCTTGATAGATACCTCATCAACCTTAGAGAATAGAAAGAGATCATCTGCAAAGCATAGGTTCACGAAAGAGACTTTCTTGCATCGGCTGTGATGTTTAAATTGTGAACTCCTGCCAGTATTATGATTCAAGAGTGTGGTTAGGACCTCCATGCATAATATGAATATATAAGGAGACATGGGGATCCCCTTGAAATTTTTTTGTAGGAATTCCATTAACCAAGACGACATAAGAAGGAGTAGAAATACAAGTTTCAATCCATTTCATAAACACCTTGGGCAAACCCATCACTTCAAATAGCCTTAAGATAAAGTTCCATTCTATAATGTAAAAAGCCTTCTTAAAATCTATCTTGAAAGCACAATTCTTTGGAGTTTTCTTCTTCGAGCAACTTCTTTGTAGTTCCTACACTATGGAGATGTTATCTCCAATTTGTTTACCCTGTAAGAAAGAACTTTAATTGTCACTAATCAAGGACCCCATCACCATTTTAAGCCTATTGGCAATAACTTTGCAGTAACTTTATATAAGAAATTAGAGCAAGCAATAGGCCTGTATTCCTCCTAAGATGTTGGATTACTTAGTTTAGGAACTAAGCAGAGATAGGTTTTTTTGATTTCCTTTAATAGAGTTCCTAAAGAGAAGAACTCCTTAACAACTGCTTTCACCATCAACCTAATCTCAGGTCAAGCTTTCTAAAAAAAAGAAACCATTGAAACTATACAGGCCTGGAGCCTTTTTAAGATTCATTTAGAAGGCAACCTTCTTTATTTCTAAATCTTCAACAGTTCTAGTTAATCAAGCCTTCTCTTCATTGGATAATTTGTTATGGATGACATAATCCAACAAATGAGTGTGCATTGTTGGAGATATAGAAATCTTTGAAATACCTCTTGTCGTTTTTCAACAAATCTTCCTGTTTACCAATCTTACTACCATTTGTCACACACGAATTCGATCATCATTATCGATGTATATATAGCTTACTAATATACACGTAATTCAAGGTATCATCATGTTCATTATTATTTTCCTAGAAAATCATATTTGATGATTGAGAGGACTAAGATGAGAGGCTTCGAGTCATTGCATGTGCAGCCAACAACTATCTCCAATTAACAAATTTTGTACCAGCAAACATGACAAGGAGCAACTTTAGAATATAAGTAGGAATAATTGCCATAATAAGTTGATTTATAACAAAACAGGCGTATACCCACCACATGACTTGGCCAACTAATGAAGATTGACTACAGAAAGTTGTCAAATTAGTGGTCAAAAATCTCACAGACACGTCGAGTCACGGGGATGCTTTGCTGCCAAGTAGAGTATGGCAAATAATACCACGAGAAAGCACAATACAAGCTGTCCTACACTAATTGTTCTCTACTCCTACTCATAATATCAATAACTAGCGAATACACTTTCCAAGATTTGAGGTTAATAAAATAATACTAGCGAGTTAGTAACTGATTTTTATGTATACATTACACTATCCATGTAAAAAAATAGCATCTATAGCCCCGGTGAAACTTGGTTTAAGGAGATTTAAAATTGAAGATTGTTTTTGTTTTTGGAAAACATGGG
>JAOQMR010000007.1:1341775-1357591 GCA_027563865.1 Erythroxylum pelleterianum | reverse complement strand
GGGAAGGTCCCGGTAACAAAAATTTTTGTTTTCCGCACCTGGTACATGTGATGTACCTCCCGGGATTTTCCTACATGAAATAGGTGTTGGAGAGGCTCGAGATCATGCATCACATACATGGCAAGGCAGCAGAAATGTCAGAATCAAAATTTCAACTTCCAGGATATCCCCATGAACCCAGAATCTAGGTGCATGTATAAATAGAATGTAACAACATAAAATTACAACATATGTACCTTGCAAAGGCTCCTCTTTTCTTGAATCTTCTCTTTATTTAAGTTGTATCAAATACCAAACACCTTTAACAGCCAGTGAAGAACACATAGATATGAAGAAATATAATGTGTAGGGAAGATTTGAGCACCAAAAAAGATGGAAACACAAGTAGGATGCTCTATAGGAAGGATATAAGAGAATTATATCACATGCAATAAACATCAAGGAACCCTTGCTTGACATGCAAAGAAATTCTCCTTCTATCTCCCTCTAAATGTCCAAAATGTTTTTAAACTCCCTAGCTATTGATGTCTATGTTTAAGTGATGAGAAATCACTTATATATGTTGTTGGAATTAGTAGGTCAAGATCTTGACTTAGCTGGTCATGATCGAGACTCCACCTTAGACATCCATGCAACATTTGCTTTGCCCATTCCTTTTCAACATTTCTTACCACGATTATGTTGCAATACTATCCCAAAACATTCCCTCAATCTCCTAAGCGTGTGACCCTTTAGATTCTAAATTTTTGGCCACTTGAATTATCTTTTAATCCAAGCAATTCGTGAATGGTTTCATGATGCCAATTTACCAGAAAGTAAGTGATTGGCCTACGAACTCTTTAATATTCAATTATCTGACTTACGAACCTTTCCATAAGCAATTACTGTACAATTTGTCCTTTCACCATTCTATACCCTACTTGGTTTGGAGTATGGGCATCGTGTCAACAGCTCTCATTAGATTGACTACACCACATCTAATCCAAGTGATATTAGTTCTTGTCCTAGGGATCTCATATTACTCTTTATGTCATTGAATACTCTCTTCATGGCACATCTACTATGGCCAGAGAATCCTAAGTAATGACCTCGGAAAAAGGCCGTAGGTATCATTTCCTTCTATCAGGAGTGGTGAATCCTTTATTAGCTACCCAATTATCTTCGAATAGCAATAGCTGTATCGAATCACCATCCTATGAGCGACCACATCTTGAGGTAACAAGGAATGATGCCAAAGCACATGATCAGTAACCAAGATATCCTTGAGTACCTCAAGCCTAAGGATATTTGCATTATTGCGGTGATGAGATTAATCACTGACATTTGATAGATCATCCAGATGATAATCTCATAGTAGATCATTCGATGTACTTATTAGTCTTAATAAGCATCCACATGTTAACTTTAAACATCTCATGCTTACAGTGTATGAGATCCACTACTTGATCAAATCAAAGAGTATAACATTTGCTAGTCTATCCGGATTAACAATGTCCTATCTCATTAATCCTATGACCAGGGATAATTTAGATATTAACATAATTGCACATGATAGCAATCTCATTATTATGATCTCATCATGGTTTCCTTCATGTTTTGTTTTGTATCATAGACTTCATTAACTCGATTTAAGACCGACATCAATTCATAAATATGAATATCAAATTAATGAAAATTGTCTCTCACTTTATTAATCAAAATAAAATTTGTATAAAGGTGTTAAAAGCGATTGCTTTTAGAGCACTACTCTAATAATACGGATTCTTAGATATTTAAAAGGCAAATCTTGGATACCAAGACCATAAATACTTATAAGGATGTCAATTATGCCCTAGGAATTAGTGGAGACATATATGTGACTCTTGTTTTTGTTTATATAGAGACCTGACATAATGCCATAGTAATGTAGGAATCCATGATCATTTCCTTTGAGCTTACATTATATTTACACAACATCACAAGGTCATTTATGGAAGATCTAAAATAATTACAACTTCTTACAATTATGGTGAAATTTGAAGTCTTTGCATCTGCCAAAATTTTGAGCCGACATTCTAGTTTAAACCTCAATATATAATATAAATACGTATAGGGAGAGTGGATCTCCTTGTCTCAGACCTATGGCTTCTTAGAAATAAGTAGTAGGTTTTTTATTAATTAGTATTGTATAAAAGGTTTTTGAAATGTATTACTCTATCTAGGATATAAATATGCTAGGGAATCTAAAAGCTTGCAAAGTGTCTGATATAAAGCTCTAACATAAATCCTTATCCTCTTACTTGTTGCTCCAAGTAAAGTAAGCAACATTAAGGCAATCCAACATCTTTCCATTCCTTAACTTATTAGTTAGCTTATCACCTTCTATCTCTTGAGCCATTATGATACAATTAAAGCTACTTGGTGCAACACAAGGGGATTTTATTAAGAAGCTCAGAGATTGGAGATTAGTTCAAAAGGAACTCCTAAAAAACTTATGATTAGCCCCACAGATAAAGTAATTCTAATATAGCAGGAATCTAGTTCAATGTTAACCATTAGGTGAATGAATTGATCTATATAGGTGGTTTGATGAACCTTGATCATACCTAAGTTATATGCTATAACAATCCTCCCATTATAATAAGCCTGATGATTTGAAATGACTTCCTAGATTTTACCAAACAATTATGTGGATTTGTTTAATTTTGTCTACTTTTATTCTTATTTTCAACATTCCTACTAAATAAGATCTTTTTGAAAGTAAATAGTCTTCAATCATCTACTATTTTTTAAGACAATTCATGTTTTTAACATTTTAAGTTATAAAATTAACTTTAACTAAGCATATATAAACTATACACTTGAAAACTAATGTAACATAAGATTTTTCCTAACATATAATAATAGTCTGCTTATTTAGTTGGTAAGGTGATTTGTTCAACTTATTTAAGTGGTTATTCACTAAGTACCTAGTCGAGTGTTTTGGTTGCAAGAAGAGGAGAGACAACCCAAATATAAGCTTATTAAACTATTTCACCATATTTGAATAAACTTGTGAGAATTAAAATCCACGTCATTTATGCTAGTTTAAGCCAATTGCACAATCTCAATAGAAATTTGACGACTTTCTTCAGGTTTATATTATATGAATTATAATTATGCTATTCATAAGCAAGAAATAAGTATACTAGTACAGAATCAAACTTCAACGTAATAACTATGGTTATGCAATTATAAACTAGAAAGAAGTATACTAATATGATATTAAGTCCGAACATAATACTGAAAATTTGGCTAATAAAGGACTAATATTTAGGAGATGACTTTCCTTTTGTATATAAAAGAAGGTCGTGTAGGAACATATATGAATGATACTAGTTTAACTTAATCACAATAAAATTATTATTTAATTTTTAACTAAATACTATTTAACCTTTTCTTTTTTGCTAAATTCTTCATGTTTATACCAAATTTCAATCTTCCATAAATGAGTGCTTTAATATGTTCATCACATTAATGAAAACAATATTATAAAAAATTTCATAAATATGTTTCATACTAAATAAAAAATAAATGAGATGTAATTCTTTGTATTTATTATTAAATAACTTTAATAAAGTTTGTAATTTTCATATTGAACTGAGTTAAATTATATTAAAAGATTCTTATTTTTATTTAAAATAAATATTAAAAATTAAATAAAAATATTATTTTCTTTGAAATTTGAAATTATTATGGATAATTATTACATTTAATTATTTAGCTAGTAGGCAATTATATATTTCTAATTAAACTTTTTGATATTATTCAGTAAGGTATTTGCTTCTTATTTTTGATTAAAACTATATAAAATTTTCATTCTTTATTTTGTTCCTAACTTCATTTACTCCTTATTTCCACATTGTCAAGAAATGTTATAGACTTTATTTATGTTTAACTAAATGTGTGGGGTTCTGATGATCGATAAAACCCGGTGGTTATACCATGTAAACATCTTCATAAATATGACCTTGTAGAAAGATATTATTGACATCAAGTTAACAAAGAGACCTCCTACAAATAATGGTAGGTTTGATAACCAAACTGAATTTATCACAATAATTAACATTAGTATGCTGATGAAATCTTTTAGCAACTAGTCATACTTTATACCTATCAATAAATTTATAAGGTAAAGTTTAATAGTTAACGAAAGGTTGGTAGGTAGATGGATTTGAGCCAAAAGTGAGGCTATTGAAAACATATTAAATAGTGCGATTGTAATGGGTATGAATGACATAGATAGAAAGCAATTGGAGTGTTTTTGGATTATGAGTTTAAATGGACTTGAATGGAAAGGTAGATTCTACACATATTTTTTTTATAAAAGTAATTGAATTGATTGATTAAAGCCATAATACAAAAGTATTAATCATACAAAATGAAGAACAATTTAACAATCAACCTTACCCAATTTAGTAATCTGCTTTACTGGGAGAATACGAGCTTGGCTAATCTAGATAAATAGCCTCAAAGCTCAACATAAAATGGCTTATTTTACAGACCCAAATTTTTCTTTACTTGTCTATATAAACCAGTGATGAGACCTCTTACTCTTGCTGTATTTTTTTTATCTTGATAGAACCTCTCATGTCATTTGTAAAGATGTTAATAAAAGCTTCGGAAATCCTTTCATACCTTATATCATGAACTAGAGTAGCTGTGGCATATTTAAAGAGCTTATAACTTCCTTTAAGAACTTTTTGCAACCTACAATCCCAAGCAACAATATTGTCCTAAGAATTGTGGTTGCATTGAATACCAAGTGAAACCAAAGTTAGTTCCTATATTTTCTTGGTAAAGCTGCATTTAAATAAAAGTTGGTTAAGATCTTCTTGATGATATGAGGAAAAAAAACATTATTTGTCCTTTGTACAAAACTTTACAGAACCTTTAATGTTTAGTTTGCCTATAGTGGCCATCCAAAGTAGTATAGAACAGGTAGGGGAACTGCAACATCTCGAATGTATTAGTTAACTAAGTAACTTATTTAATGATTTAGTTAAGTAAGTAGGTGTATTAAATAGGAACTTCATAGAACCTCTCATCGTGTTAGCTATCTATGCCCATCTACTACCAGATTTTACAAAATTTACATGACTAGATTTGTAAATTTTAGAAGTAGAAGGTTCAAAATAGATATATACTTTGGGTTAATAAGTACCTAATAAACATAAAAAGCAGGGATTAAGAGCCAAGTTTATGACTAGAATAGAGATTAAGTAATGTATAACATAAACAACTAAAGATACGAAGCCTTATATGGTTTAGTAGCAAGTGGAAAAGGGACTACCCATACCAACACTTTCTCATTGCCAAATTCTCAAAGGGAATACAAATGCAATAGTAGAACAATTGTTGGCTAAAATACTTATAAGAAATTGTCTTTTAGAATAAAAAAGTATTCAAAAAATTTAATACTCAAATAAGGAGATTACATCCTCACAAGATGCAAAGATGGATGAAATTATGTTCCCAGCTTTTCTACTTCAGCTTATAATTCATTTAGTTGCCATTTGTACAATAAATTTCTCATTAATGCCTTTTGCCAATATAACTTCTCTTATTTAGGTCCATGTATTGGCTTTCAGGCTATTGAGATCCTGATGTGCTTGTTAGAAGATTCTTAAGCTCCTTACCCTTTAAATTGTACAGATGCAACAAGTGAATATGATCTTAAAGAGTTTCAAATTGTATTTAGAATGAATTCTAACCTTGTTAGCCTATTATATGACATTTTTAACTCAAAATTTCTGCAATGATTATCACACCATTATTAAACATGCTTCCATGTCTCTATTGTATAATCATATTTGAAGTATAAATGTTTCACAATCTTAGGTTTCTGATGATAAAGGGGGGCATCTATTTAAGCTCATAACTCCTCTTAAAAAGCATTTGCTTAAGCTTGCAACTCCTCTTACTTTATCTAAATCCGTTGATCTCTATTTCAATGTTAATTATAGAATAAACGAAGCTTTTGGAATGTAATTATGATTCCTTACATCTTTTATAAGGTACTTTTGGAGGGGATAGTCTAAATAAACTCAAATAAATTTTGTTAACAAATTGAATAGAGCTATGTATTTCCCAAGTGATTGAGTCTTCTTCTAAGGGGTTAAGGTTGTAGCTAGGTAGACTGGTTAGTATGGAACTTAGACTTTAAGTTGAAATCATAAAGTTCTTCCTTGTACCACCACTCTTCCTTTGGCATCAATAGGTAGCATATATCTAAGAGTATTAAAGCTAGGAAGTACCTTGGATACGTTAATTATCAAACCAAAATGAAGTTGCATTAACATTGCCAATAAAAATCTCAATCCACTTAATTACTTTTAATATAAAGCTCTAACTAATTGATTTAAACACTTTAGATTGTTCATTTTCATTATATAACTACTTATACCTTTGCTTTTGTAATAATCCTTTATCAATTATTGCATAAATAGTATGTTTTCTCTTATGTTTCTCCCATAAATAAAAGCTTCTTAGCTTGGATCAATAATCAAATTTAAAATGATTTTCAATTTGATAGTCATCTTAGAAAGTATTTTGTAGAATTATAACGTGATATAGGCTTGTAATTTTGCAATCTGAGAAGATTAAGATTCTTTAATATAAGACAAATATAAGCTCTATTTACTTTTAAAGCATTTTTCTCTTGGACAGAAGTTCTAGTATGGCTTTTGACATATGATCTCCAAATAAATGCTAGGTTTTATAAAAAGGACAGAGCATTTAGCCCATGAGTCCTGAAGTCTTTTATAGGATTTAAGCTAAATAGAGCTACTTTAACTTCCTCTCTGCTAAAAGGCTTGATTAGCTTATTAGCTTGGTTCATATTGATTAAGCTAGGTATAAAGGATCTAAGTTCCTATAAGGAAGACACATTTTAACAAGTTTATCTATTGAATGTTTAAGTGGTTGAGAATTATCTTCTTCATTTCCTCTTATAAAGTCTAAACTCTTCCATCAATTTTAGGTGATGAAGTTATCCAACTAATGTTATTTTTGATAGGAATTGCATTATGAAACAAGATCAAATTCTTAACCATTGCACTCTTGATCTTTTTCTAGTTAGGGATGAATACAAATCTAAGGCTTTAATATATCTCATTATTGCATATTTTTCCTTTTGTCTCAAATTTCCATTATTTGGATCAACATAAAGATCACTTTATGCTTGATCTAAAGCAGCTCTTTCTTTACAAATGTTTTCTACTATGCACTTGACCCTTTTCTTACTCAAGAATTTTCAATTCATCCTTCACTACTTGAGATTTTCTCATACATTTATATTATTCATGAACCTTTATGGTTGTTTGTAACTATTTGGATATAGCTTCATCAAATCCCACTATATTAATTAAGTAATTATTAAATCTAAAAACATTTCTCATTTAATAATAAGCATATGCAAGTTGTGTTCCTACAAAAGAGTGATCAAATGTGAGTTAATTACCGAAGTGAGCATTGCTTATTGGAATTTCATTAAGCTACAAAACATTCACTATATCTCTATCTTATTTTGTCCTAATTAGCCACTTCCCTTATTACTTATTACTCTAAATGAATTGATTTCCATAATAATTCAAGTCAGTTATTCTGATTCTATTAACAGTCCTTAAATCCATCATTGTGGTGACTTACTTTTAAGTTATACCCTTCATCTTCATACCATACAATTTGTTATTAAATTATCATAATAACATCCAAGGAGTTGTCATATGCGAATTAATACTCACAATTTCAATCCAAAGGATAGTTCTTTGAAAAACAAAGTTATATGCATATATAAATGTGACATTGATTGATGTTAAGCTACTTATCACTTTAATTATCATAAAAATGAATTAAGCCGAGTACCTAACATTAGTGACTCCTAGTGAGATTAGATTATATGCCACTATAATCTTCCATTGTTATGGTACTAATGGTTCACCAGTATGGTCCAAGTTCTCCTAAAATGCCAAAGACTCCTTTGAGCTTGTTTTCTTCATATTTTTTATTTCAAGTAACCCACCATCATTAGGATATTGAGGGGATTTATTTAAGCTAGTTGGAGAATTTGTTTCCTTATGTTCTATGATATTATGGATATTAAGGGGATTTGTTTAAGCTAGTTGGAGCCTTGCCCCTGACCCATCTTTTTAGATCTTCTCCTACTACCTATTGTGGTTTCTTCTTTATACTTAAAATTCTAGTTCCTAAGAACTTGTGAAACTTATGGATAGTTTCTTTCAGGTTTATACTCCCATTTTAAGTAGGGATTTCCAACTACTTTTGAAAGTTCTTAACTTTGCACATCCCCTTAACATATCCTATTTCCATTACCAGTAGTAACTTGTCAAGTTTCCTTCTGATAAGTCAAGATCTTGATTAATTTTTTGATCTTAAGATTGGGATTTCTTGTCTCCCATTATCCTTCTCCTTGGAATTGGGAGTATTAGCAACTTTTTGAACATCCTCTGAAATGTTTCCATTGATTTCTACACTTATCAGTATTGGAATTGGGATGGGATCTGATCTTGATCATAGAAAAATAATTATGAAAATTTTTTGAATTTTGATTTTTTGAAAATCAATATCACTTTAAATATATAAAATGATTAACAATTAAATCATAATCAAGCATGAATCTTAATTTATACCTTATTCTGAAGCTTGATCATATTCTTATCGCGTCCCCTGAACCGTTTCCAAAATTGATTCATCTCAACCATCATAGTTGCACAAGTTTCGGAGCTCAAACAGTGTCTTCAGAATTGGTTGAGAAAACTCTTTAACTCTTATAGAGAGGGTTAAGTAATAAGTGTTATCTCCATTAGAGCTTAAGCGTATTTATAATAAGTTTTGAACATTTTTGTAATTTAATTGAATTAAATTCTAGTCATTAGCACTCTCAAAGAAAATAACTATACGAGTTAATTACAAGTTTCAAGACTAATTACTCAATAATTTTATAAATCTCTTAAGATTATTTGATTCTTCACTCATGTCATATAAAAAAACAAATCAAACAACACTAAAAATTTTTATGAAAGTTTTTGAAAAAATATATAATTATTTTTTAAAAAATTAATACACACCTAAATCTTCTTGCCCAAAGTTAAAAATATATTATATCAATTTAAGGCCAAATGCTGAGAGAAGGTAAAACAAATAAATTAAAAATGCAGAAATAAGAGGGAAAAGAAATAAACTCCACTTAGGTTGCCTTCTTATGGTCCTTAAGCTCACAAACTAACCTATCCTTTTAGATAAAAATCAAATTTCATGAAATGGTCATAAGAAAAGTCTCATTGTTCCGAAAGTACACATATTTCAAGTAGGTAGGCAATGATTTTATTTCCAAAGTAGATGCTTGCACAATAAAAAGTAACAATTTATAATTAGATTTATATAAATAAATAGAAGCAAGCTCATATCTTTTAAAGATTTGTTTTAAGGAGTGTAAGGCTAAAATTATCTCCTCTAATCCCTCACTTCACTCCTCATCTATTGTTTTTTCCAACTCAAAATGCTTTGTCAAAGCAACTTCTAGTCCATCTTTACCATTTAGCTCAAACACCTCATATACTAAAGGATATATCACACTAAAAGCAAACACAAAATCCACAACATTAGGATGTCTTATGGCATCAAAAGTATTTTAAAAAAACTACATTATGAGGGTCCTCTTATAAACATCTATCTTAGTTTGGGATGTGTTAAGAGACGGTTTCTATAATAAAATAGATGTCAAATTATGGAAAGAATCATCGTCTATATCAAAAACAAAAAAATTAGCTAAAGAAACAATGCATTCACCTACACAAGAGCATCCCCAATTACCTCGTTAAGGTATGCATTAGTTCAATTAGCCAATTCACTACAATAAAAATTAGTTTCAACAACTATTATTAAGGGTTGCTAAAAGTAAGAAAATAGTCGTTAAAAGTTATAGTGACCAAAATCGAGTTGGTCACAGGTGGTCACTATAGGGTTATTACTAAAAGTGCTCAGTGACATGTTATTACGTTGGTCATTAAAAATGCATTATTAACAACCATTTAAAATTGGTCACTAAAGGTAGAATTATTAGCAACCAAATTTATACTTGCTAATGTAAAATTTCATGGTCGCTGTAATGTTAGAATGGTTGCTATAGTTATGCATACTGCGACCAATTTATTTTTATTGCTAAAAAATAATCTTATAGCAACCAAGTTAATGGTTACTATAGCTATTCATACTACGACCAAATTATTTTTGATGGTAAAAAATAATCTTATAGCAACCAAGTCATTGATTGCAGTTATTTTTATCTGGTTGCAACAAATGGTGTATCAAATTTCTTTTAGTAACCATGTTGTGACGACATGATGTTGTTGCTAAAAATTTAATTTTAGCAACCAAATAATTTGTTGCTATATTGATAATATCGTCACAAATTATATTATATTTACTATAATTTAGAAACAAAAAATTAATTGTTGGTCACTAGAGTGTATGTGTTAGCCGCGAAAACTTGGTCGCAAAAATAATTTGGATGGTTCCTATTGTATACCTGCCAGTAACCAAAATTGATTGCAAAAATAATTTAAGTTGGTTGCTAAAATTTATGCAATAGAAACCAAATAAATACGTGGTTGGAGAAAATTATTTCAATTGGTTATTAACAACAAATTTGAAGTAGTTCCTGTTTTAACACTTCAATACCTCTTATTATATATACATGATCGTATTCATTGAAACCATAAATTATAAACAAACAATCAAAAATAAAATATAAACCAATTTATCTAAATACTCCACGAAAAAATAATTCTATGAACATGACTTAATCCCCTATGTCAAAATTTTCTATATACATATTTAAATGTACGAACAAGTTCTAAAATGAAAATTAGAAGTCAAGAAATATCTTCTAGGGAAAAAAAGTAATCCTAACTCATAGTGTCCCTATCACATTTAAAGTCGCGTAGCTGCAAAACAAATTACTAAACTTAACATAAATGTTGTAAAGTTCATGTTTTGTATTAAGAATAATATGTAATAATAGGAAAAAAGGAATTAAAGAAAAAAAAAAGAAATTTTACTTTGCTTGGATCAAAATAAATCAAATAGAATAACTACAAATACATAAGAAAAAAAAATCATACATACCGACATGTATGCTACAAAATGTGCATATGAATAAGAACCTGTTGAAAAATCACGTTACTGTCAATTTCAATAAACTCAAGCAACAATATTAAAAATAAAAACTTTAAAACTATAGATAATTGAATTTGGTGGAAGAAAAAAAACTATTCAATCTTACCTATTACACATCAATCCAAGTCACTATCATCATAAGCTTGAGATGCAGCTTCATCTTCGCTACTCCAATACTCATCAAAAGTGTCATCTTCTTCATCCTGATCTTCTTCAGCATCATCATTATCATCAACACGTGAGTGTACTATTTTTTTAGCAATTTCAATCTCTAATGGAGCTTCATCATTTCGGGCTACTAACCCAACATCTTAAGCACTATATTTCAAGTAAAATCAATATAGACAAAATAAAAACTACTGCAAATATAAAAATATTATATCAAAAATACATGTTTAATAATATATATATATATATATATATATATATATATATATACACCTTTCAATAGGATACATCACCTATAATGAACAGGACCTCCAAGCTTCGCTTCTTGTTCCAAATGAACTGCTAGGTGAACCATAACGTTAAAAAAAGCAAGTGGAAAGATCATCTCTAACTTGCATAATATGATGAGAATCTTTTTTTCGAAATTGTCAAGAACATCCAATTTAAGTTTTCTAGAACACAATTGTCATGAAATAGCAAATTGTTAAAGGGAGTATGTTCTGAATTGCAGCAATTTTGAACATAATGAATTACATAATTAGGAATCGCACCAGGTAAAAAACTAAAGTGGTGCCTTTTCTTTAAAAGTCGGAACCTGAGAATAAGTTGCACGGAGAATTTCCAGAACTTCATTCTCGGTTTTATTATCGGCTAGATAATCCAGTGCCTGTGTAGCAAACTCCTCATACAATGTGCAGACTTGGTTATTTTTGGTAACTTCACCTGAATATTGACCTTCACTTTCTTGCATGACTGAAATTGGAAGATGAAACATCATTAGGTTGAGAATAGTTTGTTAAATACTCCTTGATTAAACCAATCCTTTAGCTACAATAGTCGTTTTGCAGAATTGAGAATATGACAAGTTCATAGCACAGAGGATCACACCCAGTGCATTATTGACTAAAATTTTGGGGACCCAAAACCTAAAAGTTTCCGAATTGAAACCGTATGTTATTCATCTATGTATTAGGGTAATCAGGATCATAAGATGTAGAGCAATTAAACATAGTTTGAATAGAAATAATGTAATAAATTCAAAGCAAAAGCCAAAGAGATTGCAACTTTTGTGGAAGAACAAATACCTACTGTACCGTGGTTCACTAATCTTTCAGTAGAGATCTGATAAACTACGAATCTAGCAGTGCAACCCCAACCAGCACCTAACAGAATATAAACAATATCCCAATTCCTCCCTCCATCGTCACGATACCTGACGTCTGGAAAAGGGATTAAAAAATCAAAAACCACAACCCTAACACGCAAAACTCACTCCAAAACAATGTAAAAATCAAAACTTTAGATAAACCTAGAAAGAGAATACGCAGGATAACAAATCTGATACAGAAACAGAGGCTTAATTAATATAATTGCACAAAATAAGAACAGAAAAATCCCAAAAAGCTAAAGAAAGAAATCATCTTTACTTGTTATTAACAACAGTTTCCGGGCAGTCAAACAAAAAAGATAGAAAATTAGGGATTACCTTGGGAATTATATAGCCAGTGATTGCATTAAGAATGAGAGATAGAGGAGTCAGCTTCCAATAGGAATTGATTCCATGAGACTCTTTTGATTGAGTGTTTTGGACAAGGTTGACAATTATATAAATTAATTACACATATAAAATTTGAATCTTGTTGTCCAAGAGGAATGACACTTTCATTCAAGCCCAAACAAAAATTAATAATTCAAATTTTAATTAAATTTAAATTTAACTCAAATTATTTTTTTAAATTTTAATAAAATAATTTTTCCTAAAAATTTAAACTCCAATTATTTGAAACTTTGAATTAAAAATAATAAATAGTTTACGGTCAATTATGTACGTTAAAATTAAAATAAATTATAATTTTCAACTTTTAACATTCTCGAACTTTTTATCTATATTTATTTTGAAGTAGTTTTTCATGAATTTAAAATTTTTATAAAATAACTTTTTACTCGCATTTAAATTCAAATTATTTGAATTTTTGAGGTAAAAATTATTATACCTGAAGTTATTATAATTTGTTATCTTAAGAGAATAATAAAATTATTGAAATTAAATAATAATGTATAAAAATAATTAATATATTAAATTCAAGTGATACTTATAAATCTCAAACTATTTATACTCTCAATCAATTATTTATTTTAAAATTAAAATAAATTATCCAAAAACTCCTAACATTTGGGAACTCTTTATCTATACTTACTTTAATGTATTTCTACATTTTTCCATAATCACACAATCTTATGAATCAAGAAGTTCTAACATTCTCAAACAAGCATCTTTGTTTTACTTTTTGTAATAATATACATATAAATGAAGATAAGATAAAATAGCAAGTACCAACACTAACAAGGAAACTACAACATTGAACAATTACTCTAAAAGACACAAAGAAGATGTAAGAAGTTAGTGCCTCATGAAATTTCCTACTTGCTTCTTCTTCTTCTCTTCTTTTTTAGGTTTTTTTAAAAGCGTCAAGAATAAGATCGATTATGTTGGTCTTATTCGATTTGAAGTTAATTAATGAATTAGGTTTAAATAAATTAAATTCGATTTAAAACCTAACTCGAAACTTTAAAAGTTTAACCTCCACTATTAAAACGATGTCATCTTTAATATAATTGATCAAGATGATATCATTTTGATATATACGTTAATAAACCTAAACTATATCATCTTAATTAATTATACTAAAATAACTAATCCAACCCAATGCTTATTACTATATTGAAATACGAATTATCTATTTATAGTTAGGAGTAACGTTGCATATTAATGGACCTCCCAATATTTCACAGAATAACGAGATTCATACTAAGTGTTGTTATTATAGTATTCATAATTAGTTTATTTTTTATATTTCTAACTCCTAGATATATAACTATTTCAAAAATGAATATTTGACCCAAGACAAATTTTTATAATCTTATTTTATTTTTCACAAATTATCCATTTTGTTAATTTATAAATTACGTGTTTTGTATAAATTATTTAATAAATTAATAAATTTATGTAGTAACAAAATTAATTTAAAAATAAAAAATGGATTGAAATGTGTTGCGAGACAATTGGACTCTGCTTTTGTTGTTCATGGCCTGTTTCAATTTCTAACAGAAATGGGCCTTGTTCCCATAAGTCTGGACCTGAAATATGATTCTTTTCTTAATCTTTCAGAATACAGTTGATTCAAGCCCTTGTAAGCTTACCATTTTCACTTAAAACAAAATTTATAAATAATTAATAAATTAATAACACAAAATTAAATAATTAATTGACTAATATTTATATTAAAACATGAGTTATCGTCACTTAAACCAAAGGAAGACGTTTATTTTTTTTAATTTAGTTCAAAATTAATAGATTTAATTTAAACTGATTGAATTTTGAATTAAATTTAAACTTTATTTTTAAAAAACTTGGATTTAAGTGTGGTCCAACCAATGTTAAGAATACTATACTGGATTTGATACCGGATTAGGTTCTAGTATGGTACTGTACCGGTATCGGTTAATTCCGGGTACCGTTTCAAAGTTTTTTAAAAAATTTATGAAATAGTTCATAAATTTTTTCAAAATAACAAAATATTTAATTGTCATATTATACAGTTGTACTATATATTTTTAACCATGTCTAAAAAATCATAATAATAAATAATAATCACAATTTTAATTTAATTTATAAATTTAATTTAATAATTATTAATAAATATAATTAAATTTATAATATATTTTTAAAATATACAAATTTCAAATAAATTTTTATTTAATAATTAAAAATATATAAAAATATTAGTTTATAAATAATAATTTTTAAGTTATTTATTTTAAAAATAAAATTTTTATTAATAAATATTATATAAAATATTAAACTAAATTTAAATAAAACTAATTTATTTTAAAGTTTTATTTAATTTATAATTATTATTAGTAATGAAAATATTTATTTTTATTTAAAATTAAAAATTCACAATAATTATAAAAGTTGAAGTAAATAAAATAACTAATTAAAAATTTTTGAAAAAAGAGGGGAAGGAGAGGCAGGAGGGAGGAAGGGAGAGTTTAAATTTTTTAAAAAATTTTACACAAAAGTTCCCCTATTTTTTTAAATTTTTGGTACTAGCCGATATTTTAAATGCCGATCAGTATTTAAACTCGGTACAATTGACCATCCGTTTTGTACTTCTCACTAAAGAAAGGTTTTAAGTTTTAATATTCTTGTAATGCTCATTTTGTTGCTATAAAAACTTCTTTAGCAGTGCTTTCGAATCTATGAAGACGCCTCTGGACAACGTATCAATTTAACAAAGTCGGCAGTTTCTTTTAGTCCCAATGTTGCTTGTGCGGGACGACAACTTATTTTCCAGAACCTGGGTATTACGGAAGTGGTCCAGCATACGTCCTATTTGGGAATGCCAGCAATTATTGGAAGAGATAAGC